>CM075770.1:10012500-10612500 GCA_037974665.1 Ehretia macrophylla
AAGTTTTGGGTGATAGATTGCCTAAATTTAGTTAAGTTGAGCAGTGTGTTTGAGGGATGATCACTGAGGAGATATGCGAAGCTAAACACGAGTTAACCTTCAGGATGAGATTTGGCATCCCTGCTTTGAATTGAGCATATTGTAAAATGGAAGTTCTGGAGGAGAATTTACCTGTTACTTTTCATTAGGTGCAGTATTGATATTCGGTTTATGGGTATATGAAGGAAATACTGATTCAACAAGGATATGATTTGAGAAAAATATAGACTGTTTGAGCTTGGGTTGAGCGAAGCACATGCTATAAAAGGTAGAGTGTTTATATGGAAGTTGCAACCTTTGTGTTTTGAGAAAATTTACGCGGTATAGCATTTGTACAGAGCATCTAAGTGGTACAGTGTGTGGATTTCTAGGATTTTATCAACTGATGAATGTGGAAATTGGAACAGATCATAAGAATTCTAGGATATTTTGATGTTGGCTTTATGGTGTATCTTTTCTTAGGTTTCAACTAAATTTGTGAAGTGGGCCTGTTGCTTTGGTGGGCGTTTGGATAAGTTTGAGGAGCTTATATAAAAGAAGTGCTAATTTCCTAAAATGCCTAATCTATTTAGCATAAGAATGTTGGCTGGTAAGCTTAGTTGATAGAAGTACTTCAGATTTTCTCTTTTTTTTTTCTCATTCTAAAGAATGTGGTAGGTGTGCTTGGAAGAGTTAAAAGATAGGAAATCCATGGCAAGTTACTCTTATTCCTTAGATGGTGGTTGGAACGAGATAAGTTTCCCTTGGAGAATAAAATGCTTAATCTTCACAAATTCTACTACGATCTCACTCTTAAATAGAAGTGCATTGCAAGCTGTGAAAGTCCATTACTCTTGGGCAAGGAAGGTAAACTGATGATCATCTAGGATGTATATAATTATTGAAATACAGATTTATTATCTCTATCCCAGGCAGTTCAACAAATAAAAAGTGAGTAATTAAGATGTTTTAAGTTTATTGGATTTGTAAGAAATATGCCCTATCTTTTGTTCCCAAGTGAGCATCATATTGTATATTTACCAGGCTGGTTGGAGAAAAGTGTTGCTGAAAAGGAATATGGTTAAAACCATTGATTTTTTGTTGGTTCAGTTGCATAAGAGAGAGGAAATGAGCACAGTAGAATGCCTCTAATGGTGCCGAGCTGAAGATAAATAATGAATTACTAGATTTTGAGATGAAACTAAGAAACAGTTTTATTGCCAATTATTAGCTTTACCCAGGCTTTAATGTTCTGGTTGAGGTTTCTGGACTGAAGCCTGGGCACGAAAGTATATGGCCAACTGGGCACAATTAGATACTTATGATTGTGGTATCTACTCTTGGCTTGTCATGACGTATGGTATGATTGCTAGTTTATCTCAGCTGACAATTTTTTTAACTAAATAGTCTTTTGCCTTTTGGTTTCTAATGGTTCCTTATTCTAATCCTCTTTCGTTAGCTGATATTTATTCTCGTCATTTACTACCTAATGGACTTTGCTCGTAAGCAATGAGGTCTGCATATTTTAAGAGAAGGATTTCATTAATAGATATATTATTCTAGCAGTCATAACCAATGCGAATTGCTATCCATTTGGGTCTTTTGTTGTTTTCCTTAGCAAGCTTCTTGGAATAATTTACCCTTTTGCTGCCTTTTCTGGGAAACAGAAAATGAAATTGCCATAACAATTTAATTGTGGTGGATTTTACTAGCTTTTGGGGAACATTAGATGCAACCCATATAAAAGATTTTCAAATCTGTACAAAATTCATTTTCTTGATGTGTATTTTGATATTTACTTGTAATTTCCAGTGATTCGCACAGATTTTGTAATTCGTTTTCGTATTTTTCACAACATATAATTTCCCTAGAGACTTCTGTTAGTAAAAAAACGATTTCCTCACATGTTTTGTTTCATTCTTATAGGCGATTCCTCCTATTACGCGGGTAGCACTTGGACAGAATACTTGGATTACTGTTCTGTGTCGAAAATTGAGAGATTGGTGGCACTGGGTAATTTGATCATTGGCCCTTCCTTGAACTCACATATGATACTAAGCTTGAATTTGATCGTTCCTGTTTAGCACTTTCTGTTAATCTACTTGATTTGGTGCATAATAACAGGTTGCTGATGGGGAGCTACCTATAGTTGCATCACATGGGTTAGTAGTAATGCATATCGAACTCCCAAATTCGTGGAATGATGCTTCTTAATGGATTCTGAAACACATAATTTTACATGTTAATTTGTGTCTGTTAATGGTGTAATAGGGCCGAAATTGAAGCTTATAATCAACTTGACCCTGGTGTTCGTGTGGTGATTTTGAAGGCATTATGCGATATTCGAGTTGAGGTATTATATGATTATTACTTGAATTACTTATCCATAATTATTAGTTTCACTAAAAGACCTGGCTCAATGCCTGCTTCATAGGAAAAATTGAGTTTGACTTCTTCTCAGTATCAAATGGCTTAAGATTCAGTTGTTGCATAGTGTTTCTTGATGGTCATAGTTCATCTGCTTATCATGAAGGGGAAAGAAGGATAGGAGAGAGAGTAAAGGGAAAATGGGTTTGTTTGTCGTCTACTAGTTTAATGATCAAAGGGTTCTTGCTGTCCTGGTGCAGCCTGAAGGCTGCATGTTGTAACCTCCCTTCATGATGGAAAAAGGTGGTGTAGATTGATCCTTTCTGAACACACACTGGTGGGAGTCTCATATGCTGCTGTGGTGCTTTCAATTATTTGGTTGAGCAAATTTTAAGGCCATTTATGCCTGGTGATTCCAGCTACCTACTTATCTAAAAAGATGAATTAAATGTAAAAGAATAGAAAGAAAAAGGTTTAGATGATTTCTTGATTCAGTCAGGTGCCACTGAGTTTCTTCCCCGATGTACTTCTACGATTCAGCAGTTCCAGAATGCAAACATGACATTATCATGTAAAAGGTTTTTTCATATTCAAACATTCAAATGCGCTCCTAGCAATAGTTATTAGCTTTGCATGTCTCTGAAAGGGAAGAAGAAAGTTCCTCAATATCTGAAATGAGAAGTAAAAACAGGATGAAAGAACAAATAAATCTTGGTAGCTGGAAAACTATAATAGCCAATTACTAGCGCTTTTAATTGGCAATACACTTAATTTTCCTGTCTAGCCTTTTGCTTGGGTGTATGGTGTAAAAGTATGCGTCTTGGCTCATTTTGCAGCAAGAAGATATTCGGAGCTATATTGACGACTCAATTAAACATGGTGTTCATCTTTCAACATTTCGAAAAGAACGTATTGGTGGTGATTCTCATGGTGTCTCATACTGGTAATTCTTTTACCCCACATAGGCATTATGTTTTACATGTGGTACAGTTTGATTTTTTTCACTCTGCTGTATGGCACCAGAAAATTTGTTCTTTTCATATGATTAGTCAGTCGTTGACCTTTGTCTTCTGATGATATGCAACATTCCTTGTACCATTCCACAGTTTCATATCAGTAGAGTTATTATGTAGGTATGAAGATGATCCTGTCATTGGTCATCGACTCTACCGGGAGATTAGAAAAATTGAGGTGAAGAGAGGAAAGGGAAAGAACGTGCCACCCATTCCTAATTCGTCTTATCAGTGGGAGACCGTTGGAACCAATTTTGATGAAATACAGGAAGTTTCAGTAAGTCATTTTTAAGTCTATTCTTCATTTTTATGATTAGTTACCTCAATCCAATTATTAATGTTCCTTTTCATTCTAGTATAAATCATACGGACATCACACGTAATGCACTCCCCAAGTGAGAAGCAGAAGTGACTTGTCACAGGAAAGGACGTGGGGGTGGGGGAACAATAGAAAGTAGACACTGGAGAGGGGAAATGAAATGTCTAGGTGAAGTAGTGTTACTTTACATAGAAAAGAATGATTGGTCCTCAGATAACCCTCCTAGAGTGATTTGACATTGAAACATGTTCTTTACTTCTATTTTGATGTATGTACGATGTTACAAAAGGAGATTTAGAAACTTAATGGAATTGGGAGCATGGGGCTTCGGTATTTGACACCAGAAAATGGAGGAGCAATATGGGAGGTTGTGGAAGAACAATAATTGGAGCTTGGCATAGTTATCAAATCTGTTAATGGCATCAACCTGCAAGGGAGAATGCCATGAGCCACTTTGATCGGGTATGGAGTCAATTGGATGAATTGTGAGATTCATAAATTTATTGGAGGTGAAACTGTTTTTGGAAGTATTATATATGCTGAAGAAATAAAGAAGGCTTCATATTGAATAGCATCCTACAATGAACACTTGATAGGATATGAGCAAGATAATGCTTTAATTCCCTAATACCCCCCTTAACGAAACCTATAGACTTTGGATATTAGCTGGAATGTCCTCATGAAAACAGAAGTGCCAACAAGCCCAAAAAATGAAAAATTTTAAGTTGGTTATATAGTTAATTGAAGAATTTTTTAGTCTAAAAAATTCAGATCGTCGTCTACTGAAACTTTTTGTGCTGGATACTCTAGCTCAAGCTTGTAACAATATGCTGCAGAAAATATTTCTGTTATGATGAAGCACATAATATCAAAAAGGCATGTAAGTGCATAGTTGGAGTTGATTTGTAATTGATTGAAGAATTATCAGGTCTCACAATTCAGATTTTGTGGCCTTGATATCTTTTGTGCTCCATATTCTATATCAAGCTCCATTTCACTAGACAGCGGACACTATATCCTTGATTGTTATGCATATTAGATCTCAAAGCATAAAAAAGTCGGGGATATGCTTTGCTGCTTGAGTCTTCTAAAAAAAATAAGGACGAGAATATAAAGTTTAACATTCTAGCTTCAAAATGTGTGCTTGTAAGAAATGAATGTACCATTAAGCAATGCAGAGAAGACAATAATTGAATCGTGCTATACTCCTGAGGGGCTTGGTAAAAATCAAACGAATATAGAATGGTTATCTTTAGTATTAATGTGACCATTGTCAGATTTTGCGCTATAAGAGATTGCATATAAGTCATTGGATTAACATAATATTGTATTTTGGTAGTCGTGACAGGTAAAGACTACTCAATTGATTTGCTATTAGATACATTTGTAGAAACTTGACCAACAATGGGAATTATTTAGTGTGCCATTTGAACACTTAATGGAAGAAGGATTGTGTAGGCATTATCCTCTATATAATATCTTGAACAAAATAATGTCATATTGTGTGGTGAATTGAACCCTTGTCAATCATAATTTGATGCTGTACTGTAGCACTCTCTCTCTCTACCCCTAGATGTAAAAGTTCTAAATGTAAAATGCCTGTGGCTGATCAGAAAGACGAGTGAGTCAGGTGGCTTATGATAAGTAGTTCATTCTATCAGCTTTATTGCAATATTACATGTTCTTGGTTGGATTAAATTAAGCATAGGCTTAACATTATCTGATATTCAATATAAACTCATCTGCAATAAAGAAACTGTTATTGTTTTCTTTAGTTGGATATCAATTTCATTGTTAAATCTAGCTGATATATTCATTTATGAATGTGTTTTCATGTCCTGATTTTCTGTATTTCCTCTGTAGGAGAAACTCTTCTCAAGTAAGAACAGAACAGAAGCATCACTTGGGAAGAAACTGAAAAATGACATGCTTCCTGAGATTGAGAAGGTCCACAAGGTAATTACACTGTGCCGGACCTCCTGGTGCTGCAGTTTCCTCACCTTGCACAGTTGGCAGTATGATCATTTATTTTTAGGTTGATTTATATATGAGGATTAGTTCATCTATTTGCTGCTGTTGGTACTGACAATGGAATTTTGCACAGAGAAAGGAAAAGCTGTTGAAAAAACAGCATAGACAAGCTCTTTTGCTTGATAGTATGATTGTGGATGGGCTTGGTGGTGGACGCTCCCTTCGTGATAGAAAACCTGTCACCTATACATTCGGTAAGAGCAATGAAGTTGGTGTTACTTCTAACCTTTTGCAAGTATAAGGTCTTTTCATTTGTGCTTCCTGTTGAAGGAATCGGCATATTCATTTATAAACTTGAGATACTAAATTTGGTGAGACTGTCAATTTCGTTTTGCATCCTCAGAAAAGGCAAAAAAATAGTAGTAGAGTAAAATCAAATATGGTAGAAAGTAGTTGTGCCTTGTGAGTCTCATTAGGTCCTGCCATGTCCTATAATCATGCACAAATGAGGTAAATGTCAAAGGTATCAGCTTCTCTATGAAGCATGGCTATGAGGAAAAGACACAGAAAAACCTCTGATTATTAGAAACTATGAAACCACTTGCAGAACAAGGAAAAGGGAAAATAGTGGAATGATCCCAAACTTGGATAAAATGCCAAAATAAAAGCTTTGTATATTTTCGTGGCTGGAAATGTAGTGGGTATTGTGAACTTTTGGTTGAGAGATTTAACTCCAACCCATGAGGTGATATTCATGTGCCAAAAAAAAAAAAAAAAAAGAAACTTTTAAATTTTGCGAAAAGCCTATGTTAACAAATCAATATTGTCCAAACCTGGTCATCATGTACAGTGTTGTTTATGTTCCAGTCCATAGCCTTTTTGCATGCCTTATCAACATGTTGCCTTTATCTTTAGTTCTAACATGATATTTTCTACTTGAGTTACCCTGTTAGATCGAATATTTTTTATATCTGATTGTTTCCCTGGATGTTTCTACAGATGATTTCGACAGATCGATCAATGAGGCTATAAAGGACACCAAGTATGGTTCTTTACCATTTGGAAATTCTACGATTCTGCTTATACTAATTGTTTATTCAAAGTTCTATAATCATTTCTTCCACGTCCCCACATAGAAGGGTTTTTGTTTTGCTTTCCTCTCTAATCTCTTAACCTTTGTCCCTTTTAAGTGTTAAAAGTTTCTATTTGACATTTTTGTCTTCTCTTCGATTTTTCAGGAAGAAACAGATGTCACCTGATCCTACTGTTAGCAGAGATTTCATTAGACATGAAGTTGCTACAAATGGTAGAGGGGGTGGTCCTTCACAATTTTCTCGACGCTCCTCTTTTAGCAGGCACTCTTCAAAATCACCTGACCATGATGAGTTTGGTGATGATCATAAATTTGACACATTGGATCGCAGGTATCTTGCACCCCTGGCTTAGGGATTCTTTCTTTTCTTCATTATTGATTTACAAGCTAACTAGTTATCTTCTTTGCATATAGCAACCGGCGGAGGCAGAGGCCTCAAAGATATTCCATGAGAGATTTTGTTGATGCAGTTTCAGATAATGATGGTGACTTTGACGATAGTGATGATGATGTTGTTGGTGAAGTCGTTTATGATGACGAATATCTGAGACAGAAGCGAAGGAGGAAGACATCGAGCAGCTCAGAAGGAGATCAAGAGTATCAGTGGGATGATGAAAATACCGAAGACGAAGAAGAGGAGGAAGAAGAAGATGATTCCTTGAGTGCAAGTGAGGAGAGTGATCAGTCACGGAAATTCAAGAAGTTGCCGGGCCGTACTAGGAGGGAAACTAAGCTGAGGTCAGTTGGTGAGATCCAATCAGGGCTAAGACGTAGTAAAAGGGCAACCAGAAATCGTATCAACTATCAGCAATATGAATGGTCGGAGTCAGAAAATGAGTTGACAAAACCTGAGAAGTCAAACGGATCACATGAGTACTCACATGCAAGTGACAACGCATATTCCTCAACAGAAAGTCAAGACTTTGATGAGAACCACGAAAACATGGACATGGACACGAAAGTTGATGAAACGGTTGAGGAACACCCTGAGACACTTAAGGAAGAGCGAGACCATCCACCACAAAAATCAAGTAGTCCAGTTCAAAATGAAGTAGGTGTGAAGAAAAGGCAGTTTCTTGATCTAAATGAGCTTGCCCCAGGTTCTGGCTTTGATGATGGTCCCAACTCGATGAAAGATGAAGATACAGACGACTTCTAGAGTTTCCCTATCTACTAAAACGAGTGAATGTAGTAATTTCCCTTTGGAGATGCTGATTGTGTGAGGTAACTCGAAAATTTTGTTTCTGAGTCCTCCCTCTTCACAAGAAAAGTGACAATCCGGGAGTTCTTCCATCACAAAACCGAAACTTCTGTCCTGATGCAGTTTATTTATGCATTCCTTCTGGGAAGTTATGTAGATTGAGTAGTCATTTTTTAGCATGTCTACATAACTAATAGGATCTGGATGGGAATGTTTGTTGGGGGATCGTATGCTTCCTTATCCGACCCGTGTACAATAACTTTCTAACTAATACTGTAATAGAAGATTTCATTCTAGATGCTCAAGAAGAGTTGCAATGTGTTTAACTAGGAGATTGTTAATTTTGTGTTATTTATATGTTTGCATCTTTGCAGGGAAGCATTCGCGAATTAGAGGTCATTTTCTTGTTTTTCCTTTGTTTAGCATTATTCATGAGATGTATACTATGCATGTTGCATAATAGATCAAGTGGTTGTAAAAAAGCAGCAGCAGTTGTTCTTTGATCCCTTTCATACTGAGTTTGACACTTTCATTTTTGAACTTTGAATATTTAATGTTCGAACTAAAAGAAGAGATGGCTTTTGATATGAATGAGAGAAGATGGTTTCAGATCTATATAATCGACCTCATTTAGTGCAGTTAGGCTTAGTATGATTTGGTTTTAACATTAATGGTTGAGTGCAGTCTGAGTTTCTTGCTCCTCGTACAGGATCTTTGATCACAGCACAGAATGACAAAGTATGACAGGGTTGAACATATTTATTGTGAAGCTAATTAGTGTGCGAATTAGCTTGTTATGAGGGGCTCAAGTATCTGTTGGGACACCAACTTGTTGAAGAAAGTCCAGGGCAGCTGGATCCGTTGTTGGATCGAGATAAAATGAGGGCAACATCCTCGAAAATGGTGGTAGAACAGGATCTCGGCTTCAGCCTTCATGTAATAAAAAACAAAGAGTGACGGCCCCAAATAGCCACAAAAAGACGACCGATGTAAACAACAGATTAATAATAACAGAACCAACAGATTTCAGTCTCATTTGACAGATGATACAAATTACAAGCAAATCACCAATTTCAACAAATTGTCATAAATAATGCCAAAGAATAATTCCCCGTCAGCGTGCAAAGAATGTCACATGAAAATTATTCACAATTTCAAATTTGTTAACATCTGCAGGTACAATTCTATCATAAGATATAGAATAAGGTCTGATCTGAGAATGTTTAGTGCTCATGTCTATATCCGTCTTGTTTTCGGTATTCAGATGAACGCGAAAAAGAAAGACGGATAAAATAATAAACGAATTTAACGGAGCCCCTAAACAGCCCCCCAACATAGCTATAATCAAGTTCAGGACATTTACAAAACCTGATTCTATAACTGCAAAAAGCTGTTAGTCATGCTTCCTCACATATTTCTCTAGTCCTTTATGGTTGTTGTCGTCAAATCCAGGTGTCATCTCATGTTGCAACACTGCGGCCTGCCGTGCTGTTGCAATTTGTTCCACATGCAGAGCATCTGCCTAGGAGATTGGTAATGAGCCGTATAATAATTTTCTATGCACCCGAACTGGCAGAACTTTAGACTGTGTACATACTGCACTGGCCTTGAACTATTGAATTGCTCCACCCACATTCCCATACTCACATCCTCCATCTTGAACAACTGCAGTATAGAAAAACTACTTAGTTATCACCCATAAGAACCCAGCCAACATCAATGACAGTGCTCTGACAAGACGGGGAAGGAGGGGTTAGAAAGATGCAGGCAGAGAAAGATCATTTTATTTACCCTTAATTTGTGGTTATCGAATTCAGAGATAATGAACTTCGCAATGTCTGATGAAACAATGTAGCCTGGGCCATTTGCATAAGGTGGATAATCCTCTTCTGGCCATTCCTAAACAGCCGCAAAGAAGGAAATTTTAAATAGATGTTTAACTGGGAAATGATATTTGCACGGAAGACATCAGAGACCATATTGCCTACATTTATAATAGTCGTTAACAAGATTGAGGACAATTCAACAGATTAGTGGCGTCCAAAATTTTTCCAAGAGGAAATTAACTGTCTCCAAAAAAAAAGAAAAAGAAAATAGTGAGCAACTTAAAAGTCGAAAAAGCTTTTTTATCCCGAAATCTAGATGTCATGATGAAATCAAAGACACATTACTTTTAACAACATAATTACAAAAAGTCCTGGGATTGTACCCCTTCTCCCAAAAGTTGTCGCAATGATTACTAAATCTACAAAACACCATATCCAGGTCTTACGTAGTCTATTCTCAACTCGCCAATGCACGGTTCTGATTCCTTCAAGATACGTACATTCAAGGGCTGCTTTGACTTATACTTGCAGAAATAGGATACTTATAAAATAAATGAGAAAATGAATGATTTGAAAAGGTACCTCATATGTCACTGCCCATTTGCCGTTGCGCAAGGGCTTATGATAGTAGTTAATGTTCCCAATGATGAAATCAAAGACACATAACTTAAACAACATAATTACAAAAAGTCCTGGGATTGTACCCCTTCTCCCAAAAGTTGTCTCTATGATTACTAAATCTACAAAACACCATATCCAGGTCTTACGTAGTCTATTCTCAACTCGCCAATGCACAGTTCTGATTCCTTCAAGATATGTGCATTCAAGGGCTGCTTTGACTTATACTTGCAGAAATAGGATACTATAAAATAAATGAGAAAATGAATGATTTGAAAAGGTACCTCATATGTCACTGCCCATTTGCCATTGCGCAAGGGCTTATGATAGTAGTTAATGTTCCCAATGTAGAAGCTCCTATCCTCAGAGATTTTATTTATCTCCTTAACAACTGCCTCCACTCTTACAAATGTGTCATCATCGCACTTCATAATATTTCTTGCAGCTATTTTGCGAACCTAACAAATCATGAAACACGATCAATCTCAAAGTATAAGAGTAAAAACGATCCTGTATTTCTCAAATAATCCATTACTCACCCCATATTCGCAGATGGAAACTGTTTTCAGTACAACAAGGTCGTAATTATCCATGTAAGGAACTATGACAATATCACCAAAAAACTCTGCTTCTTTCTTCAACTCCACGTTCACTTCCTTTCTCCCATGCTGTACAACACCAGACTTCAAAACATTAAAACAATTTTCAACTCACGCTTTAGAACCAAAAAAGTTATGCTTTTAAACCAGGACACAACCATTCTCCACCTACCAGAGCTACAAAAAAACGAGCTACAACATTAGAAGATTTGATAAGCCTATTTTGCATCCAAGACCTTCGCACAGCCATACGCTCAGCGAAATGATTGCCTGCTGAAAGAATGCCAATAAACAAATCAACAGGCCCATCTGGAAGAGGTGGGGCCTTCCATCTGGCTGACATATCAAGATGTCTTTGAGGAGCATAACTCGGATGTGCAGTAGGCAAAGAGGCAGCAAATACAGAATGAACATCAATATCTCCATTCAAAGATAACCCTGTAGCATCCTCAAGTGCAAATCCCTGCGAACATAAACTAAACTCTGAACAACAGTTCCCATTAATCAAGGAGATTCAGATGGAAGTATGTTACTCACTGTGCGATAAGGAAATGAAGTGACATGCCTCCCATCAACATTCACATGATAGCCTTCAAGGCCAGCACTAAGAGTTAGGACAAATAACTTTTCTTCTGCAAATGGAAACGGCCAATCAACTGTCACCTTCTTTGTTTGACCTATTAGCCGATTTAACCACCATATCGATTTTGATTCCTCCGAGTGATTATCATCATCCCGTATCCACTTCTCGCACTTCACCTGTCCGTCAACTGCAAAAGTTCCAATATATTACACATACTAAATTGAGTAGTACAAACGACAGAGTGCAGCATGAATGAAAGCACAATTCATATTGCAAATAGCCTCAGAAAGTTGGCTAAAAATCTCCTGCAACAAGCATAAGTTTCGAACATTGAAACACTCACATTAAAAGAGATGGATTAGATGTCAAACAATAGCATGCACTTTCTGAACGTGTCTCTCATGCCTATAATTAATGGGATGAAAAGGGAAATCAAACACACACTTCAGGAAATTTATTGATTAAGAAAAAGTCTCAATCTCACTTCCCCAAGCTGGATGAGCAATGGAGGTTTACTTACTAACAATTTCACACAAACAAAGCTGAAATCATTCTTTTTCCTCTGATATGTACAATTATCAAAACTAATTTTCCTCAAAAAAATCAAATCCTTCATTCGAATACAATATATTTACCACCAGAATTTTTACACAAAGATGCCAACCAATTAAATGAAGGTAGCGATTGCACAATTACTTAAACAAGAGTAAACATAGCAAAATTCAATTTAGTCACCAACTCACCAGTTTCCTCATCAGCTCTAGACTGCCACCCTTCACACCTTTGTGCGGTCCCCCACTGCATTCTATAACAAGTGTTCTGTTCAATAACAGGCTTCCCACGAAAATCCCCCTTCAACCGCGGATTGAAATGCAGGATCCTCGGTGGATCCTCCCCATCCACAGTCTTCAACCCCTGCAACTCCATCATAAACTGTGAAACCATCACATACTGCCCTTCCTTCAACAGTGTTATCTTCGTCTCGCGCTCCTGATGAGCCTTTTTTGGCATCCCCACCACTGTTACATGCGACCCTAACGTCAACCCACACGGTAACTCCATCACCTTCCCTCCCTTCAAAAAGTCTGACCCAGTCATCGATATCGAGTGAGGACAATCCTCAGCCTCACTCTTATTATTCCTCCTCTCCACAACCATCCCGCCACCTTCTTTCTCTTTCAACTCGATCTCTTCCCACAACTTCTTCCCCAAATCAAAGGCCTCTTTCGCCAACACCAAAATACCCGAAAAACCACCCTTTTCAGTACTATTTACAACACTGCCATCAAAGACTAAGCTTGATAAAGTAGTTGCAATCTCATTAATCTTTCTTTGATGCCTTTGTTGGGTTTGATTCATTACTTGAAAGGGTAAATCTAAAGGCCTAATGGGTGCTTCTTTTTTCTCCAAATTTTCTTCACTTTCAAGCACATTCATAGGCTTAGAATTAAAGTAGCCATTTTTATTACTATCACTAACAAAAAAGCTGCTTTCTTGAGAAACAATTGAAGTCAAACCAATTCTGTAAACAAAGGGTACCTCTAAACTCACCAAGACTATATACAGAAAGCCTATGCATATCAAAATCTGAACCGATCTTTGCCTGCTGATAGACAAGAAAAGGTCCAATTTTGCTGCTTTTTTCACATTTTCTCGAAAAGCGGACCCGACCCTTCCCCGAACCCCACGCATAGCGGGAGCCAGGATACCTTTCATAATGTTCTCCTTCTGGGTTTTTGTTCTTGACTGTTGGAGGTGTTAATGGTTGAAGTTTTTGGTGATTGTTTTGTAGATTGTGATAATTCAATAATGGGTTGCTGAAGATTCTATGATGAGAGAGAAACAAACGGTGGTCTGGGCGTTGTGGCCTTTGTTGTGTGTTTCTCTCTCTATTGGAAATGTGTGAAGTGATGAGTTTTTGTAAAGAAATGGACAACTATGAGAGTAATGATAGTGAGACAATGACAATGAGTGTGTGTGTGTGTGTGTGTGTGTGTGAGTGTGTGTGTGTGTGTGTGTGTTAGGTCATCAACATCTAGTTGTTAGTTTACAAACGCGTTCAGAGAGAGAGAGATGTTGGGGAGGTTGCAGCCTTGTAGGTTCGGTTGTTATATTTTTTATTTTTTGTCATTGGTTATTATAATTAAAACTAAGAACATTTTATAGCTTACAGAATACTTTTGTTCCCAAGCCAGCGGTTGCGAGTGCAATGCTATCTATTATTTTAGAATTTTATTTTTAATTGATGCGGTGAATATATCAGGACGTATTGTTGCACCTGAAATTTATTAGTTAATGGTCGAAATTTATCGGATAATTTGGTATTTGAATTTTGCCAACTAGGTTCTTACATTATTTGAAAAAAAAAGGACATTTTCTATATTAAAATGAGAACTTTTGGTACATTTTAAGGATTATTTTTGTTGTTTGCTTACTGCATCATATTTAGAAACGATAAAAAAGAATTAAAAAAATATTTGTTCCACCAATAATAGCACGTGTTATCATCAATTTGTTACCTTTATGTTTATTGAGGAGCATTTGGTAAGGCCGAAATAGAAAGGAGAAAATAGAGTTATTTTTTTAGCACATCGGTAAAGGTTTCATAAGAGGCAAGTATGTCAAAGGTTGATAATTGAATCTTTTTCCTTAGTTTACAAACAATTAAAAAGAATAAAATGTATATTTGTTTCACCAATAGTAACACGTGCTATCATTAATGTGTCACCATTATGTTTATCAAAGACTGACTGTTGAATTTTTTTCGAAGTCCTCCTTATGATGCTATGGACGGCTGTCTGAAGTGTAAGGGGTAAATTCGAACTCAGATAGGATAGGATTGCGCATGTCAGGCCTTTCAGGGGCGAGTCTTGCGAGTCTATTAATGAAAGTTGTCATACAGTCGTATATTCTCTTAAGAAATATCGTAAATGAACTAACCTAAGTAGTAGAAGTAGAAAGAAAGCATTGGTATTGTACTAGCTTGGCACGCTACGACCGATACTGCATACAAAGCTCTTCTTCAACATCATGTAGCTTTTTTATGCAGGTGAAAGTAGAGGATCCATTGCTCCTCCCGTCTTTTCCGGTAAATGTTATATTAAACTATACCCGTCCACCTCGACAAGTTCGGAACTCAACTCCAGTCAATAAATGAACGGAGGGATAAGCTTCCCGCCTTCCTTCATACAGGGCAAGTTCTCCTAGGAAGCAGTGGTGTTTGTTGCAGGATCAATAAACCGAATTGGGTAAAAATAGATAGCTCTTCCTATGCCAGAAGAAAAAGAAGTATCACAAGTATGTTCTTGAGTTAGACTAATGGCTCAAAGGTGTGCACTATTTTCTTAAGTAAATATCATTATCAATAGATTAGTGGTCAACTTGATAGTTGTACAAGGAAATGTTATAACTTAATTCATCTTGTTAATCAATATGGACTAGTCGATGAAGCCTAAGTTTAGCAGTTAAGATTGAGCTGTGTGATTTTGAAATCTTTAGGTTTAAATTATCAATCTAATAGTCAAGTATTTATGTCATTATATATTGATAGTTGCTCACATTATAAGTGAATTGAGTTGTAATTGTTAGTGATTCATACTTTACTTTTTGTGTATATTCTATTTTAGATATGTATGTAATTGTGTAATTATCAATTCTAAGTGTTGTTGTTGACAAAAAAAAATTCAAATCCATGTGGTGTTGTGTAATTTTCTAAAAAAACAGAATTGTACTACTATGGAGGATTTTCCTTGTTGAGGGTTGTCTTTTCCAAAGATAACTAAAAAGTTTGTTTATGTTTGTTGTCACAATCCTTGGGCGAAATTCTCAAAGCAGTTGCTTTTATAACAATAAATTAGTATTTAATGGATCTTACTATTTAGGCTCAAAGCACGATATTTATGTCAGTTAAATTAGAATGTAAATGCGATTTTTAAATTGATAAAGCTAAGTAAAAAAATAGATGAAATATTCTAGAGTAAATTGTTTGCCACTTCTTTGTATTTTGCTTAAAATACTCATTCATCTCTTGTATTTTTCAAATAGGCTCATTACCCTCCTGTATTTTTCCAATTAAGTTGACGCACCCAAAATCTCTTATTTCGTTAACAAACGTTACCAAATTAGTTAATTGATCGTTATACCCTTATATAAAATTAAAATCGAAAAAACACAGGGAGTAATGAGTCTATTTTAAAATTACATGGGGTAAATGAGTATTTCGGACAAAATACAGGGGGGCGGCAAGCAATTTACTAAAAGGGTATTTTTGTCCAATAACAAATTTATTTAAACCAAAAGCATAAAAAAAAATCTCATTTTAAGCGCGTGTGTTGCAATTGCTGTTAAATTAGACGGTTTTTTTAACGGAGGGGGCGGTCAGCTACATTCTGAAAATCACAGGAGGGTAATGAGCCTATTTTAAAAACACAAGGGGTGAATGAGGATTTCGAGCAAAACACAGGGAGACGATAAGCAATTTACTCAAATATTTTGTTCCAAATGTTTTGTCAAAAAAGCCAAATCAAAAAGTAAAAATTTTGAATTTCATTCATAAGGTCTGAGACAATTGAATCTAAAATTAGAATCACAAATTTGGAGCTTTATGATCCTTTTTTTATGGGTGGACACCAAATTGTAGGTCGTCAAATCTATAATTAGAACCATGGTTCTGGAGCTCTGCAACAATTTTTATGAGTGGACACTAATAACTTGCACTAGATAGAAGACATTGAGAATTAGACAATTCTTAAACCATTGGTGTGGTGCCAGTCAAAGAAGCTTCAACACTTAAATAAGTAAAGTTGAAGTAAAAAAGGTGTTTAAGGCAAAGAAAGCAAGAAAATAACGGCGTATAGGGAAGCAAGTACCAAAGATGGATGGTAAAGAAGATTGAAGAGGATTGAGGTATAATTTTTATAGAATAATAGTGTGTAGGATAGGCTTGTCTTCGGCTCGGGATATTAGGTCTATCTATTGTTATTCAATGGATTGATTGAAGTGGGAGCAACTATCCACGTGTGATCAACCTTCTCAATTGAATATTCTCGTACTACCCTTTGTTGGTCCTGAGAACAAGAGGTTAAGTGAATGTATTTACTAGCTATATTACCCATGATCGCCTATAATATTTTGTGATTTCTTTTTATTAGAGAATTGGTTTTGGATGCAGATACTCGTTTGCTCACAATCTTTCAAATTTTATGGAAATGATCCCCTTGTTTTCGTGTCTTCCAACTATTTTATTGCTAAAGACGAGCTATAAAAAACGTATAGGAGGCAGGACAGGGAATTGGATAGATTTTTTTATGGATTGTACATGGATAGTAGTTGCCCAATATTCCACCAATCAGTATCTCTGAAATTCCAAATGCCCCAATCTATGATAATAATCAGTAATAAATCAAAAAGTGAATATGGTAGAACGGTTATAAACAACCGACAAATTATCGAAAATCATAGAAGGGTTGTAGCAAACTCATGTACTTATCCTTCTTAGGTTGAAGTGTCATGTGTGAAGTACCAACTTCTTTATTCTGTAACACTTGGGTTTTGCCAAGTTAGTTTGGCAACATGTTAGCTCATTAAGTATATGTGACTCTTTGTTATTCAAAATGTTATGGATCCTGAATGAATTGACTATTCTTTGACTGGTTCAATCTGGAACGGCCTCTCTAGTCCATCTTTACTTAGAGAAATACTATATACTATCTTGTTTTTATTATCTAAATAATACTTTCTACATGTATGCTTAGTTGGCATACTAAAAGAAGAAAAATATATTAAAAGTTTATTATTTTAGCATGTCAACTGAGCATTTATATAGGAGGTGGTATTTGAGTGATAAAAATAAAGTGATATATAACAATACTCTGTTACTTATTATGGGCGTGTGATACTCGTTATGGATCCAGTTCCATGCTTACTTGGTCAAGTTTGACCTTAGGCTTAATTTCAGCCAAAATTTGCCTTCTACATTCACTACTATCTCTGTTGCATTTTCTTCTTTTGGGGTTTTAATTGAATTAAAGAAGTAATTGGAGAGAGATCTGATTGTCATTTTCCAACTAAAATGTGAAGCAGCTTAAAAAAATAAAATTGTCATTTTCATTAAAATTGACATTCGACAATGCAAAGCAACTAGCTTTTCGACAATGAAAAGCAACTAGCTTTTCGAGCATTTAAAGCGAAGAAACTTCCACAGATGAAAGTTTTGACCTAAAAAAATTAACCGAAGAAACCTTCACAGAAGCTTTTCGAGCATTTAAAGCAAAGAAACTTCCACATATGAAAGTTTTGACCTAAAAAAATTAATCGAAGAAACCTTCACAGAAGCTTTTCGAGCATTTAAAGCAAAGAAACTTCCACATATGAAACTCAAAAAAATTAATCGAAGAAACCTTCACAGAAGCTTTTCGAGCATTTAAAGCAAAGAAACTTCCACATATGAAAGTTTTGACCTAAAAAAATTAATCGAAGAAATCTTCACAGAAGCTTTTCGAGCATTTAAAGCGAAGAAACTTCCACAGATGAAAGTTTTGACCTAAAAAAATTAACCGAAGAAACCTTCACAGACGAAAGTTTTGACCAGTTACTTGGAAAAAAAAAAAAAAAAAGTTTGACCAGTTCATGATGGGCTTTCATTGGCAAAGACCCTCACCATGATCATAGCCTATCTTTCTTTTTTGGTATGTTCAACTGAAGTGTTTCAGTAAAAACAAGCAAAATACAACATCGTGGATGAAAAATTAAGCATCGAATTTAATCAGAACTCAAAAGTTGAACGTATTTAAACGAAACCCTACTATGCTATAATGGTTGACCGTAGCCTATCTTTGAAAGCTTATAATTACCAAATTGTGGATGAAACATGGCAGATTCTCTACTTTACTACTTCCAAGCACAATGGGAAATTGTCTGTCTTTTTTTTCTATCTTCTTATATCAAAAATTTATTTTAAACAGGATTATATTGAGGGTTTATTCTAAGATTATGAGTTTTGTGGTATAATAATGTATCACAAAATTTATTTTAAACAGGATTATATTGAGGGTTTATTCGAAGTCAAATAATATTTATAATAAAAATATATATATTCAATTCTGAAATATTAAACACAACAAATCGCCATTGAACTGTCATACCAAATCCTTGGTGACACATGGTGCTATTTTTGTACACTACATAGGAAGCAATAGAATGGTTCCATATGTAGGGTTTTCTAAACAAATTTAATTACATTGGTTCAAGAACCTTTTAAAGTAATCTAAGCTGTAAGAAAACATGGCCAGTTCCAAAACAATCATTAGATTAACTTGAGAAGCTAAAATTTGAAATTCTAGAGACCATTTTGGCTTAGCTGTTTTCCACATGAGATATTCCCTTATAAGGAATAGATAGCAGCATAATTAAATTGATATTAAAATTACTAATACTGATGATACATGAACATTTTCTATATTGATCACTAAGTATATTATGCATATAAGCAATAGCATTTTACTACACAATATTAATCTCCGCGTTGGCATTTGGCATAAGCTTCTTAATTTTGATCTGTCTAATAAAATACATAACATTATTCTTTATTGGAAGTATAATCTATAGTTTTCTTGAGCTCACTTTTTTGTTCAAACCCAGTTGGTTGCTACTGGTTTCATAAAGCAATCTTGTGTGACGTCGTCTCTCATTGTATACTAGTTCTTACAAAATCCGTGTTCAATTTATAATTATTTGAATCCACTTTTACTATCATTATCGAGTTTAAGTATTATGAATAAATTGTTGCTTATTATTTATTAAAAAATAAAGACTATTGCAGTAGAGAAACGAGACTATATGCAATGATTAAAATAATTTACAATATTTTTTAGTTTTTTTATAATAATTTTAAGTGTCACAACAGATAAAAAATGCGATAGTATTGCCATTTTCGTTTTTTGCAATTTGAGCCAACTTCCACCGAGCTGCCAGCCCCTGACAACAATATCCAGTTTGCCCGCTGGCTTTGTCCTCAGGCACATCATTTGCACTATACTCTTTGGAAACATTTCTCTGTCTCACTATGTAAATTCCATTTACATGTGCTATTTAGCTGGAATGTTGAGTTCTAAAAGGATGGAGCTTTGCATATTATCCACATATCTGGATTTGGATTCTGAAGGTTGTTGCAATATTAGAGTGAATGCTTTGTCTGAAACGATCTGGGAAATGTTGTGGCGTGTATGTGCTACGAGTTTGTTTAACTAGGGTCTAAGCGTGCGTGGAATCAATACGTTTCTAATATAATGATCAGTTGTAAGATCCACCTAAAATGTAAAAACAAAAGAAAGAAAAGAAACTTTGGAGCAATTAAATAGTTAGTTTAGTGGTGGAGCGTTTAAAATGTTAGCAAAGTTCAAAGTAAATGATTATTCTTTTGAGACCATTTATAATAAATATTGTGTCTAATTAAGTTAAACAATATTTTTTTTAAGCGAAATCACATATTTTAAAATTTTGACGCTAATTATGTAAAAGTTAAAAGTCCCCACCATAAAAAAAGAAGTACAAAATATTACTCGGGATGGTTGGCTAGGAGGTGTTGATAGCCCTCAAAAATATTTAACGGTTTGAAGAAGATTCTTTATTCAAAATAATATATGCAAATCATATGAAATAATCATTGAGGTGCTCGTGGGACCCTCAATAATAATCGAATGCTAAAGGGAGAATGCAGACGTGTTCTGTGGTCTACATGATATATCTCATTAACTCCACATATTTTATTTTTAACGTGTAGAGCTCATATAATATAGAGAGAATTAGAGAAACGTTTTTTAATTAACGCATGATTTGATAGAGACCAAGTCCTAATAAAGATATTGTTTTTCTTTTTCCATTTCTTTAAATTGCTCCGGCCAAAAATTCAATTATATTTTTAATGGGCTACTTGATACGGCGACATGCCTTAAACAATATTTTCTTTCGGGACATATTTTTTTCTGTTTTCTTTTTGGGTTTATACTCATTTATATATGTTTTTTCGAAGTGAAAAGATAGTGGATACATAAAGTCATCTGTGTTATAAATTTAATTTATAATAAGGTGAAATGTACTACACCCTCTTTACTTTAACGAAAGTGTATAATACTCTATTTTCGTTAAAAATTCGTTAAATTTAACGAATAGTGTATTTCATATGCATTAAGTGAAATTTTTATTAATTTTTAACAAATTTATCCATTAAATAATTATAAGAATTAATCAAATAAACCTTTTTTTTATAAAAAAAAATAGTCATCTTCCCCAACCACCTTTTTAAAAATAAAATAAAAAATAAAAAAATAGTCATCTTCCCCAACCCCGCTCACCTTTCCCCCCTCCCCCCTAACTCGTCACCCACCACCCCCACACCCAGCCCCTCACCCCACCCCTATACCCTACCCCCACCCCCCATACCCAGTTCCATCAGCACCCCCACATAGCTCTACCCTAACCCCAACCCCAACCCCAACCCCTACATTCTTTTTGCAATGTCATATATACATATATATATGTGTGTGTGTGTGTTTTTCTTTTTTTGTGTATACATATATATGTGTGTGTGTGTGTATTTTTCTTTTGTGTGTATATATATGTGTATGTGTGTATGTATATATATTTCTTTTTTTGTATATATATATTTTTTTCTTTTATTTTTTGGTCTAAACAAAAAAGAAAAGGACAAAAAAGATAAATGCAAAAGGATTGAGGGTATTTAGGTTTTTTTTTTTTTTTTACAAAATTTGTTAAATATGACGGATTTTTTTATTAGTATGGGGTATTGTGCATTTTTAAAAAATACAGAAACTAGTTCAGAAGGTTTTTGAACTATAAGGGATGTTGTACACTTTCACTGAAGTATAGTGGAGTCTAGTACACTTCACCTTTTATGGTATTATTGGTTCAAAGTTCAAATAAAGAAGGTGGATAATTTTAGGTATTTGATAACGGGCATATAGACATTCTTATCAAACAATATATTTAAGCTAGAAAATTTGCTTTAAAGTAATCCGATTGTTCAAAACGAGTTGGGTGGGTCTACCATACACAGTTCTAATAAGGTGATTGTTCAACATATTTAAGTTAGGGAATTTATTTCAGAATTGTCTAATCGTTTAAAATCATTTGTTATTACCAAATTCTTTATTAGACTATCCGTCAGTAATTACTTGTAAAAATCAAATCCTAATAGATACTCTATCAATTTCGTAAATAGATTTATAATCTAGTCGAATACTTATCGAATTCGAATTTAAATCCTAACCGTTACTATATGCATATAAAAGGGCATTGGTTTTGGTGTTGAAGCATATAACTATCTCAACATGGGTACTTTACGTTTCCTACACATCAATGTCTGCATATTTTTGGAGAATTTGAAGCGACCACATCAATCACCTTCGAAATCACATTGACCTTCATTCATCGTTGTCATCATCAAATCGTTGCATTAAATTTCCGTGGACTGGAAACTCAAATTTACATAGGACCATAATTATAATAAAAATCCTTTTGCTTTTATGAGGTTGCTTGCGATAAGTTGCTAAATAATTTATCCAATGGTCATGTTCTTTGGGCTAAATTACAAAAACTAAAAACATATATTATAGCATCTTGGTTTCTTTTTCTATTTTTGTTGTTTTGAGTGCATAATGATATAGTTCACCAAAACTCATAAATATAAATATAAAATAATTGTTGCCTTTTCATTGTAAATTGGCGGCGGATCGTCGAATATATATATATTTAAAAAAAAAAAAAAAAGATATGATCAAGCCTTATAAGAACTTAAAGGGATAAGTGATCATAGATTCGCGGGTGTCCGCAAGGAATACAACTCCTAAGAAGTTATGGACTCTTAACCTCCCAACAACTATGAATAGGACATTACTACGGGATATCTAATATTTAGTTAGATTATATTTGTATTTTATATTTTTCTTAAAAATTGTTATATATTATTGATGTGTAGCTTTAATGGTTATTTGTTTAATTGTAGCATATATTTTAATTAACTGTAATTGCATTATTGAAATTGTAATATTTTGTTAGATTATTATAATTGATTAAATATTTGTTTAATTGTAATATTTAGTTAGATTAATATTTTTAATTTACTTTTTCTTATATAAATTGGTATATATTATTAATGTGTAGCTTTAAATATAATTGAACTAGAGCTCACAATACTAAAAATTGAGAGAATCAAATCTGAGACCTCATAATCTCTGCCGCTCAAATTCATAGCTTTAACCACTAGGCTAAAACCTCGTCGGGAAAAAAATATGTTCTATTTAATTTGTTGACTATCATTTGAAGCTAAGTGGACTCTTACAAGTCCAATTCATGCGTCATTGGTGATGTATTGATGGTGGGTTCTATAGGTTAGGAAACTTTATTAATTGAGATAAGGTGGGTTCTATAAATGAAAAGATGAATTAATTGAGATTATTATATTATTTATTATTTTTAATAATTTGTATAATAATTTTGGATAAAATTCAGTGTTGCTCTGATTAGCTATCGAACTTTAAACTCTTATATGCACTTTTCCTTCAATATAAATATTTTGTTCTATTGTAGATGTTTTTTGGATTTGTTATGTAAATAAAAGAAAATAATTACATTTTATTTTGGGCCTTATTTGGGCCCAAGTATATATTAGGCTTGTATTGGGCCTAGTCTGGGCCCAATGATTTCTTTCTGCCCCCATATAGGGCCTATTATAAGCCCAATAATGCTATAGGGCCTATATTGGGCCTCTTATGGGCCCAATAATTTTATTGGTGGTGAGGTGGAAGGAGGAGAAACTGATGATGTTAACCATTATGTGCTTTCACGCTATTTTCTGCGTACAATATAATTTTTGTTGTCAAACATTTCTCTTTCTCTGTATCTTTTTCTTAGTTCTTATCAGTTACCACTTTAAAGTTTAATTTGTTCAGAATGTGTAAGCATGAATAGGTGAAATTGGTGAATATTTGATCCCTGCCTTATATGCTTTTTACTAGTATAACATTTGTGTATATTCTGTATGACTATATGTGCATGTAGACATGCTTTTGGATATACTAACATTTGTGTATTTGTAATGAGATCCTCAACACATCAGAAGGGCCACACACTAAATAACGATACAGCAAAATGGCTGAGTCATGCCCCTATTGTTAGTCCTTCTACAGGAAATACTTTCTGATAATTTCCGTAAAAAATTCAACGATACATTAGATTTTTGACTCCGACTCTGCTTGGGAGAGGAGAGAAAAGTATCTATATAATCTTATGTCAATTGTGAAATATTTGTGGTCAATCACAGTGACTTCGTCCCAACTCATGCAGTTGTTAGGTTGTAAATATACAAAACTTTCAGGGAAGCTTGTATACGTCTTCCATCTAAATCCTTGGTCTGATACTATCCTGTAATCATCAATCGTTTACAACTACATGCCTGGGGTTATTGTTTATTCTCTCATCATCTCATGCCAAGCTCTTCAATTTGAAATTTTCGCTCTAAGCAACTAGACAGTTCTGCATAATTTGCAACCTTTGAGTAAATCCCAGAGCTTTCGAACAATCCTACTTTATTGAAAATTCATAGCATAAGTAAATGGTAATTCTTCCTTTCCTTTGTTTTCATTGCAAAACTGAAGTATGTCCATATAAACTGTTTGGCTTAGCTGTTTCTATGTGGTAGCTGGCCTAAATTAATTCAATTTCATGCTGTGGGGCAGGGAATTATTAAGTTTATTTGAAAATTCCATGCGCGAATGTTCACCCGCAACGCTGGTCTTTGCTTTGACTATCTAATCTGCTTGAACCCCCATCCCTATCATCCCATGCACATTCTGTCTGTTCTTTCTACATGGACATTAGACACCACCAACACTACCATATTCAAAGTTCTGTCTTATAATCTAGTAATGGCGCCTTTCATGGACTTAGATTCTCTGGTAGTCTAATCCTCTCTTAGTCATTAAGAGATGAGATCTAAACTATCAAATATCATAAGTTTACTCTCAATAATTATATTTTTTGAGATTTGTTTTTTCTCTTTACCTTGAGATTTTACTTTGTAGTATTGGATGATCTAAATCTCACCTCTTAATAAAAACACTAGTGACTATAGAAAATATTTTATTTTACAGAAAAATATTTTTTACGGAAAATATTTTTCAAAAGTAAGTTATTTTACGGCAAACAAACGGAGTCTAACTTTTTGAGAGAATATCAAAGCACCAATTTAATAATTTACGAAGATCTAGATTCTCATAGCATTATAATAATATAAGAGAGATCAATAGTTATAAAATAATAATACAATTATAATAAAACGATCTCAATAATTAAGTATAGAAATTAAATAATATATCATCACTTCATTAACATTAATGACTCTCATAATAATATAACATTACGATCGAAAAGGTCCACATAACTTTTAATGAAATTTTTTCCATTTGGACATTCAACGATCTGGCGGCAATCAGCCAGCTACTCACGGCACAAAATTTCAAAATCTTTATATGGGTAGATTTTGTTGTACCTTTTAATTGATTGCTTCAGCATTGTTACCTATCAAATTTAAAATATTGATGTTAAGGTTTGTAACGGATATATTGACCATGGAACAATTATTATGACTTTCTTTTTTTTTGTTCAAAGAACAATTATTATGACTGATGTTGCTAAATAGTAAGGCAGATTCAACTTAGTTCCCAACGTGCTCTATTGCATACTTGTGACTGACAAGAGACATGAATAAAGGGTTTACACATTTGTTGCCTTGCTGATAGAACAGAGTTGTATTTGATGGTCGAAAAATTTTCTAATCAGTGTAAATTAATTTATTAGTCTCTCATATATTAGTGAATTTACACGTATAGGATCTCACTATTAGTGTGAGAGGCTAGACCACTCAATATTTTTCAATATTGGCCCCCAAATATGACACATAGTGCAATTTCTATATTTTTTTTTTTTGGTTAAGTGAAACTTGCATTAACAGAGAAAAAATAGTTATCCAACTCTTGGGAATGGAAGTCAAAGTACAAAAACACTTGTAAAGAAAGGAGGTACATTGGACGTCCAATCAAGACTCATATTCCTGTTAGCACAACATTTAAGAATTTAATCTTAACACAATTTATAGTCCTTTTCGAATATTGGAAACAAATAGAATTGGAATCAATTGCAATTTGTTTGATATCATCAATGATAGGTCTAATTCTCCAGTTCGCTTGACTTGTTAATGTAATTACTTGAGAGACTACGACTGCATTATTCTCAATAATAAATTAGCGAAATTTAACCTTATTACTTTCCCTCATTTTAGGTTACATTAAAAATGTAAAGAAAAAGTTTGCATTCGGCAAACAAAATAATAGACCTAACATAGTTATGGGATCCATTTATATGAATACATCTTACGTTGTGATTCAAAATGTAATACTTTTTATTACACGAGAAGGATATTGAGGTGTGCACTCAAAATTTAGCAATAACACTTGTTATATGATTTAACTGATAGATTTTTCTTTTGTCTAATATATAACTAATAGATAAATGTATTTCACTCGAGGATTTTATCCACCATTATCATAGATCAAAAGAAAAATAAATCGACCTTACAATTTCAAATTTTCAATAGAACAAATTCTGAAATCCTTTTAAAATTGAATGAATTTCAACAACTAGAAAAAGAACCAAAAAAAAAAAAGCAGATAACAGTTCAATTACTGACCATTTCTAATGAATTTAAATGATATGACAGAGATTTATTGAAGAATTATTTATACGGTTAAAACTCAATACTCAAACCTAGTTAAAATGATTTATTTTAAAAATTATATACTGTCCATGCAATTAAATCTCAATACTGAAATTCAATAGAAGTGATCAAGTCAACTATAAGTAAACTATCTATAGTAAGCAAAGCGTGACCTTGAAAAAAAAGAAAAGAAAAAAAAGAAGCAAAGTGTGACCTCGTCCTCCGCATCCGGCGCATGTTAGAACTCAATCAAAGTAAATCTAGCCACACAAGTCCACATCCATTGTACCCCACCTGACCACTTTACACTACTTCCAACACCAACATATCTTCCCAAAAACCCTATTCACAGCCTTCTCCACTTCCTCTTTAACTTGTCCCAAAACAACACTCAACCAACACACACACACACACACACACACACACACAGAGAAGAATCAACATGGCACACAATAGCACCCATAGGCGCAGCTTAGCATCTCTAGACTCCAAACCATCCATGGATCCCACACACAAAAAGTACCCCATCTCCACCACCACCTCCACCACCAAGCCCCACCCTACACACCACCAACAAGATCCCACTTTACAAACCATTTCCAATCACTTCTCCAAACTATACACAAATCACAAAATCTTGACATCCTTAGAAGGCTCTAATGGCGGTCACCCTCACCCTCACCCTCACCCTCACCCACACCCACACCCACACCCACACCCTTGCGTTGACACTCATTTACAAGCAAAAGCCATGACTGTTTCCTTAAACTTAGACACATCTTGCAACACTTTGACCAAGTCAAAGAGCCAACATGCAAGACATTTGTTAACACATCCACAAAAGGAAACCACCAAGACCAAAGTCAAAGAGAAGGTTGTCAAGGAGGCCATTCACGTCCATGATATTGAAAAACCATCATTTGTAAAGCCAAAAACATATGAAATCAAGAAACCATCTTCCAAGAAAGAGTGCAACAACATGGATTTTCATGAACAGAAGCTTGATATGAAGAAGAGATCTGCTTTCATGTCTGCAAGTTATGAAGGTGATGAAATGAAGATTTCATTACCATCTTTTCCACTGTCAGTGAATGGTGGTGGTGGCAGAAGGAGGTCATTTTGCAGCTCACAAACTGAGTTGGCTGATTTCTTCTCATGCAGTGGTGTGAAAGTTGTGTCTGTTGATATGCCACCATTTATGCAGATACATGTTGTGGATTGTGCAAGAAAGGCTTATGATAGCATGGAAAAGTTCACTGCCAAGACACTTGCTTACACTCTCAAAAAGGTAATCATAATATTTTCATTCTTGAATCAAATATCATTTTTTTAAAATAAATATACCTTTTTTCCTGAATAGGAAATTATATTGAATCATGAATCATAACAATTTTGGTTCGAATAGTAAGTTCATGGAATCAAATTTGATCGAAATACGATTCTTTTTTAAAAAAATCCATGGGGGTATCTGGCTTTTAACTGAACTAATTTTACGAGATTCTAAAGTTAACGGCGGAATAAACCTCTAAACCTCTAGTTGCCTCCTTGAGTAACTCGAACTAAAACACTATTCTTTTTATTGGTAAATTGTATTGAATGATAACAAATTATATTATTAATCGAAATATTATTTCAATAATCAATGAAATATTAGGCTAATAGGTTTTGGTTATTTTGCAGGAGTTTGATGGGGTATATGGACCGGCTTGGCACTGTATAGTAGGGACAAGTTTTGGTTCTTTTGTGACACATTCAGTTGGTGGGTTCATGTACTTTTCAATGGATCATAAAATATATATTCTCTTGTTCAAGACCACTGTACAAAAAACTGAATGAGGGGAAAATGAAACTCTCTTTTACTATAGAGAAAATTTTGGGATAAAAATTGGCATATCCTTTCTAGTTTCTACATTGGTTTTACTAGGATAAGAAGAGATGAAATGTTTAGTCATATTTTAAACCATGTAAGGAACTTTTTCTCTACTTGTCTTCATGAATTGACTGTGTAATTATTTGGAGCTTTGGGATGTAAATCCTATTGACTGAGGTATTGAATTTCTTAATAACGTTGTATGTATAATAATGTTATTAAAGAAAAAATTTAACGGTTCATTTAATAAAAAAATATTTAGACCTTTAATTGAATATCAAATAAAATAAACTTAAATTCTTTCCTAATTTATTTCTTTTCCTTCGTTTCTCTTTTCTAGTTTATTTCCCTGCCAATTTTTTTTCCATCATTTCTTTACCTTCACCCACTTTCCCAAGCTCTTCCCCTCTATCCACATGCTCTATTAGTATTATTTCAAGCTGTAAATCTCCAGCTCCCTCACGCGAAGGAGAATGTACAGTGGCTCCCATCTACATCTGATACAAAATCCATTCCTTTTTTAAACTTTATAAAGCTTTATCTAGGGATTTTCCTTTCCTTTTTCTTTTTCTATCATACCAACTCATGAATATGTTTTATTGTGGAAATAGTACAATCTAACACACAAATAATAGCGTGAACCTATTACATATTTCTTCGTCCATCACCAGCAAGAATACCATCCATCAAAACAAAGCCACTTAAAAGTTATTTACTATCATCAACCATTTTTTTTTACAGCATCGGTTTTTTTTTATTTATATATATCAGGATAAATTTTAAAATGAATCATGTTAATGATACAACGTTCTTCCTTGCACAGGGGATGTTAAGTTAAATGATTTAGATTTCTTAAAGTTATTTATTACCATCAACCATTTTCTTTTACAGCATCGTTTTTTATTTATTTATATATTAGGATAAATTTTAAAAGGAATCATGTTAATGATACAATGTTTTTTTTTGCACAGGGGATGCTAAGTTAAATGATTTAGATTTATAATTTGAAAAAATAAAAACATGTGTTTGTTCGCATTCATGTCATGTTTGAAGATCTATAACAATAATATAAAGTCATTATATCATATTACAGTTGATTCTTATTCGTTAATGCTAATTATCACTAGCAAGCATGTGAATAATCTTCTATTGATTCTTATTTGTTGCTACTTTGATTTGCACAATTGGTGAATGGAAAGAACGATGGGAAAAAAATAAAATAATTGGCGAGGAAATAAACTAGGAAAAGAAGCTATGGAAAAGAAATAAATTAGGAAAGAATTTAAGTTGATTTTATTTGATATCCAACTAAGGGTCTAGATTTTTTTTAGCCTCCATTGAGTAATCTTAGTATATAAATCTCTCGTACTCCTTTTTCCTTTTTTTTTCTTCATCGATAATGCTTTCCTTTTTTTCATCGATAATGCTTTTGGAAAATCTTTCGACCTCATATTAGAGTTCAAATTCTAAAACTTCTTAGTTCTGCAGAGGTGCGGCCGTTTGGTATAACCTAAACAATACTCCCAACACTGGTGGGTACGTGGGCCCACTAGTGTAGAGTTCTGTTTGGGTGTGGTTAGTAGTTTCAAATCCAAGACATGTGATTCTCTCATCCTAGGCATGGTCTCATTTTTGGGTCAGTCTCATAGTTTTTTTTATTTTTCTATTTTATTTTAGTATCTCTATTAAATGTTAATATAAAATTTAATAAAAAAGTAATAATAATAAAGTGATATTTATAATTTTTTGATAAATAAATAATAAAAATAAAGTGATTTTTTAACATTTTGTATTGATGAATTATTGAAGCATAAATGTTGGTTGGGGTTTCAACTTTGAATGCACCGTGAATTTTGACCGGCTCGATATAGAGAGTCCAACCACCACTAGACCGACATCGAAAGATAACTTCAAATAAAGCCAAAAGGTAGTGAATCAGCCAATGGAAGGGGTACATTAATGTGGCAAAACTCCAAACGCTTTGCGTTTAAGCTATCCAGTTCATCGCTCGACCTTTTGATATTCTTAATCTCGGTATTTTTTAATATGTGTTGTACAATTTAAATTTTTTTAAATTATTATTTTTTCAATAGAAGCATTGTTGTGATTAAGCACCTAATGTATGAGATAATGGAGTCGATTTTGTATATGGTAGCAATAGTAGATGGATGTTGCATTACAATTGAAGAGCGATCTATAGCAAATGGTCACACCATGGCCATTAATCACACTACCAAAGTGATCCCTTGAAATGTCTTAGAATGTTATTTATAGAACCCATTGTTGGATTTATTTGTAAAATTTAGGGACTAAACTGAATTTTTATGAAAATATTATAATACTTTTTTTTAAAACTTTTGTGTTATTGTTTATTTCCGTTAAATTTGACACACGTTTATAAGAACCAAATTAATCACTTTTTAAAAACAATAAAGATTGATTGGAATAATTTAAAATCATGGAAACTAACTTGAAAAAAATTAAAAACAATAAGAATCATATGCATAATTTTTTTTTTTTTTTTTGTTAATGTGGGAACTCAGCTGGCAGAGTTCGACTATTAATTGGTAAAATTCGAATATAACAGTATATCCCAACACATACAGATAGTCAATAGTATAAATTTAATATGCAACTAAGAAATTTTGAATCCAAATGTGTCGGGATAACCTCTCCTTGTTGAATTTTTTTTTTTTTTTTTTGTCAAACGATTGAGCTTCATTCACTCTGCTAGTCTGCCTAACTTGGTTAACTTCACGTGCTATATTGGAACAAGTGACTAGCTCAAAGCCACAAAGTCTTTGCTTTGCTGCCTTATAGAACAAGACTTGTCACAGTTCTAGTTAGGTTGTGACTAGTGATAAGAGATGCAAAAAGGTTAGTATGGCCTCGTACTTTTAATCACCAACTTCGAACTCTTATAGCGTTATTTCTTTATGAATGAGATTTTACGTTTATAAAATATTAATTTATCATAATTATATTTTAATTTCACTATTATTAAATTTTGTTCATATTATGTTACGAGTGTGAATTCTCCCATCGAAATACGATGTATGAATTTCATTAACCTATCATAAAGTGGTGACACTGGGTACCACCACTTCTATTAAGACAAGCATACTCAGTTTCTAATTTCTGTTTTCCTGACCGGTGAATTTCTCAATACTCCAAAAGGATAAACAAATGGTTCGACATTAATGTACAATATGAAGATTATGTTTTAGTTGTCTATCCTTGAGGTTGAGGGTAATTTCACGGGCTCTAATTCTAAGCTTTGCAAGGCTTTGCGTCTTGTAAGAAAAATTGATCAATACCTGATGTATCGTACACCAATACTTGGATCATTAAATAAAGTGTCACGTCTAAATATGTAAATCATTAAACCTACTTTCATTCGCCCATCCAATAGCCAGTGTATGGTACTCCAAATGGCCAAATTCATTTTCACGAAATCTTGATAAACTTTTATGAGTGTCGAGGTTGGAAATCCTCGCAGCTGAAGTTTTACGTCTACGCTTTGCCAAGCTGAACTTTCAGGTTGGCCTACGAGTTGAATTTTCAGGTTGGCCTCCGAGTTGAATTTTCTGGTCGACCACTAAACCTACACAAGGAAAGAGAATGAAAAGGCGGGGTGATGACCCGGATTTTTCCCTCGGGTGTACGAATTACTAGTTTGTCCGAGCTGGCAAAGTAGCTGAAAGCATGAATGATCAGTTACCTCCGAAATGAAGGGGTGAAGCCCTATTTATACTAAATTCTGAACTGACAGCATTTAATGCGGTACAACTTTATGTCCCATCAAAGCTTTATGTCCTATCAGAGCAGCTGACACTGAGGTCGAGGTTTTTCGGGATCGGGATGAGGTTGGATCAGCATCCAGGTTGGGTAATAGCTGAATATGCTAGGCTTGGCTCGGATTAGCCCGACTCAGCTCAACGTGGATATTTTACCTCAGCTCGAGATCCCTCTCGTCAATCCCTTCCCCCCCCCCCCCCAAGTCAAGATCGAGAAGGTGAGATCTGGATTTAGGAGTTGTTCTCGAGCTAGAGGTGCCCGACCCCGGCGGAGTGAGGATGGCCACGTCAGCGACTCATACCCATCAGATGGCTGACATGTCACCTGGCAGTTATGACAAGATGCGACGTTTATGATTTCCGAGGTGATTATAGGAGTTGCCTATAAATAGGGCCTTGACATCCGAGATTCATTTCACACTTTGCTTACAAAGTTCGGAGCTTTCATGTCGGATACAAGAGTGGTCGGACACTTTTAGCTCAGCAAAAAGCTTCTCGGGGTATTCAGCTCGAGATCAATTAGCTCGGAGCCAATTTAGGTCGGGTCACCTTCCACAGCTAGAGCCGTAGGTACGGCCCGACTCCCTTTAGTTATTCATGTACATATATTTTCAATTTGTAGACAGGATGGGGAGGTCGGAGTTGGAAGATTCCCAAGCGATGGAGATGAGGTCCTATGGTGGGAACGAGAGTTCGTCGAGCTCGGAGTCCACCTCGGATAGAGGTCAAGGTGGCGACAGCACCGATGAGCCTCTAGGTTCGGCTCGGTGATCCGAGCTCAGGGAGAGATGATGATTGCCAAGTTATTGGGGTCAGACTGGCGCAAGAGGAAGTCGAGGTGGATCCTTTGGCCGACTTGGGAGACTTGGGAGATAGAGAAGATGAGGAGCCGTTAAATCAGTTAGAGGGGGTCGAGATGCTACAGGAATACCTAGCTAGGCTTCTGCGGCAGAGCCGATCGAAGCAGTCCCAGTTAGGGCTATTCGACCTCAGAGCTCAGCCACAGCCAGTGTTTCTTCAGCTCGGGGAAAGAGGATCGAGCAGCTCTTCGCCTGCTGCAAGCGTAAGTGTCATTGCACAGTGCAAATGGCCAACGCCAGGCTGAAGAACTGGTCGGTGGATCGACATCACAAGCTGAAGGTTCTAGGTCGGCACGAATCAGCTTGCTATCCTCCGCCCGACCATTTTACCATCTACGACCTTGCATTCGATGTTATTCAGCTCCCGCGTCCCAGATTCGTTACCAACATCTTGAATTACTTCGAGCTTAGCCCAGGCCAGATGTCGCCGAATGGTTAGGCCGTGGTGGTGGCGTTCTATGTGTTCTGCCTCGAGAAGAAAGTAGAGCCAACCCTGCGTCGGTTTAGACATTTCTTTGTGTGTAAACCCAACCCGAAGCAGCCAGGGTGGTTCCACTTCGCAGCTCGGGTCGGTAACTCCATATTCACCAAGTGGCATTCCTCCAACAAGGGCTGGCACAATGATTATTATTGGTTAGAGTCGGCTGTGAACTCGGGGTGCAGGTCGGTCTGGACTCCTAGACTAAGAAGAATATCAATGACGATCTCAAGCTTTCAGATGAGGAACTTGAGGAAGTCGCGGTGCTGAGACCCGCGTCGGGGATGTTAATAAACATCGACAATGTGCTCAAATGGGAACGAATTTGGGAGTCCAAGCTATTTGGAAGGGAACCCGATCTCTCGAGGGATCATCCTCACTTGCTTCCCGAGCCCGAAGAGGATGCGGGGTCCAACTCAATAGAGGGTCAGTTCGCAAGATCAGCGCCCGACCTTCCTATTATCCTAACTACCATTGTCTTTTTAGGTCAGCCTTCTGCTAATTCTCACTTCTTTCCTTTACTTTTTTGCAGGTATGGCAGATACGAGAAAACTTGCGTATGCCCAGGTGAGAAAGAAGAACGAGGCCAGCGGTAAAGTTTCAGCTCGGTCTGGCTTGGGATCTGCTGCTCAGGGTCAGAGGCAGCGGCCCAGTGGCCAAGTGCGGGAGGTCGGCTCCGAGGTCTCTTCCAAGGGGACGTCGGGGTCTCCCCTGCCTAAGAGATCGAACTTGGGAGTGGGGATCCCGGAGTGTTCAACGTCCCGTCTTGAGAGTGAGAAGTGGGCTTAGACCGAGTACTTTGGGAGATGCAAGGCCACGGAGGTAAGCCCTCCCAGCAAAGATTTCATGGAAGCGACCAAGCTCGCTCGCAATCCCAAGCTGGCTACGATCTCGGCAGAGCAGCTTTTACTCGACCTGAGGACGGCTATAGTTATGGTGAGACATTTTTGACCACGCTGTTATGGTTATGTTTTTCAGCTCGGCTGATCATTTTTCCATCTTTTGCGCAGGCTGAGTCCCACATCTTTTCAACTCCAAGCTTTTTGGCTAGGGCTCAGGCTAATTGCGTCGAGCTCGAGCAGTGATACATAGATGCCCCAGCCCAGCTTGAGACTTTGAGGGAGGAGGCTGCCCAGAGGCGCAAGCCGGACGCGACGGAGATCGATCGTCTAAAGAAGGAGCTTGATGCGGAGAAGTCCCGACGCGAAGCTGCAGCCAAGGACGTCGAGCGCTATAAGCTGGAGATGAGTGAAGCCGAGACGAAGCTCCGGGATCTGGTGGACTGAGTCCGCCCTGAAGGAGAGAAGGCAGTGGAAGTCTTCAAATCCAGTTATGCGGCCGTAGACTGGTTGGCCACGGAAGGTGAGGCCATGGCTAAGTATGCCGAGTTGGAGTTCTACTTCCGAGGTCAAGTCGCAGCTCGGGAGAGAGCGAAGACCTTTTTCCCTGCCACCAAGAATGACTATATTGAAATCTTAGAGGCTCCGCCGTCAGAGATCTAGGAGATTCCTGTGCTTCCGGCCGACCTGACGTCCCAAGCTAAAGAGGTGATCAAATTTATCCAAGAAGGTATGGACCAGGTCGGGGACGAGGCTGATGCAACTAACGCCGCTCCTCCAAAATAGATTTTTGTAAATCGGCCTGGGTCGGGCTTTTGTAGTTTCGCCCAGGTTGGGCTCTTTGTAATTTTGCCCAAGTCGGGCTTCTATAATTGTTTTTCAATTCTAATGAAATTAATATTTTGCGTTTTATTCGAGTTCGTACTTGTGTACCTTTCCCTTCGCAAATTTTTCTTAAGTAAGTGGGGTTGGGCCAATATAATGGACCTTTCAAACTTAAGTAGAAATAACCGAGCTAGACGCGATTAATGAATTTATCATCCTAATCCGAGATGGTTAACTGGGAAACTATATAATCGTCGTTGACCTGGACTTGTCAGTCCAATTTAAAATTGGTCAAACTAATGTTGACGAATGTTGAGTTCGAGTTTAGACCCAAACTAATATACCGACCTGAAGCCGGATCACACCGAGTTGGAACTTAATCCGAACTGGCAAAGCTAATCAAATTGTTATTGATTATACCCGAGCTGGAACATAGTCCGAGCTGGTTTACTTGACCATTAGCTCGTGATTAAGCGTGGCCATCACGTTAATCCGAGACAGTAGTAGCTTTGTAGCTGGGGCACTTGGGCTCGGGTCGAGCATTGCGCTGGTTTGGTTACTTGGGCCCAAGTCAGGCGTTGCACTGGTTTACAAAATACATTGTATTGAATTTGTACATAAAGTACTTGGGCTCGGGAGCCGATTACAAGCAATGTTTTGGCTCGGGGCCTTAACAAAAGATTTTAACTCGGGGGCTATTACAAACGATTTCAGCTCGGGGCCGTTATAAGAGATTTCGGCTCGGGCCGTTACAAAAGATTTCGACTTGGGGCCGTTACAAAAGATTTCGGCTCGAGGCCTTTAGACAAAATACCGCTTTAGGTGTTCTAAGTGCCATGCATTCTTCAATAGTTTCCCGTTCTTGTCGTGGAGGTAGAAGGTCCCGGGTCGAACTTCTTTTACGACTTCATACTGTCTCTCCCAGGTCGGGGAGAGCTTGTTACCCGAGCGCAGCAAAAAGATGGTCTTTCTGAGTACGAGGTCGCCAACCTTAATAGGCTTAGGGTTGACCTGTTTGGCAAAGGCTCTTTGCATGGCAGCTTTGCTGGCCAGCATTCTAATTTCAGTTTTAGCTCGGAGCTCTTCAGCAAGGTCGAGCTCTTCACGGATCCGTGCTCCGTTTATTTCTGGATCATGGTGGAGGGTTCTACTGGTCGGAGACCCGATCTCCACTGGCAGCACCACTTGAGTACCGAAGGTCAGCTCGAAGGGCGATTCTCCCATTGCCGAGCTGGTGGTGGTCCGCTGAGCCCACAACACCTCGGGAAGAATCGATGCCCACTAGCCCTCCGCTTCTTCCAGCTTGGTTTTCAGGCCCTGCAAAATGATTTGGTTAGTCCTTTCAACTTGGCTATTACTTTGGGGGTGGGCAATAGATGAGAATCTGAGGTCGATCCCAATCTCAGCACATTTGCCTCGAAAGTATGCACTGCCGAATTGCTTGCCGTGGTCAGTGATGATGACCTTTGGCACCCCAAATCGGAAATGATATTTTTCTATACAAAATCCCAAGCTGCCTTTTCTGTTATTCTAGTAACACCTTCTGCCTCGGCCCATTTGGTGAAGTAGTCTATAGCTACGAAGGCGTGCTTCTTTTGGCCAACACTGGTCAACAATGGGTCGATGATATCTAAACCCCACTGATAGAATGGTCACGGGCTTATCATTACCGTGAGGTCTATCGTAGGCTTCCTCTGTACGTTGGCGAACCTTTGGCAGGTGTCGCACTTTTTTACATACTCTTTGGCATCTTGTTCTAAGGTTGGCCAGAAATAGCCTTGCCTCAATGCCTTTCAAATCAGATCTTTGCCTCCCAAGTGGTTTCCACATACCCCCTCATGGATTTTTCGGAGTACATAGTTTCCCTTCTCGGGTCCAACACATTTCAAGAGAGGTCAAGTGTAGGCTCTCTTATAGAGTTGCCCGGCAATTATGACAAACCTTGAGGCCTGTTTCATCAGTTTTTGAGCTATTTTTTCATCCTCTAGGGTCATACCCCCTCCAAGTAGTCCACGATTGGTTTGGTCCAATCTGGGCTTAAATTGAGCTCGGCTACGGCTTGCACTCCCAATTGAATACTCGGTTCGGATACTTCCTCTACATGGACCTTGGCAGGTCGGCTCTCGCCCAAGGCCAACCTGGACAGGGCATCAGCTTTCATATTCTCCTCACTCGAAATTTGCTGTATCGCGAACCTTTTGAGCCCTGAGGTCAGATCCTTGACTCTGTTGAGGTAGGCCAACATAGTACTGACCTTGGCTTCGAACTCTCCCGATATTTGGCTACAAACCAATTGAGAGTCGGTGCTCAGGTCGACTGCCTGTGCCCCGAGTTGAGCTACAATTTTCAGCCCCGCAATCACCGCTTCATACTCTGCCTCATTGTTGGACGCTGGAAAGGTGAACTTGAGGGAGTATTGGTGCTCGTGCCTGGTTAGGTCGAGGATGACCACCCCAGCTCTACTCCTAGATTTCCCTGAGGCCCCATCCACATGGACCTTCCACACGTCCTCCGGGTCATGCTCGGCTCGTCTAATGCATTCCACCACAAAGTCTGCGATGGCTTGGGCTTTGATGGCTTTTCTGGACTGGTAGGTGATGTCAAATTGACTCAGCTCAACTGCCCATTTCAGCAGCCTGCCCGACGCCTCTGGCTTGTACATGATGGACTTAAGTGGGACATCCGTCATGATCTTAATTGGATGAGCATCAAAGTATGGCTTAAACTTTTTTGCCGCTGTGATGAGCGCGATGGCGAGTTTTTCCAAGGAGGAGTACCTTACCTTTGCTGACATAATAGACTGGCTTCTGTTCCTTCCCTTCTTCTCAGACTAGTGTCGTTTCCACTGCTATCCCCGAGCATGCTAGGTACAGTACCAGCTCCTCCCTCACCTCAGGTCGGGATAGCAAGGGTGGCGAAGCTAGATACATTTTCAGCTCTTGGAAGGCGTTCTGGCATTCTATAGTCCATTCAAAGTTCTTAGGATTCCTCAATATTTTGAACAGAGGAGCACACTTGTCAGCCGACCTGGACATGAATCTGCTTAATGCCGCGACCTTGCCTGCTAACACCTGGACGTCTTTCACGCAGGTCGGCGGTGCCAGGTCGAGTATCGCCTGAACCTTCTCCGGGTTGGCTTCTATCCCATGGGCTGTGACCATGAAGCCCAGAAACTTTCCTGTCTTGACGCCGAATGCGCACTTTTCCGGGTTCAGCTTTATCCTAAAGTGCTCCATTACGGCGAAGGCTTCAGCCAGGTCAGCTACGTGATCTTCCGCCCTTCTGCTCTCGACCAACATGTCATCTACATAGATCTCCATATTTCGGTCAATTTGATTTTTGAAAACCTTGTTCACCATCTGAGTGTAGGTAGCTCCAGCGTTCTTGAGGCCAAAAGGCATGACCTCATACTAGTAGAGACCTTTATCGGTGGTAAAGGCAGTCTTTTCTTTGTCTCCGGGAGCCATCTTGATTTGGTTATAGCCTTTGAAGGCATCCATCAAAGAGAGTAGCTCGAACTCGAATGTGGCATCCACTATTTGATCAATCCGAGGTAGGGAAAATCAGTCCTTAGGGCAGGCTTTGTTGAGGTCGGTAAAATCAATACACAACCTCCATCCTCCTGAGGACTTGGTCACCAGCACTACATTGGATAACCAGGTTGGGTACTGGATTTCCTTTATGTGGCCGACATCTACCAATTTGTCCACCTCTTCTGCTATGATTTGTTGCTTATCATAATGGAAGTGTCTGCACTTCTGTTTCACTGGATAGTGATTCGGGTCGGCATTCAGGTGATACTCAATCACTCCCGGGTTAATACCTGTCATGTCAGAGGCAGACCATGCAAATATACGTTCGTTTTTTAGAAGAAACTGGCTTATACCTTTCTTGAGGTTGTCAGGGAGTTCACTTCCAATCTTTGCTCTCTTTGTTTCATCGGAGAGCTCCACCTCTTGAAGGTCTTCAGCTGGGTTTCCTCTCTTAGCATTCCTCTTCTCGGGCAAATCTGGTCTCCAGCCAACCTGATATTTAGCTTGGAGAGAATTTTCATAACATTCCCGAGCTGATATCCGCGAATGGTGGCCGTGCGGTCCGAGGTCGAGAATTTTAATGCCTGGAAGTAAGTTGAAGGTACAGCCCTGAAGTGGTTGAGCGCCACCTGACCTAAGATTCCATTATAAGTGGAGTTGCAATCCATCACAATGAAGTTGGCCTGCATCGAAACCCGCTTGTCTCCGTCTTCCAACTTTAGTGGGAGGTTGATGACCCCTTCGGCTCGGTGGGCATGCCCGGTGAATCCAGCCAAGGTGCCCCTCAATGGTCTAAGCCGGCTTCTGTCCAACCCCATTTGCTCAAATTCCTTCAAGAATAGGACTTCTGCCGAGCTCCCGGTGTCCACCATCAATCTCTTCACGGTGAAGTTGGCTATTTTGGCGCTGATCACCAGTGGGTCGTCATGGGGCAATATCACACCCTCCAAGTCTTCTGATAAAAAAATGAGCTCCTCCAAGTCCGGCACCGGACCTCGCGCAGGCCCATACTCCCTTTCGGCTCGAACATAACCCTTCCTGCCAGCCGAGGTCTCTCCACTTGACGCCAATCCTCTGGCAATGGTCTCAATCACAGCTAAACGTCCGTCCCCGGCTTGGCGTCTGGGTGGACTTCTCTCCCTGTCCCTCTGATCTTGACTTCGGGTCGGCTGATGATCTACGTACCTCCGGAGGTGACCTCAGGATATCAGTGTTTCGATCTCCTGTTTCAAGTCTTTGCACTCCTCAGTGGTATAGCCGTAATCCATATGGTAGCGACAATACTTGGTTCTATTGCGCTTTTTAGGTCGGCCTTTCATTCTCGACGCTCGAGGTAGGTGGTTCTAGTGCTAGATCTCTATTAAGATCTACTCCCTTGAGATGTTAAGTGGAGTGAACATAGTGAACCGGGGGTTTTGTTTGGGCTCCTGAGGCTGCTTTCCTCGGTCATTTTAGATCTTACTCCCAAGTTGGGCTCGGGAGGTTTCTCCTTTTTTTCCGACTTTCTTCTCCTTATCATCGTCCCTCTTCGCTTGATCGATATCTTCCGAGTGTATGTACCCTTCTGCCCGTACCATCAGCTCGGCTACGGTATCCACAAGGTCGATAGCCAAGGAAGATGTGAGGGGGCCCGACCTGAGCCCACTTTGGTAAGCCATTAGCGCTATAGAATCTTCCAGGTTGGGGATTCTGAGGGTCTCTTCATTGAATCGAGCCGTGTAAGCCCTCAAACTTTCCCCTTTATGCTGCTCACCAACAGTAATGATGAAGTGTGACGGGTTGCACATCGGCTTCCCGCAAAGCAGGACAGGAAAGCCTTAGCCAGCTGATGAAAACTTGTGATAGAGCCAGGACGAAGTTTTTGGAACCAGTCCAAGGCATTGCCAATCAGGGTGGTCGGGAATGTTTTCGTCTTCATGAGGTCGATCATATCATGTAGAGTCATATGGTGATCAAAGTTGAGCAGGTGGCTGGCTGGGTCTCCGTCCCCATTATAGACTGCCAGGTTGGGTATTCGGTTGCCGGTAGGCAATGGCGTAGCCAGTATCTCGGGTGAGAGTGGGCTAACACCAAGCTGGTTAATGACCTTAGCTATGGCCGCCGTGGTCTTGGCTTGCTCGGGGTTAGCATGGGCTGCCCTTTTGCCTCTCGCCTCCATGGGTCTCGTCTCCGGCTCCAGGAATCCTTCTCTATCTTGTGCCCGGGTTCACCCACGGGCCGAAATGAGAAACTGTGGGCGCAACGGCCACAGTGTAGCTGCTTGTAAAACTGAGGGTTCCGCAGCTAGCCGGGCTACCTGCTCCTTTAGCTCTTGGAACATCTTAAGCATCATCCTCATCTCTGGCATCAGGCGGAAGTTGAGGTCTTCATCTGTAGAGGGGTTGGTTTCTGAGGCTAAGTGTATACATTGGCTTGTTCCAATGTCGACTTAGGTTGGATCTTGGCTAGGCACCTGCGTGGTTTCGAGGTCCTTGTCCGGGTTGGGTGAGTCCTCTACTGGTGCACTGTGGCTTCTTGTTTGTACCATGATGGTTACCCAATGAGTGGGAAGAAGAGCGATAGAAAGTACTCGTTCCCACAGACGGCGCCAAATTGTCAAGGTCGGAAATCATCGCAGCTGAGGTTGGACGGCTATGCTTTACCAAGCTGAACTTTCAGGTTGGCCTCCGAGCTGAACTTTCAGGTTGGCCTCCGAGTTGAATTTTCAGATCGGCCACTGAACCTGCACAAGGAAAGGGAAGGAAAAGGCGAGGTGATGACCCGGATTTTCCCCTCGGGCGTGCGAATAATTAGTTTGTCCGAGCTGGCAAAGTAGCTGAAAGCATGAATGATCAGTTACCTCCGAAATGAAGGGGTGGAGCCCTATTTATACTAAATTCTGAGCCAACAGCATTTAATGCGGTGCAGTTTTATGTCCTATCAAGGCTTTATGTCCCATCAGGACAGTTGGCACCGAAGTCGGGGTTTTCCGGGGTCGGGGTGAGATTGGATTAGCATCCAGGTTGGGCAATAGCTGAATATGCTCGACTTGGCTTGGATTAACCTGACTCAGCTCGGTGTGGACATTTTACCTCAGCTCGGGATCCCCCTCGTCAATGAGTAATATTTTAATTGAGCCAAATCCAGCAATAATGCATTTTGACGGAAAGTGGAAAGACTCAGATTCATAAATCCAACAAAGTCTACTAACGTGGCGTGGGGTGGGGTGGCGTGGGGCGGGGTGGGGGCGGGGGAGGGGATGAAGATCCATATTAATATTCTACAGGAGATCTTATGATGGTCACCAAGTTATCCATGTAATGGACTTTTTTTCCACATTTTTCATACTTGTATTAATGTCCTATTTTCATCAAATTTTTCCATGGCTAGCAAAACTTTGTCATGTAACCAGTGTATCAATTTCTAACAGAAGATGGTCAGAATATTCATTAAAAAAACCAAACTAGTTAAGAAAATTACCCGTTGAAATTACATCTAGGCCTTTCAATTTTAGAGATTTTTAGGATTATTTGGTTTGATTTTGTTTTGTATTTAAAAGGGCCACGAAGGGGACAAGCAATATATTTCCAATAGTCACCATTGTCAAGTAAAATCTAAAAAGTATAGATGACAAATTAAGATGAGTCATCTTCTAGATTGCAAATGAAAATTTTGTTAAAATGAGTTTTTCTCTATTTTTATTCATTATTTCATTGTCCTATGCTGTGTTTCGCACATGAAAATAAATATACGATTTTACTTATTGGTAATGATCAACTATATATACAAACTGATTCAAGAGTGGGAAGCTTAAATTTTAGTTCAATGAGATGCCCCCCAAATATACACTCATGTTTGATGCTCCTCCAACTCAATCCAATAGTAGTATCGTAACCTAGTTAAGGTAATCTTATAAGTCTTCAAGACTATTCAACATTATGTGATTTTTTTTCCCTAAAATAATTTGTATTATACTATACAAACTATAAAAGTATGAAAATAAGGAAATGTTGTTATTTTCCAATTTTGTGATGACAAAACTAAGGCTCTTTTTCTTTTGTGTTTAAAAGTTTTATCTACAAAAGAATCATAACCTTAAAAGGCTAACATGAAAGCTTATCCAGATTACTGAGTGTTGTCTCTGGATTGAACCTAAGCGCGGGGGAGGGGGAGGGGGGGGGGGGGGGGGGGGAGGGGTGGTAATACTACTACTTTTTCGATTAGACAATATACTAGCAATGATTAATCAAAAATAATATTAATCAAATATGCACTATAGCAATAAAAATTGTAAGTGAGCCAATTTTTTAAACACTTAGTGTGCAGAAAATAATGCAAAGAGAGAGTTGAGAGAAAGAGATTGCAAATTGCGATTTAGCATGGTTCGACCCCCACCTAAGTCCACGACCTAAGCTCCCCGCTTAGGATTTCAACAATCTTCACTATAGTGACTCTTCAAATGTTGGTGAGTCCACAAACCAACTACAACAGTAGTTCAAGCTTTTACAATAGAAAAATTCATTCTCAATACAAAGCTTTAACCCCAACACCTTTGACAATGAATTCCTTCCTTTCAAAGTGTTTAACTCTCTTTTTTTATAAGTGTTTGAGATCAACAGTAAAAGTCATCTTTTAGGGTGGATGGATACAATGAATGCTTCTCTCAATATTACTCACAAATTATTGCTCAAGTATTGCACAATGATGATTCAAAGATGAGAATAATGTTAGAAATCAAGAGTAATTGCTTTGAATCAATGCTTTGAAAGATTGCAGTTGAGATAGATTAATAGAGTCTAAAATGTATGCATTTAATGTTCTCAAACGTTCATAAAATGACTCTATTTTAAAACAACGTTTTGGCCCGACCGGTCGACCCTTGCTCCACCGGTCGACCGGTTGAAGGGACCTCGTCTGGTGGAGAAGCCTTGGGCGGAAGATCCCTGCTCCACCGGTCGACCGGTTTGCTCAAAAGGTGCAAGGACTTGGGTTTTTTTATGCTTCTTTTATAAAATATTTTATAACATTTTTTTCAAAGATAGATTAATATTTTCAAAAACACTTTTAGGAAGCATCATTAAGCATATACCATTTGCAAGACCCAAATCCCGATAAAGTCCCAACCGGTATCCCTTATGACTTTCGTCTCCATCCTTATAACTCCATCTTCATTTCTTTGATTCTTGATCTTTTCTTGAGTTGATGAATGATCTTCTTTCTTCTATAACTTGATGAATTAGGAATCCGGAGTCAACCTTAATTCATCTCATTCATGCACACTTATACAAACTCATTAGACATAACCGTGGTTTGTTATCATCAAAACCAAGATTAGAAGTCTTTTAGGCTAACACTGAGTTTTACATGTCTTTACATGAACAAATATAACCAAATATAGTCAAACTTTTTTTTATAGTTTAGAATATAGATAGTGCTTTATTGACTAAATTAATTAATTAGTACTATTAAATGTATATTGATTTAAGGAGTTTATTCTCCAAACTCCATTTTCTTTTTCTTTACTTTTACTTGCTCAGTGTAAGGAGAATGGTAGGGTTAAGGTTTAGAAAGCATCTATTGAAAGGTTTAAACAAGAAAAGAGAGATGATTCACATAACTGTATAATTAAGATATGTAATTTGCAATCTACAAAGAGCATCACAATATTCACTTCTTCTTTTTTTGGGTAGTTTTCTTACGAGAATCAACTAATTCTTTCTTGTTCCTTTTCATCTTCAAAGTTTCAGTTATGATAATTTTTACGTAATCTTTCTCAATATTCCTACACTTCTAATGATTTATACAAATGACTTATGAGAAAAAGAAAGAAATAATATAAAACCTATATATATTTAGACACTTGATGACCATTCATATGGATGCATAGATTTGGGTTACTAACTAATTAGCCACTCTTTATTACGATAGTTAATATTACATGTTCACTTTGATTTCTAAATATATATGGTTCAAACCAAACTTTACCCATCTTTGAGCTCATTCAAGCTAAGGAATTAATAAGATTTTAAAAATGAATTTTGATTTATATATCCCTAACCTTAATCACTAATTCATTCAACACCTTACCTCCATAAACATGTACATTTTTATATTTTTGCATGATTTGCATTGTTTGGAGATATCGAATTCTTGTCCAAAATAATATTATTCTAAAAATTCATTCCCAATATATGATTATTAGAAAACTAATTTTCTTTCCTAATCCCTACACTAATAGCCTTTGTTATTTATTGTTATTATTTTCGGTTTAAAGTGTGCAATTCATTGCAAACACAATATTACATAATGCAAATCCTGCTATAGAAATATGCAAACTAAACAACTTTTGAAACTCTTGTTCAAAGAGTGAAATTCATTGCAAAATCAACATCGTGTCATTCAAATCCTACTAGAGAAATGTTCGTATAGATAAGTTTTGAAACTCATGAGGAATTTTGAAATTTCAATCTAACAGTAACATATTGCATCTAACTAAGGGTAACATCTTACTAGTGAAAACATATTGGACTTGATTTTTCAAAACAAAACTTGAAATTGGAGTTATGAGTTGATTTTGCATTTGAAAAATGGCATATTATGCATTTACTCCCTATTGTTTCTCTTAAATTTCAATTCTATCTCTATCGTTTAAAGTTAGTCAATCTACTTGCCACCATTAAAAAGTGAGTTAACTACAACAATAAACGTATAAAATATTTCTATTACCCTTACATTATTGTATAAATGTTTCTATTAACCTTAATTTAAAAGTATACCAACATATTATTTCTTTAAAACATACACATATACTGACAAATATACAAAATTTTTTACACATAGATAACACACACATACCTCTATATATAAATATATAAGATTAAATGTGTATATATATATACACACAAGGATATGAGGTAGGAGGATGTGGTAGGGGGTGACAATGGGTCAGAGGGGGTAGGGATAGGGGTTGACAATGTGAGAGGGGATAGAGGTCAAGGGGGTGGAGGTGGTGTGGGGTTGTATGTGTTTTTGACTTTTGTGTGAAAGGATGGAGAGAAGAAGAAGGTGAAAAAGGAAAAATAGAGACAGAAAAAATGATATATATGCAAAACTTTGGGAATTAGATTTAATTGTTTGTTAAATATTGAGAACTATTTTAAGTTTTATGCTAAATAATAGTGATTAAGTTGAATTTTTATTTATTTGTTTTCAAATTTGTCTCTCAAACAGTGATCCCATACACACATGACATGCCAAAGCTAACCTGCTACCAGTTTGGGTTTAAAATTCTATTACCAAATCTGAACCTAATAAATATTTTAAAACTCGCGCATACCTAACCAAACCCAATAAATAAATAAAAATTCTAACCAAATGAAAAAAAAAATCCCTAAAAAATGCTTTAAAAGAAGAATTGAAATATTAACTCAAAAAAACATAAAAGCAACACTAGTGACAACATGATTATTCCTACTAAAAGAAAAGATAAAATCAATAGAACAATAATAAAAAGAAGGTAAAGAAAAAATTCTAACTACACCCCTTTCAATCTTAAGAAAAAATTGTTGAACTATTCAACATATTTGGCATAGTGTTGATGATTCTCAAGTACAAACGTCTCTTTCGTTCGGTTTGTAGGTGTGCTAAACTCCTGTCATTCTTGAGAGAATAGATAAGAAAGAATTGAAGAAGTAGGGCACTTTGAGGGAGAAAATCAATAGAGAATGTAGTGAGACTTGAAAAAGTTCTAAATAGAAACCCGATAGAGAAAATAAAGAAAGAGGAAGGTAAAAGTGAGATGGGGAAGAGGAAAAGAAAGAAACATGAGAAAAAGAAGGTAGGGTAAACTGAAAAGCAAAGGTAAAGTTGATAAAAAGAAAGAGAAAGAGAGAGAATGATGTAGAGATTACATCAATATAAATATGTATTAATTTTTGTTAAATTAAAATTGTGTTTTTTGAGTTTCGATTTCTTTCATTGTTTACTATCAAATTATATTATAGTGTCTGTTGGTAACTCTTTGTAAAAACTAAATCATAATAGAGATCTCATCAAATTTGTATTTAGATTGATAATCAATCTAATACTTATTAAATTTGAATTTAAATTTTATCCATTGTTATTTCTCAGTATGAACAAAATTAAAATTCGAAAAAATCAATAGAAACTAACAACATATCTAAATACTAATCACAACTTAACTTTTATGTAAAAAGTAGGCATTCCATATAAGGAAAAGAAAGAAGTTGGTCACTTTAGCATGATCGAAGCACACCAATCAAACCTCGACAGTTTTCTCAAGATCCAAAGCTTGGACCATATTGAAGGACAATGCTCATCATTCTTTCATCAATGTTGTCTACCACGCTTTATCTCTTATATGCTGTTTTGATGCAACAGTAACATAGTGTTTGGATTGCACAAAATAATGGAAAAGAAAATAAAGAAAAGGAAGGAAAAAAAAAGAAAGGAAAGTAAATGAATTATTTTGTTTGTATTATGAAAAAATAATAATGGAAAAGAAAGAAAAAAAAATTATAATTCTTTGTTTGGATTAGAGAAAGAAATGAAATGACAATTTTAAATAGTAAATTACTTAAATGTCCTTTTTTTTATACTCAAAGTAGATTAAAAGAGTAGTAAGGGCAATTATGAAAATAAAAATAAATCAGAGCAATATAATCTTTTTTGGTTGAGACCATTCATTTCCCTTCCCAAACACTCCAAAATAGAAGGATTAAAAAATTCATTCAATTAAAAGATTAGAGAGAATATTGTACCCCTCGTAACCTTTATTTCTTTCAAATTTACAATCCAAACAAGGGAAGTTCTTTATTTCCTCCACTTCCTTCACTTTCCATTAAAAAAGTGAATCCAAACAAGCTGTAAAAGAAAAAGTCACTGAGCGGCATCATATTCTGTAGTTTTTTCTTTTATTATAATTATAAATCTTGTAGTGTAGTGATTATGAGTAAATTTAAGATTATTATTTAGTAAAGACTAAAAATATACAATTTAGTATTTATATATGAATAAATTTTCTCAGTTGGAAATAAATTAATTTTATAATCTAAAAATATTTTGAAAACACAAACTTTCAATAAATACAACATTAACTCACTTCTTAATGGTTTCACTCTTGGAGTCAATTGATGCTACAACCCTTACTAGCCCATAAAAGGCTCAGTCACTAATAGTAGCGTATCCTAATATCTACTACAAGTTAGCAAGGGTCAAACAATATTAATAATATATAAAAAGATATAAATTTAAATTTAAAATTTTTAATTATAATAAATTATCACTTGACCGATTCACCCAATTTTTGAAATAAGTGTTTTCCCATGTCTCTTTTTGTGGATGTGGACCAGATGGTGATGGGGATTACGAAAAATAGAACACTCATAGATGATAGAGGTCCATACCAAATCCAAAGTTTTAGGACACGTGCCACATACCCAATGTAAGCACTAGAGGGAAGGAGTTTGTCACTCTCAGAAGAAGTTACAATCACTATTGTTAATTGCCAGCAAATTAAATACTAGAAGAAGTGTGATGAAAGACCACATGGTGCACATAACATCTTGGGCATGGTTGGGCATAGACTTTCTTGTGACTGTTTTTTGTTCAACTAGAATTATGTTTCTCAAAGGCAAATTAGGCACCGTGGGAACAAAAGATGATGACTAGAGAATATTAAAAGTGTTAGGTTTAATTGATGGAGAGATGAAAGCTGGCTTCTCTCAACTGTGTAAATTACTTGACATACTTGGAGTGTATATTTATCATTAACGTCAACCCTTGAAGAAATTATGGGCATTAAACTCTTTTTCTTTCCTTCCTTTTTAATAACAAAATTTTTTTTTTGAAAAGTCTTTGTTCTTAAATTTATTTTCAAGATTTTTGTAATGAATTAGGTGTCTAGCACCTTTTTCCCATGATGTTGTTTATCAGAAAATAGTTTTAGCCTCGTCCTCTATTCTCTTTTCTTTGTTCTTTCAAAGTTAGGATTATACCATACATTGTGTTTGTAAATTTTCATTTTATCAATAAAATTCTGAAGGGTACTGCCCATCTTTCTTTAAAAAAAATATATATATCTCATTCAGTTTATACTAAGGGTGTTAAATTTCTAGACACATAATCCTTTTAAAAGAAACATGATCCAGTAAAATCGATTAGTAAGTTTACTGGAACCAGCCTTAAGAAAATTAATTTCTAACAAATTCGAACTCGAAACATGAACAAATCTCTCACTCACATTCTAAGCGTTCCACAACTAAGCTGGCCCCTTAATTTGGGCATTACATTCTTAATTTGACGCAATTTCTGTTTATAATACACTAACAATCTACTTGTTAAGCTCCCCCTTTCGATAATATAGTAGAGCCATATTCTGTTACAAGTACCACTTTAAATACATGCACCAAGAAGTTCTTTTACATTCGTTGCATATATATAAAAATCAAATTGCTACTTTCGTGTATATGAATAACTAAAAATTGAAAATGAATATCAAAACAAATCTTGGACGATACAATATTTTATTTAAATTTAAGATGATATTTAATTTGAAAGGATAAATAAATAAATGCGTATGAAATATCACTCTCTGGGTTAATTCAAAAGCAAAAGTTGTCATCTTTCGTCGTTAATAGAATTCAGCTAATTTGTTGACCACATTAATTAACCTGAACCAGAATTTTCCCCTAGCATCTCATGAGCCGTGCCTTTTTACTAGTAAAAACAGTTAAAGTTTTAAGTTTAAGGGGAACAAAATTTAGATCGAGAAAACTTTTCACAGATTTTCTTTTTTTATTATAAAAACTTAATTTAAAGAGGATTATATTCGATTATTTCTAAAAATCTTGTAGTGCAGCAGATTTCTATGGATTATTGCATAGCTTGAACTACAATTTACTCTTTTCGCTCATCTTCTCTTGAAAAACAAAAAGTAATGAGAAAGAAAGAGAGAAAAAAAAAAAAAAAGAAGGATGCCAAGAGGTCAAAGTGTTTATGTTAGCCTGCAAGTCTTAATTCTATATTTTAATGATAATTAAATCTTGATTATAAAATTGATATATTGACTGATTATATTTTGTAATGAGTTTATTTTTTGAGAATTAGTCAAAGTTTGAATGATATTCAACATATTAAATAAGCTTATGAGGATTGGAGTGATGAATCATGGAAAATGATGATCAAACAAAAGACATCTTCCAACTAGAAGATCAAAGCACTTTAATGGTTAAAATATATGAATATTCAATATATGAACATCCTAGCTAAGATCTTATCCTAAAGAATGAAGATTGAAGAGATGATCAAAGCACTTTGTGAATATTAATGTTATACAAGCTCAAGAGCGAGTTCTTGAAGGATAATATTGATAAAGCTCAAGTGATTTAATCATGAAGATCAAATGAAGAGCTCAACATGATCAAGCTCAAGTGTCTTTTTGTCAAGATCTCTAAAGCTTCAACATATAAAGATTCAAGTCAATAAGATCTTGGAATATGAAGATGGAGCTATAAGGATGAAGACGAAAGTTATAAGGGGTACCGGTTGGGACTTGACTGGGGTTGTGAGTCTTGTAAATGGTATATGTTCAATAATGATTCTCAAATGTTTCGTTGAAATATTTGAAAATTTTCTTACAAAAGATGCTCAGAATAAATGCTTTTAAAAACCCAACTCTGGCAGTTTTAATCCCACCGGATGACCCCATGGCGACCGATGGCCAAAGGGTCGTCCGCCCGAGGCCTGTCCACTAGAGTAGAGTCTCTCGACCGGTCGACCGGCGACAAAGGGGTTGACTGATCAGACCAAAACGCTGATTCAAAATATAGCCATTTTATGAATGTTGGGATACATTAATTACACACATTTTCAACTCTATTAATGCCTCTCAACTGAAAAACTTCAATTGAATTGATTCAAAGCAATTACTCTTGAGTTCTTTCATCATTTTTATCTTTAAATCATCTTTGAGCTATACTTGAGCAAGAATTTGTGAGCTATATTGAAAAAAATATTCATTGTATTCATATACCCTAAAAGAGGACTTTTATTGTTGATCTCAAACACTTATCAAAAGAGAGAGTTAAGTACTTTGAAAAGAAGGAATTCCTTATCAAAGGTGTTGGGGTTGAAGTTTTGTATTGAGAATAAATTTTTCTATTGTAAAAATTTGAAATACCATCGTAGTTGGTTTGTAGGCTCACCAACATTTGAAAAGTCACCATAGTGAAGTTTGTTAAAATCCTAAGCGGGGAGCTTAGGTCGTGGACTTAGGCGGGGGCCGAACTATGCTAATCGCGATTTGTAATCTCTTTCTTTCAACTCTCTCTTTAAATTATTTTCTGTACATTAAGTGTTTGATAAATTGTCTCACTTACAATTTTTATTGCTAGAGTGCATATTTGTTTAAGATTGTTTTTTATTAATCATTGCTAATATATTACCTAATCGAAAAAGTAGTAGCATTACTTATATAACCTAATTTCCCCTCCCCCCTCCTCCTCTTAAGTTTAATTAAGGGACAACAGTTTAATAATTACAATTACTATTACAATTTAAAATAAACATGGGCATGAAATGATGACAATTTTCTCCCTTCATAGTAGGGTAAAATAATCGGAAAGTAACGTTTGATTTTATATTTTTTCATAAAAAATATTATTTGGTCTTTAAATGATTAAGAGTGTGTTTTGAAACGTATCACTATACTATAAAATTTGTAATTTTAATATAAATTTAATATAATTTAAAAAAGAAGGAAAGATTCAACTTTGTCCTTGTGAGTAATAGAGAGTGAGAATTATCTCATAACATTATAATATTTTATATACATATCTAATTATTATAATTTACATATCTTATTTTAATATAATTATATTAATAATTTATAATTATTGAATCTTTCGTAATAATATTATAATATTATAAACAGTTTATTCTAAATAATGGGCGCACGAAGGTGAATTTTTGTTGCATTTGATACGTGTCCACATCTCATAAACAGAGATCTATCTATCATCTATCACAAATTTTTGCTAAGAATCATCTATCACAAATTACTGCAACATTATTAAGCAAAAGCTGCGATTCGTAAGGCGTGTGATCCCAAGAACTTCATTTTTTTTTTCTTACAAAAAGTGATACTTCTTCTCACGCGCCATGGAATGAAACAATTTCATTACTCGCTATTTCATAGGAACATTTTGATTCTATCTGCACACGTGTTTTATTCCTGATGCGAGTATAGTAATAGCATTTTTAAAGCGTCTAGTTCTACTCACGGTCCTTACACCCACTTTGGATCCTCAGAGACACTCCCCGCATAATTTGCATTTTACTCTTTACAAAGTTTCAAATTTCTTTTTTTCACCTATACAAAATGCATTGTGTTTTATGTTTTTGGTTTTTTTTTTTTGGGTCAAATATGTTTTTAGTTGAAAATATACTTTCAATAACACAAAAATAGTTTGTAAAAGGCTTAACCCACCCAATATTGGATAATCAAAAAATAATTTTTTTTAGAAATCTTAAGGAATATTCGATATCTAATCTAATAGGAGTGTGTTTTTCCTAATATTTTCTAGCAACTCTATAACAACAAAATATTTAAAATGCATTGTGACTCTTATAGAATTGGAAAGATACCAATTAAAGCTAATTTGCTTAACAACAATGCCCTTACGCCTCCTACCCGCTAACAACACCATGCGTACGTTAATTCCTTCATTTTATTTTTTTGTACAATATAATGGAGGTTAAAACCGTAATTCAAATTCAAAACCTCTTACTATAACAAACACTACTTGACTATTTCACCCAACTTTGAGTGTTGCTAACTCTTTTATCGCTCATACACGAGTTGAGTCAAAAGAAATGCAGCTAAATTCGTCAATTAAAAGTTCAAGTTAGAGGTTGTTGGCTCATTAGAATTAAAAAATGGCAGGATGCACATTAAGTTCAAATTAGAATCATTCTTTATTGTATAACAGCCTCAATACCAAAATTTAAACGGAGTGAAAAAAAAAGATGGTTGTATTGGATGCCTTCCGAAATTAGCATTTATTGGACTTAAGACATTAAGTTCAAAGAAAGTTATTAGCTATTACATAAAATTTTCAATCACAAAATTTTAACGAAGAGAAATATACGAGATGGTTGCCTCAAATGACCTCCTAAATTAGCATCTATTGGACTTGCGACGTTCAGAATTTATCCTTGATCGTCAAAAGAAATTTGATTTAAGTCGTGGTCAAATTGAGATAATTAACTTCTTACAGGGAAAAAAATGAAATTTTCTCAAAATATAATAAGCGAAAAGCCCATTCATGTGCTAACATACGCCGAAATGCGTACCATCAGTATGTCTCTTCTTCAGCTGCCTCACATCACAGTCTCTATCTTTATCAAGCTTTCACTCTCACTCGCTGCCGTTTACACACACACTCACTCTCTCTATAAATAACCCAAACACTTCACACGCACAAATTACACGCACATTCAACACTTACTCCCTCGCACTCCACTTTCCTATACATACATATCAACACACATAATATATACATTATATATGCATATATAATTATACATATATATAAGTGTATTTGTGGTGTGTATATGTGAAATGGATCCGCCGATAATAAATGAGGCGTCATTTTCGGCGGCGAACCCGGCGTCGTACAGCTTGTCGGAGATTTGGCCGTTTCAGGTGGCCGGAAGCTCCGGCGAGCTCGGAGGAGGTCTAGGGTTGAGAATGGGGAGCTTTGGCGGTGGTGGATTTGGAGATGCTGCTGTGCCGGCGAATCGAGATGTTTCCGTTGATGAATCCACCGTGACGGAGCAGAGTGGTAGCCGTGGCGGTGGCGGTGGCGGAGGGCGGAAGAGGAAGGATGTGAATTCTGAGGATGAGTCCTCCAAGCTTGTTTCTACTAGCAGTGCTAATGATTTGGTAAAAAATTTTAAACGTATATGTATATATTTTTAAAAGTTTTTGTGAGTCAACTTCTTTCAAGTAATTTTGTAACAAAATTATGCTTAAGTAGAAAATAATTATTTAGGCACAAAAAAAAGAAAGATTATTTGTGTTAATTTAGTCACATTACTAATGTTAAGATCTAATTTTACATTTTGTTAATTTTGTGAGTCAAATTGTTAAGCTTTAAGCTTAATTATGATTTTTTTGAGCTAAAGAAAAATTATGCTTGAAGCTTAATAATTTTGACTCAAAAAACTTTCTGCCAAGTTCAATGTTTTTTTCTCTTTTTCTTTTTTGGAATTTGGCTTCAATTTATCATATTTATTATTAATTTCTCTTTAAAAAGAAAATCTGAACTTCATAATTCTAATTTTTTTTTTTCAAAATTATTCAATTGAACAAAAAATTTAGTTTTTGGCAATTACATGGTATTGTTGGATTTCTAATAAATTTTAAGTTGATTCTCTGGTTTATTAATTTGCTTAAAATATTTCCATTTTCCGCTATTACGAAATGTTGGGTGTTATTTTTACCCATCTCATTTTTCTGTGTTTTCGTGCCTCAGTTACTTGATCCGATATCAGAGCTTTTTTTTCCATTTTCTGTGATGGCTGAGAAGAGAATTGTTAGAGTGAAGAATTTAATCAAATTAGGTAATTTGTTTTACATATTTCTGTTTGTTTTGTGCAGAACGATTCAAACGGTAAGCGAGTGAAAGCATCAGAATCTAAAATTGGAAATGATGGTTCAAAAGCTGAAGCAGAATCAAGTTCGAAGACAGGTAACAAGACTACAGAACAAAGCAGTAAACCTGAGCCACCTAAAGACTATATCCATGTTCGAGCAAGAAGGGGTCAAGCTACAGATAGCCACAGTCTAGCAGAGAGGGTATACTTCTCTAGACATTTTACACTTCAAAGCTGTGTTCTTTGTGAACACTTAAATATCTGATTCATTGTGTTATTTTGCAGGCTAGGAGAGAAAAGATCAGCGAAAGGATGAAAATTCTGCAAGATTTGGTTCCTGGATGTAATAAGGTATGCGTTTTTTAAACTCTCTTCCTGTCAAAAGTCCCGTATTTGGGTCTGATAGCTAATTTCATGTTAATTCTATAACCTTTTTCATTTGCAAGTGTGATTATTGGTAGAGAATATGGAAGTTAGTTCTGAAATTTGTTGATTTCGTATTTACTATCTCATCAGTGATAAGAGCCTTGATATTTTACCTGATGCTTCGTCGACTGTGCTGGATTTAATTTTGTTATTGTTGAGCTTTTCGAAATGGACTGTGGGTTTGACTTGAATGCTATATTTTATCAGGTTATTGGAAAAGCACTTGTTCTCGATGAAATAATTAATTATATCCAGTCACTACAGCGTCAAGTTGAGGTAAATCTTCTAAGCTTTCTATGTTGATAGTTTGTCAAATAGTATTTCCTGGTTTTGCAGGATAATCAAATCTAATTTCATGATCCATGAATTCAATGTACTAGTTCTTGTCAATGAAGCTTGAAGCAGTTAATTTGAGGATGAACCCCACAATCGAAGGTTTTCCTCCAAAAGAAGTGAGTCTCAGCTTTCTACACAATTTCTCTTGTTCTATAAACAAAAGATGTTAATTGACTAGGCTTCTTGGTGATGATATATGGCCCCACCAGTCAACTCCACTCTTTTCTTTCTTTTCCCCTCCTCTTGGCATGTCTTTTCTCAGCTCGACTTCTAGCGGAAACTGTTGCTAGCTGTTGCTTGTGGATAAAATAAAGCGAGAAAGGTTAATATGGCGGTACAAGGGTAAAAAAAAAAACCTGGAAAAGAATATATAGGGAAAGAAATGTAGAAATGTGCAAAATTGCTGCAAAGACTAGAACCAGGTCACAGAAAACTCTTTTAACCGTATATTTTTGAGTAAACAGTTCTATGTGTTATCACAAACTATTTAGCTGAATGTTAGCCCTAAATAATACAACTTCTATACTTGTGACTGACTAATGCATGTTTGCCTTTTGTCTAATACTTGTTTTGGCTGCTCTTGCAATTCAGTGCTTCATGGCAAAAATTTCTGCCACTAACATTTTTCTCCCTTTTTTCATCTATTTCCACCCAAAGATTAGCATATTGCTTAAATAACTGCAAACTAGGAAAGATGTACTTGCAGTATCTGAAGGGCAGAAGGTGGATTATTCTAGTCCAGGAAAGCGATAGAAATCCTTTCCATGTAACTTTCCAGAGCACAAATATTGAAGTTTGTTGAGACCATTTTGCTTGATGGAGGATCTGATGGGGGGCATGTCTGTATATATGTATATATGTGAGTCTACGTGGGTGTATCAGTAAATGAGGAAACATTTTGTTTTCTCTGCCCAGACATGGATTTCCCTAAGCTGGTTTTCTGTATTTTCTAAAGTTTCTGAAGTTCCTTCAAATTGAATTCCAGAACTTTTAAGCCCCAAAATGCTGCTACTAATGCCAAAACTTGTATATATCATATCCAAGTCCCAGTTCAGTATGTTTCATTTGTATCTGTGTAGTCAAGAAAAGGAAGAGGAGACCGTTTATGTGATTCCTCCACCAGCCTTTTTCGTTTTAGGTCTTTTGTGGAGATTATGAAAATTTTAGGCTTGGTATATACAAAGCAGGGGCAAGTTTTGAAATACGTGTGCATTATTTTGCTTACAAATTTCAGTTGATAGCATTTCGTACCCATCAGTTTTCTTTTTTTTTTTTTTATATATGTCTAAGCTCATTTGTTCGAGAGGACATGATATGCCCTGTGTCGTAATGCAATTGTTTCCTGTGCCAATCTTTGGAATACTGTACTTAGATGGGCTGAGCTGAAAAAGGAAAGGCGTAACTCTTAAAATTGAAATTGAAAGGACATGATAAAGAGGACATGGTATGGCCTGTGTCTTATTGCAAATTTTTGCTGTGTCAACCTTTGCAATACTGTACTTAGATCTGCTGAGGTGAAAAAAGAAAGGCGTGACTCTTAAAATTGGAAGGACACATTAAAGAGTTCCCGTAATTCATCTAAATTACCTCACTTTTACTTCTCCAATAATTCTTTATGATTTAACATTTAGGAACAGTGGGCTCCCTTTTTTCTTCTATGCATCTTGTTTTGCTTTTATGATTTGGGGATATCATGCTTCACATGCTGTTTCCTTTTGGTTCCCTTTTCCCATTCTGTATCTTGTCATCACCTTTTCCTTTGGCCATCCTGCTGTACACTATGGCTCTAAATTGGTTCACATGTCACAGTGGCTATAAGAAATTCTGTGATCCGAGTAAAATAGAGGTGCATTTTGGACTAGATACGAAGCCTTATAAATTGAGAACATGGCAATTTGGCCAAGGCATATTTTCTATTAGAATTTTTTCTTTGAATTAGTTTGGCCCTTGTTATGTTTTTTTAAGGGCTTCCAGTATAATTTACACTTGTTACCAGGGACCTCAGTTGGCCTCTGTATTATTCTGAATATATCTTGTTATGTTGTTTCTCCCTCTTTTATCTAAGAACCATGCCACCTGTTCTTTCATTCGATTGGGAGAAGGAAAACTCTTCTATCTCTCCATGAGGGAGGAAGTGGGTCCTACATGTGAGAGGACTGATGACCCTTGGGAGGAACTCCTGTCTCCGTGCAATTGAACTGCTGACCTCATTGGTGCAGAGTTGTACACCACCTACCATAATCCACAGGTCCTAATGATTAACATATACAGTTACCGGTTTTCTTCTGTTAAACTGCTGACCATAATCATATATCTGATCAATGAATCTATATGTTCAAGGTGTTCAACTATTCTGCTGCCTGCACCTTTGAGATCTTCGATGTTAATTTCTTGACTTCCCAAGAGCATTATCTTCTCCACAAAATTATGATACAAATGGTATATTCATGTATTAGAATATGCCCTTTCATAGTGACAGCACAATGAGGTGGAGTGCTTCTTATGTTCATTCTATAAATTCTTGACTCGGTGATCTGTGTTTTCAGCTGGCTGCCCCAACTTTTGACGCTACTGGCATGATGTTTGGCTCTCAAGCTCCAAGGGAATATGCTCAAGGAACGCAACCCGAGTGGCTTCATATGCCAGTCGGTAATGGTTTTGAAAGAGCAGCATGACATCTATGCTGACGAGTCATTAGTAGGGGATCAGGCAGGCATTAGTCCTTGAATTCATTTTCTTTATTGAAGGGGCCGTTATCATAGAATTCTAATCTGCCCGGTAGCTGTGTTCCCATATACACCAGAATATTTAGAAAACTTGTAATCAGGATCAAAATACTAAGTAGAAAAGTTCGTTAATCATCTTAGCTACGACCTAACTGAATGTACTACTTAATTGTACTTGATATTCATAACAGTGCTCGTATAAATGTAGTAATGATGTAATTGAAGTACTGAGTCTTTTAGCTAAACTGACTTTCTGCGCTTGATTTGTGTACGCATATATATATGCAAGTTCGTCATTTTGAATGGCGAAATCAGAAAACAAGGCCAGAAAAGGGAGGGAACCCTACAAGAAGCCTACCCTCAGTGACCATCGTGGACTCGGTTGCACGAGGATGCGAATGGGATGGGTTGAAAAACCTCCAGGGGCAAAGCCTACCCGATTCGTTGAGAGCCCTAACAGCGTTCAGACCGGGAACTACAGGAACGATGAGGTAGCTTTGCAAGGAAAGCCATCTCCAGAAAGGTAAGGTAACGGGAAGAGGGGCCTGAACAACAAAGCACAATATTAGCTAGATATATGAGCCTGAGAAATAACCATCGTCATGGGCTAGTTGTTAAGGCTGAATCCAACCAAAAGTAGTGCCAGAATGTATCTAAAGGAATATAAGGGAGTTGTTTGCACTTGTGCTAAAGCCATTCATCGAAATAATGAGGACAGGAACCTGCTGTTGCTATTGGCGTAAGAACCAGTACACCATAAGTTGGTCCAACTCAACCTAACCCAACCCTCTCGTACTTGGGATGGTTCGTCGGAGTTCTTCCTTCCTCTCATACTAGAGTTGGCTCGTCAGAGTTCTCCTTTTGAGACCAAGGGTAAATAAGAACTGAACTATCTTACCGGAACTTAATTCACGTACCACTGGAATCAGCAAAACAGCTGAATCCTCCAAAACTTCAACCTTAGGATGTGGCAAGTTGACATTAAGATGTCAAACACTCCATAAGTCGATGAAATTGTCGGTGAAGGGGTGTGAGCAAGTTGACTCTTTCAAAATTTGGCTTCTCAGTAGTAGATTTTCATGCAATTATTTAAAAAGAACGTACATTTAAGACCCTTAATTGTGACCCAACTTGTTTGACTGAGTCAGTAACCATGGCAGAATTTCCGTTCTTCATAGTGTAGTAGCTTTAATTAGTGCAGCTCTAGGATAATGTTATACATGACTCAGACGCAGATCAAAGAGTCATTTGATTTTAAATCAAGTACACGTCAATCCAGTGCATGATACGCCATAAACTGGTGCATATGGGGGGATTTTTTTTTTTTTTTTTTTTTCTTTCTCTAAGGCAACATCGTGTGAAACCCTCTAATAAAACAATGTATGAGACCCACATCCTTGTGAGTAAGAAGTTACCTCATAGAAGACTAACCCACATATGGAGACACCTTTGTCAATTTTAAGTCCGAATCCAAGTGTGAAATTATCGAAAACTACAACCCACTAACATCACAAAATACTTTAAAATAGTCTTAATATCCTTGATATTTTTTGTCTAAAAGACCACATAACCCTCACAATTACATTAATCTTGGTCTCCATAACAGCTTAACCTCTATTAACAAGACATCTTAGATTCACCCTCATCATTTTAACCCAAGATTTTCAGATTTCTCCAAGACCCAAGATAAAAGGTTAGCTACTGAAAGTCTTCGAAAACATTTGTGAGCAATTTTAGCATACATTATCCCCATCCCTATACACACACATCCCAATCCAAAAAGAAAAGGAAAAAAAAAAAAAAAAACCACATATTAGAAAGTCGAAAACATACAATTAATATAGATTAAGAAACAACCAGACTTCTTTTTGAATAACGTGCAACCGAACTGACGAAATCCGATCACCACTAAATTATCCAATGAACCACCAATTAGTAAACCCCTGAGTGCAACGATAGACCCTTACACATACACCGAATTAGTCAAAGACAGAACTCCAAAATAATGAAGAGTGTCAAACTTTTGACTTCGTATGAGCGATTTCATCCCCATTACCACTGGACCATGCCTCTGAGGACAAGAGGCATGAAACAATCAGACTAAAGAAAAAGAAAGCAAATAGCCAATCGAATTATCAGATTTAGTATCCATAATCACATCTAATTATATGCCCAGGACATCTGATAACCACCTCAGCAGCATCATTTTGGACTGCAGGGTACAAATCAAAGATTTGAATCTTTCGCATAATATTATAACGTTACGAGGAAAATCAACAATGGTGAAATTATGACCTCATGAGGATATCCGAATCCACAAACCAAGCCTGGATCTTAAGCACAACATTGCCAGCTCAGGCAACAATATGACGACTCCTGTGAGACGCAAGTAATTCAATGGTCCTGTCATCTCCGGAAGCAAATAGCTTTTTCACTTCTGCACGGATGCTAAGAGTTTAAACAATTACCATGTGAACGTGTATATAAAGCAATTTACACATCAAACTTAGAAAACTTGAAAGAATTGTATCTAGACCATCTTTAGCTTCTTAAAAAGAAACAGAAATACAAATTTTTGAAGTTCAATTAGTTTGTAAGAAGTTTTGATTTTTGTAGCAAGTCGGTAAAGTTCAGTGTTACAACAAATATTTCTCCCCATGGCAACCTTGTACGGATCTGATCAGATACTCTGAATAAAATGCTAACCTAGAATTCACCCCGCGACATTGCTGTGGTTCCCAGGAGAAAACATTCTGATGCAGAACATGACTCATTCCGTGTTCTACAGATCCTCGTTCGTCAACAGGAGAATTCAGCTTCAAAATATAAATATACTCTCATCCTTGATTCAACAATATAGTTTCATTATTCCCCTCCAAACTGCTTGTCGATGAACATGAACTGAAGGAGTTCACACGAGAGATTCCTCATTGGCACCACTCACAGGCAGCCAGACTAATGGGGATCACACCAGAAGGCGATACAAGAGCATCTATAGGGACATCAATTGGAGTCATAGGTATAACACCCTCGTCCATTATCTGTACTGAATAAGAGAGAGCAACTGCAGACCATGGCCCCATTTTTTCATATCAGGTAGTTGAAATTATGTAACTATTTGAAAGTAGAGCTGAGAAAATGCATTTTATTGACAGAATAGAGGAACATACTTAGAAGAGGTTGCTTCCAGTTTTGCTTCTTTGCAAGCTCTTGATATTTTGCCAGGAAGGTATCATAGTAGCTTCATTGAGTTATGATGAGGTACAGCAACAATTATGATGCAACACATACGAAAATTTTGATATCACTAAAATTTGGAAAAAGAATAATAAAAGAAGCTCAAAGAGTAGCAAAAAGGAAAGAAAGAAATAAGATGCATGAACAGACATAAACACAACAAATAGAAAAGAGATAGATAGAAGAGGAAAGATTTATTGCGGAATATATCTAATGTAACCCCGGCCCCCATTTTGTTTTGTGGTTGTTCAGAAAGTCAACAAGTTAGGAGATGCATCCGAATATTTCTTAATTGTAGAGACACTTTAAATCTTTGTTCTGCTGGTAAGCGAAACCAAATGACAGAAACGTAAGAGGCTTATAACCAAATTCACAGTCTAGCATAGCTTCATCCAACAGAGGAACTTTGACAAACCAACTTCCCTTCACATCCCCAAAATTAAATAATTTGAAAACAAACTGTTAATATATATATATATATATATATATATATATATATATATATATATATATTTTTTTTTTTTTTAAAAATGCTTTCGTAGTATTAATTATTTGAATGAACGTTATTAATAGGTTAGCATCCGGTCCATAAGAAAGTTGTATACATATGAAAGTAGTAAGTAACCGAATGCTTAATATGCTTAAAAATAGAAAAAAAGGCACCTATCATGGAAAGTAATAAGACTTACTGATAAGATAGTCTTTGTAACTGTACTTATAAAGCTTATTCTGTTGTTATAGTTGTGACCAGCTCAAGCTGAGCTGGCTTAGTTAGTTCAAGTATAATAGAATAGTTCTACTTACTCTTGTAACTGTGATCTTATATATAAGTGATCACTCTCTTGTAATCATTTGAGAAATCAATAATAGAAATATCTTTCTCTCTCTCTCTCTCTCTCTCTCTCTCTCTCTCTCTACTTCTTTCATGGTATCCAGAGCCATGTGCTCCTGACCCGCCATTAAAGTTGTTTTTTTTTTTTTTGAAAACAAGATTTCTCATAAGCTGTTTTCTTCATTGCGAGTGGTGCGACACCATTGCTGAAGGTTTTCAAAGCTTCGACAGCTTCAATTTCTCTCTTCTCACTTGATCTCAAAATTAGGGTTTCAGTTCTTCATTTGTCTGCCATTAAAGCACCTTTCTGCAAGTTTCTAGCACTTACTTCTCCTTCTAAATCTTTTCTCTGCTCATCGCAGACTACAATTTTGCTTCGACAGTGAAGCAACTATATTTCTCAAAATCTAGGGTTTCTTTTACCTCTTCAACAAGCTTTGGTATTCCTCTTCAATGGCTTCCACTTCCTCAGATTCCACTGCCTCTTCAGCAATGGCTACTGCTTCTCAATCAGATATTCTTCAAGGACTGCAACAGTTCAAACAAAATCTGCATAATCTCATTCAACTCAAATTGGACAATACAAACTATGTGTTGTGGAAAGTTCAACTACAAGTTGCACTTCAAGGTCACCAACTGTTTGATCTTGTGTCCGGTGCTACTCCCTCACCTTTACCACAAATCAAAGACACAGGAGGTGTCACCATTGACAATCCCAACTATCCTACATGGCTGCTCATAGATCAACAGTTGAAGTCCTGTCTCTATGCATCCATGACTCCAACAGTCTTGTCTCAGATTCTTCACCTACCTACTACTGCTTCCATCTGGACTGCCTTGGCCTCTAGATTCAGCTCTCTTAGTAGGTCTCACATTCACCAGTTGAAAGAAGAACTTCAGACCATCACAAAAGGAACTAAAACTATGCAGTCTTATCTAGACAAGATCAAGTCCTTGGCTGACAGTCTAGCAGCAGCAGCAGCAGCAGAAATCACTAAAGAGGAAGACTTAGTTCTCTACATACTCAGATGTCTGCCTTATGAGTATGATTCTTTCCGAACTTCCCTCAGAACAAGACCTTTTCCTATCACAATGCAAGAACTTGGCAGTCTACTTATTTCAGAAGAAATTCATCACCAGAGGATGAAACCACCAACACCACAACAGTCTCTACCCACAGATTTTCACACAGCTCTATATAGCAACACCACACCTCACTTCAACTCTAAAGGCAGAGGCAGAGGTAATGGCTCCAAAGGGGGTAGGGGGGGTCAAGGTCAAAAAGGTCAAGGTAGAGGTCTTCTAAGATCCATGCCCTCCCATCTAACCTCCCCTATGATTTACCCTTTTCCTCCTCAGTCTACTGCCTCTCTCAACACCAAGGTCTATTGTCAAATCTGTGGTAAACCTAACCATAATGCACTAGAGTGTTGGCATAGAAATGACACCACTAACTATCCTCCTCCTCCATCTAATAAGCAAGCTCTAAATGCACATATAGGGTCTGTTTCCTCTCCCACACCCTACTGGTACCTAGACTCAGGTGCTAATGCTCGTGTGACCAATGATCTCAGCCAATTACATATCTCCTACCCCTATTATGGCTCAAATACAGTTTCTGTGGGCAGTGGTCAGTCCCTTCCCATTCAGCACATTGGTGATGGTACTCTTCTCAATCCCTCTTCTACTTTACTCTTACATAACATATTATATGTGCCTCAAATTGCATCCAATTTATTGTCTGTTTATCAGCTTACCAATGATAATAACTGTTCTATTATCTTTAATTCCAAGGAGGTGGCTATTGTGGACAATCTTACCCACAGAGTGCAGTTCAAGGCCCCCTGTAACAAGGGTCTCTATGCCTTGCCTTCCTCTGCACCTGCCTCTATTTCAGAATCAAGACAAGCCTTTGCTTGCAACTCCTCAGCCGCTTCTCCTTCCCAGCATCTGCTATGGCACTATAGACTAGGCCATCCCTCTGGGAATGTCTCTCACTTGCTTTCCTCTCTACTAAAGATCAAATTACCTACTAGGACTATTGAATGTACTGCCTGCTCTGTGGCAAAAGCTCATAGATTACCATTTCCTACTTCCAAATCTGTCAGTACATTTCCTTTTCAACTTGTTCATTCAGATATATGGGGTCCTGCCCCCTTTTCTTCTTGTAAAGGATATAAATACTATATCATTTTCATTGATGATTTTTCCAGGTTTTCTTGGATTTATCCTTTAAAATTAAAATCTGATGGTTATACTGCCTATCTCAGTTTTCATGCTATGATTTCTACTCAATTTGGTGCTACTGTTCAGACCCTTAGGACTGACAATGGCACAGAGTACACAAGCAATAAATTTCAATTATTTGTTCAAAACATAGGTACCATACATCAAACTTCCTGTCCCTATACCCCTGAGCAAAATGGTCGAGTAGAAAGGAAGCATAGACACTTAATAGAGACAACTCTAGCTCTTTTAAATCAAGCACATCTACCCTCCCAGCTGTGGTTAGAAGCTTTAGCTGCAGCAAATTTCCTTATTAACAGGCTTCCTACATCTGTCCTACACAACAAATCTCCCTATGAAATTCTATACTCAAAACAGCCAGACTACTCCTATCTCAAAGTCTTTGGTTGTCTCTGTTATCCCTGGCTTAGGCCATACACTCATCATAAACTGGAAAACAGGTCCAAGCCTTGCATATTTTTGGGGTATTGTCTTAACACAAAAGGGTATAAGTGCTTGGATCCTGAAACTAATAAAGTCTATATCTCTAGAAGTGTTCAGTTTGTTGAGGATGTTTTTCCTCACTCTCAGTATTCTAATTCCAAGGCTCAATCTTCCAACTCTTCATTCACAGCTTCTTTTCCTCCCATTTTTCCCTCTACTCCTCTTCTGAGTAGTCCTACCTTATTATCTGCTCCTGAAATGCCTTCTGCAACTTCTAATTCTTCTTCTCCCACTCTTACAACTCCTGCCACCCTCTCTGCTGCATCTACACCTGACTCTCATACTATAGCTAATGCGTCTTCTCCTATTATAGCTAATGAGTCTTCTCCTATTCTACAATCTCCTCCCCATTCTTCCGACTTTTCCTCTCAATCTAGTCAACTCCCTAGCTCCTCTACTAACACCACTGAGTCTCTTCCAGCCTCCCTTAGTCAGCTAGCACCTCAGTCTCTGCATCCAATGTTAACAAGGACCAAAACAAGCTGCCTTCCTCCACCTCTTTATCAGGCTCATTCTCTGAGTACTTCCCCTCCTACTACTGAGCCTTTAACCTATAAGGAGGCCTCTCAGTCTAGCTATTGGGTTAAGGAAATGCAAGAGGAGTTTGATGCATTACAAAGACAACAAACATGGGATTTAGTCCCTTTGCCTCATGACAGACAGTCCATAGGCTGCAAATGGGTTTTTAAAATTAAGAAACATGCTGATGGGAGTGTTGCCAGATATAAGGCAAGATGGGTGGCTAAAGGGTACCTTCAGGAGCATGGTGTAGACTATACTGAGACTTTTAGTCCAGTAATAAAGCCTCAAACTATTAGAGTAGTCATCAGCCTAGCTTTAAACAATCACTGGCAACTAAAACAACTTGATGTTTCTAATGCCTTCCTTCATGGTCATTTAGAGGAGTGTGTCTATATGCAGCAGCCTCAAGGCTTCGCAGATTCCTTTTTTTCCTAACCATGTCTGCAAACTGAAAAAATCCCTCTATGGTCTTAAGCAAGCCCCTAGGGCATGGTATACCATGTTAACTACTTTTCTCTTAAACCAGGGCTTTGTTATGTCCACTGCAGATAGTTCTTTGTTTATCCACAAATCTGCAACCTCAATTACACTAGTTCTCATCTATGTAGATGACCTCATTATAACTGGTAGCCACTCCTCAGTTATAGATACACTTATATCTACCATGAGTCAGCAATTTGCCATGAAGGACTTGGGCTCCTTATCCTATTTTCTAGGTATTGAGGTTCAACAATCAGCTAAAGGTCTTACTCTTAATCAAACAAAGTATGCTTATGACCTTCTTAAAAGAGCAGGCATGTCAAATTGCAATGCTACAGCCACTCTTACTGTGTCTAAGTCTACTACTGCAGCTTCCACACCCTATTCTAATCCCCCATTGTTCAGAAGTCTAACTGGGGCCCTCTAATATCTTACAATGACAAGGCCAGACATACAATTTGCTGTTAATTCTCTCTGTCAGCATATGCACAACCCTACAATAGCAGATTTTGCTGCCTTAAAAAGGACATTGAGGTATATTAAAGGGACTATCACTCAAGGTCTTTTTTTTCAGCAAGGATCACTACACCTATCTGGGTTTTCTAACTCTGATTGGGCTGCAGATGTCTATTATAGAAAATCTACCACTGGCTATTCTATCTACTTGAGTTCTAACTTGATTTCTTGGACTTCTAAGAAGCAACCAACAGTGTCTAGATCTTCTATTGAGGCTGAGTATAGGGCCATGGCCCATGCCTCTGCTGAACTGAAATGGCTAACATATTTGCTTAGAGATTTATCTATTTCCCTGCAGCCTCCTATTCTACACTGTGACAACACTTCAGCCATTGCCTTGGCTAGTAATCCTGTCTATCATGCAAGGACTAAGCATATAGAAATAGATTATCATTTTGTGAGAGAGCAGGTTGTGTCTAAAGCATTGCAACTCTACTATATCCCCACTACTGAACAGGTGGCAGACCTTTTCACCAAAGCTCTCTCCAAGGCAAAGTTCTCCTATCTAAAAGCCAAGCTTCCCCTAGTCTCTATATCAAGCTCAGCTTGAGGGGGGCTGATAAGATAGTCTCTGTAACTGTACTTAAAAAGCTTATTCTGTTGTTATAGTTGTGACCAGCTCATGCTGAGCTGGCTTAGTTAGTTCAAGTATAACAGAATAGTTCTACTTACTCTTGTAACTGTGATCTTATATATAAGTGATCACTCTCTTGTAATCATTTGAGAAATCAATAATAGAAATATCTTTCTCTCTCTCTCTCTCTCTCTCTACTTCTTTCACTTACTATAGTGTCCAATGGCCTAAATAGTCTCCAATAAACTTGACAATGTTCATCATTACTTATTTATCATGTTGCAAGGTACAAGTAGAAAGCTCCTACACACTATCTATATTCAGCCTTCGACAGTGTAAAACGCCTTATGTTAACTTGTTATGTATATTTTGTGAAAGGACTAATCTATGAATGAGATGCTGTACTGGTCCACATTTTATACTATAGATCAAAAAGGCAAAAAGAAACTATAAATGTTCATGTTATTTGGATCCCCAACACTATTATAAATGTGAAAATATTTCTTGAACAGTAGTAAGTGAAACTTGAGAAGTCAATGGTATTCCAGCTGCCAAGGTCATTAGTTTATCTGGAAGTCAAAATTTTAATGAAAGTGCAAGTTCATTAAGATCCTTAGCAACTTGATTTTGTTCGGTATTTCTGCAAGAAGTCAACTGACAGTTTGAAGAACCTACCCACCACCACGGCCAAGACGCCTTCCAGATTTGTCAAAAGCCAGACCTGGAAAAATTACCCAGCCAAGATTTGGTTCAGTTAAAATGGGTGTCAAAAATTGGATTTACGCCAAAAAATCAATGAAACAGAATAACAACACTTACCAGGTAAGAGAAGCAAGTCAACAGGTTCATGTGCCAACATGACTGCGGAAAGAAAGCTCTGTTAGAACTATCATAAGTTTTCAGTTTTCAGTTGCTACAAGGCCAATGACCTTAAGGAAGGGCAAATATATAAGACATAGATCAATCAATAATTTTCAGTTTTTCAATTATAAGCTGGAAAATGATCTTGACGTAAGGGAAAGATTATAAGTCAAACACAATTGCACGCAAGCTGAACATACTAATCTCTAAGGGCCTGCTTAGCATCAGGAAACCAATTTTAGGGAAAATTATGTCTTTTTTTATGTTAGAATTGCTAAGTGCCTAGTGGAATTTGGAATAACTGACAAAACATAGGAGCATTGATTTTGTGACAAAACGGAATAGAGCATACAGGAACTTTGCTGTTTTGTAAAACTTTTCTGCAAATTAATTAGAATCCTAGACTCTTCTTACACTCCCATCAACAACCATATTCATCTTAGAAAAAGCAAATGCAGAAATCATCTCCACAACCAAGAAGGCCCTAAGCATCCCAGAAATGTTTTCACCACGAGCCACAATTGGAAAAGGAAAGAGCAAAAGGACCTCGAAGCATACAGAAGAGCAGCTTTGCAATGTACACACAAGAAATCAAAGTTTTTTGCAATGTACACACAAGGAAAGAAATCAAAAAATTTTGCAATGTACACACAAGGAAAGACTAAAGAGGATAGTTAAAAGAAAGAATACCACAAATTTTTGGGATAATCAGTGAAATTACCCCATTGCAAGACCACGTTGAACCCACCCACGCAGCAGAAACTCAGGCACACCCCACTACGTCTATTTTATATGCAACATATCCTCATTGCACTATTGAAGTTTATCTTTTAGTTCATTAAACTCAAATTTCCTGTTTAACTGCAACTGACAGCTTCTCTTGATGCTCTATTACAGAAACCACTGCTAGTCATACCCTCTGGTTGACTAATGTCAAACTCAGTCATAGAGAGGCCCAAGTGATCCTACCAATTTTACAAGCAAAGAAATGTAAAACTGTTTATAGTTACCTAAGACACGACAGGAGTGTGTTATTAGGTACGAATATGGAAGAGGGTAAGCATAACATAAACAAAATCAGAATCAAAACAAGCACAACATTAAATGACATCAAAGAATCAAGTTCCTGGTATAAAGAAAGCAAGGTTACCATCTTCACGCTCCTTTCCTTCATCATCTACTGGATCTGGCTCCAAAATATTCATTGAATTAGCAACTAAATCATCCAATTTTGAAATGTTTAGCATTCTCATGTTCCTATTCTTGTCCTCCACCCGTGGAACATAAAGCTTCTTTCTCATCTGCAAGTCCCCGTCTTATTTGAACATGACAAAAAGAAGTAGAAATCTCAAATTATTATGAAGCACATAATACGAAGAAGAAAAATCTAAATATGTGAAATGACTGATTATGAGACACTCCAAAATCCCATCTTGAGTATAACATGCATCGTCCTGTATCTATGCTCACACAGGCATGTCTATTTATTGCCTAATCCTTACCAAGAAAGAGATTGAAAATTATACAAAAAGAAGATATAACACACAACTCAAAACATAAAACATAAAAATAAGTAATAAGTAAGAGAGCCAAAAAAAAGTAGCAAACTACAACTTAAATGAGTACATAGCATCCCATGGCATGTTTGAAAGCTTAAAAGTTGAAGGGTAGGCATAAAAAGAATACCTTTAGATGAATCCTTCAAAATTTCTGCTAAAATTTTCGAAGTATCAACTTCTCTTAAAGCAGCACAGCTTATATAAGCACACAATCTCTTGCAAGACTTAAACCATGGAGCCTCCAACACTATTCTCTGTATTTCATCATCTGCATACAAAACAAACAAAAGGAGAATATTTAGCAGAAAGCAAAAAGTTGAGATCTTTATGGATAAAATCCAAAAAATAAAAATTTAAGCCTTTTTTTACAATATCTTTTATTTTTAACAAGACTTAAACATGGAGTTTCAAGAAAAATTATATGCATTTCATCATCTGTATGCAAAACAAACAGAAGGGTACTTAGCAAAAGCAAAAAAGATCAAATCTTTGCGGAGAAATTCCAAAAAATAATTGAAATTTAAGCCTATTTTACAATATTTTTGCTTTTCAACAAGACTTGAACCATGGAGCATCAAGAACAATTATTGGATTTCATCATCATGCAAAAGAAACAAAAGGGTATTTCAGCAAAAAGCAAAAAGATCAACTCTTTATGAAATCAAACGAAAGAATTGAAATTTAATAATTTCTTTACTATATTTTTTGCTTTTCTTTTTGTGGGTTAGTTTTTTCCTACCTTCTTGAGATCTTAATGTGGGGTCCATGGACCTAAGATCTTTCTTAACTTTGGTGCGAAGCACCTTCTTTTGCTGGAAAATGACATCCAGATTGGTGGGGTCAACAGTGGTGGCCATGGTGGAGGAGCGCGGTGGAGCTGGTGGTGGTGGGCGGCGCAAGATAGCAGAGGTGGTGAAGATGAGTCGTGGTTTAGGTAATGGAGGTATGGTGGGTGCTAATGTGCACGCGGGGTTCATTAGCACTGCAACCAACTGGCGGGCTCGATGGTTGAGCCCGCGTAGTATCATTACTAGTCAAATTGACGAACATAAAGAAATTGAAAAACCACTACATTGTTATGAAATTATCGACATGAATAGATATTTATCACCAATATATAGTTAGTGATTATCCAAATATTTAATGTGGTTCATGATTATTTGAACTTTTATAAAAATAATATTCAGTTAAATAATTTATACCAAGTCTAAATAAAGCTATAAATCTCTAAATTTAAAACATCATAAGTGTTACCACTCAATAATTAAAGCGTAAAAATTTAACATTGACGAATATGTCTCTTACTATGAAAAGAGAAAAGAACAAAATATAAGTATTGACATAAAATGTATATTATTACGATGTTAAAATTTATCAAAGTTTGTCTTTCCTTTGGTCAAATTTAAGACCCGACTTTTTCTTACTACTAAGGCTTGTTTGGGTTAAGACAAATGGGGGAAGGGAAATGGGTTGCTTCTTTCAAAATATTTGAAATGAGAGGCAACCAAAGGGATGAAGTTCATCTAGCTAAAAATTATTTCCTTCAAATTGGGATCAAATAAAAGAAAGGGATTTCCATACGAAATTTACCATTTTCTTAATAAAAGAAAGGGATTTTCATATGAAATTTACCATTTTCTTTCATTTTCATTCCCATGCAAATAACTAAAAAATGCAAAATCTTTTATATCTTTGACTTTATAATTTTGTGCAATCTAAACAAGTGTGTTTTTCTTCTTTTTTTCTTGAATTTCCTCTATAATTATTTCCTTTTAGTTTGTTTAAGTTGAGAGAAAATATTTGACAAAAACATTCTTACAATCACACTTTAGAACATTACAACTCAGAGTTTAAATACAGCAAAGCTAAGTTATATTTGTCAAACCTAATAAATGCATCACACTGCTCAAGAAATCTTATAGCTATTGCAGCTGTAAAATTCAGATATTTCAACAATCCCCCTCAAGTTAGGGCGAAGATATCGACGAGCCCGAGTTTGACAAGGGCAAACTGGAGAAGTGATGGGCCAACCGACTTGGTGAACATGTCAACAGCCTGGTTAGATGATGTAACAAAGCAGGGTCTGATAACCCCTGAGCGAACTTTCTCTCGAATGAAATGGATATCAACCTCAATGTGCTTTGACCTCTCATGAACGACTGAGTCAGAGGATAACATGATGGCAGACTTATTGTCACAGAACAACGTAGATGAATCTGTCAGAGGGAACCACAACTTAGTTATGAGGGAGCGCAACCAGAGAAGTTCATATGATCCCTGAGCCATAGCACGATACTCAGCTTCAGTGGAAGACCGTGAGATGATTGCTTGCTTCTTACTTTTCCAAGAAATAAGATGATTGCCACGAAAGGTACACATCCCTGAGGTAGAACGTCTATCAATCTTTGACCCTGCACAATCGGCGTCTGTATAGCAAGAGAGACCCTCTTGTGCACTTGTCGCATAAAAGATACCGAGACCAAGACAAGACTTAAGATAACGAAGAATGTGATAGACTACATCAAGATGAGAGGTGCGAGGTGAATGCATAAACTGGCTTACAACACTCACTGCATATGTAAGATCCAGCCTCATGTTAGTCAAATAGATAAGCCTACCCACAAATCTCTGATATACTGATGGATCGAGTAGTAGTTCCCCTGATTCTGTTGTCAACCTAAGGTTTGGGTCCATAGGAGTAGATGCAGGTCGACAGCTGAGCATACCTGTATCCTGAAAGAGATCCAATGCATACTTACGTTGAGATAAAGATATACCCTGGCGAGATCGTGCCACCTCAATGCCAATAAAGTATCGAAGCAGACCCAAATCTTTAATGTCAAAGATAGTCCCAAGGTCATTGTTTACTTGAACAATTCCTGGAGTGTCATCTCCAGTAATGATAATATCGTCCACATATACTGAGATAATGATGCATCATCCTTGAGGATGGCGACGAATGAAACATGTATGATCTGAGTGACACCTGGTAAACCCCATATTGATGATCACACTACTGAAGCGACTAAACCAAGCCCGTGGAGACTATTTAAGTCCATAGAGGGATTTACGAAGACGACATACCTTGCCTGAATACTCCCCCTGAGCCCGAAAACCAGGTGGAGGATCCATATAGATAGTCTCAGACAAATCACCATTAAGAAATGCATTATTTACATCTAATTGGTGAATAGGCCATAAATAAGAGGCAACCAATGACACAAGGAGGCGTGTAATACCCGAGCCCGGAATATGAAATTTTTATGTTTATTTTTTTTAAAATTATATTTTTCTTAATTTATTTGATATTTAATTGTTATTCGTTTATCGTCGTAAATTGCATTGCATTTCGATAGCGTTAATTAGGAAATGATTTATAGTCCTCAGCAAATAGTAAAAATAGTATTTTGGAGTTTTAGTATTTTAGAAGTTTAGTATTTAGTTGTTAGTTTATTAGACTAGTAGTTTTATGCTTTATTTTAAGTTAAAAATGCCAAAATAACTAGTTTTGACCAAGCCAAAGACCATTGACCTTTGACCATTTAAGTTGTCATCTTTTAAATAAACAAATAGCATAAAAAAAAAAACACAAGAAAGCTGAAAAAAAAAAGGGAAGGCTGAAACCATAGATGAAAAGGAAAAAATAAGCTTTTCAACTTCAAATCTTCGCGAGGGCTTGCACGGGGTTATTTCTGAGGCTTCCAACGTGGTTTTCCTAGCGTCTAGTAGCGTCTAAGGTGAGGGACGCATCGTTATTTGCTCATTTGAATATATGTTGTACAAACTTTAGATTTTGAGAATTATGCGTAGATTGTTATTTTATTAGTTTTGTTGCTTAAAGAATGTTCCTTGATGATTGTAGAACATGTATTTGTAGGGTTTTAGCATTTTCTACTGTTGAATATAGCAATTGAAATTTAAATTGACAATGGAATAGTATATTACGAATAGTAAATCCCCGTTTCGTAAAAGTTGTTCCGTATTGCGTTCTGTTGATGTAGAAAGGTGCAAGATATGCTAGAATGCTTAAATGTATGGTTTATTTGGATTGTGTAATGGGAAAACAGAGAAAAATGCCTTGGTTTATGTTGGGGTCGTTCCGATCGAGTTTGGTATTTTCTCGTTTTGCGTGAAGGCGTTGTCTCGGGAGGCCATAGAAGCACTTTTTGTGTGGTTATGGCGTTGGTTGGGTGTTTGGTTAGGGTAGCTGTAGTTCAAACAAGCAAAGGGGGAAATCGGGGCTTTGTGATAATTCTAGGGTAAAGTAGGGTTTTATGACTTCTAGTCGTACTTTATGGTATCCTAGGACGAATGGTGAAGTCGGTTTCCAAAACTCGTGGCTCGTTTGGAAGTAGTAGCATTTTGAAAGTTGGGGTCGTTGTGTGATTTTGTTGGTTTTCATAGTGTTATGCTTGTAGAATGCTTATTGTTGCATATTATGCTTGTTAAAGTTGATTATGATTGAAATGTTTATCAACTGTTGATATTGCGTGCGAGAGTAATCTACTTTGTTATTCTCCCACGTGTGGTCATATCGCTCGATTGTTGCATTGTATATTGTATTGCATTCATAGAGTCAGGGGCGGTGTGATGGGCCTCTCTGGGTAGCCTCGGGTTGTCAGGGTTGGTTGCTCTTAGCTCCGAGTCCTAATCCATTTCTTGCTTGGGTTGCCACCCAGGGAGATTTGGGTCGTAGTATTGATTGGATACTTCCGGAGTATTCCAAACTGAAGTTATAAGGTGGTTGGGCCGGCGCGTCGTCATCAAATTCGTGGATTGAAAGTTGCTCGTGGAAAGTGAATTGTATCCTTTAATTGAATGGTTATAGACTTAATGCTTGTTTTGATTTATTGTTGGCTTAGCTTGTGTTTCTATATGTTAATTGATGGATCTACTTGACTACTTGCATTGCATTCTTCTCTCACCTCCGTCATTGATACCAATTAACCCTCGCTGAGCAATAGTTTTTGCTCATCTCTTTCTATACTATATTTTACAGGAGTAGTTGATGTTGTTCCTATTGAGGTAGTAGAGGAAGAAGAGGAACAAGTGGAGGTGTTTCCTTGATAGCACTTTCTTTGCATAACTGGTGGTTGGTTGCCAGACTTTTGTGCGGGCCATGCTTGATGTGTATATTGCTTGGTTGTCGCTCTATTTTGAGGCTTGTAGCCTTGTATGTAGTTTCTAATTTGAGGCCTCTATGGTCTTATGTTGTAGAAGTTGAAAGGTTGTAAAGTTGTAAAGATGTACTCACGTGACTAATAAAGAACTGCATGCTAATGGTTTAACTGCTTAGTGGCATGAGTACTTGTGTAGTATGCATGACATTTTGGGTTGCAAAGTTGGTTAATAAGAAGATGTATGTTTTTAAAAGATAGTTGACTTGTTCAAATGGTTATTGTGGTTTCTGCATATATTCCAATGAATGCAGGGTTTTCGGATCGTCCACGGTACAGAGGATACTCCATCCGTGTGTTGGGTCCGGACTTGGCCTTTTGCGGGGTCGGGTCGGGGCGTGACAAGGCGAACTGTAGTTAATTTGGCAACAAGGGCAAATGTGGCACCAAAATCCTTGCCTGGTACTTGAGTGAATTCTTTAGCCACAAGATAAGCTTTATATCGATTAATGGTACCGTCTATCAAATATTTTACACTGAACACCCATTTATACCCGATTGTCTTTTCACCAGTAGGAAGATCGACAAGTTCCCACATCTGATTGTGCTGTAAGGCATCCATTTCCGTTTTCATAGCAGCCACCCATAGAGGATTCTGGATAGCCTCATGAACTAAGCGAAGGATAAAAACTGAATCAACCTGGCCAAGAAAATATTTATACTGCTCGAAGAGACCTTGAAAAGACACAAACTTGGCAATTGGATGATTAGTACTACTCAAAGGCATGTAACGGGAATGAGGGCGCCGTTCACGAGTGGGGTAACGAGGGGGGTCATGTTCAGGGACCAAGGGAGAAGAAGGGTTACCTGAATCCAAAGAAGAATCTAGCAGTGGAACTGGAGCACGAGGACGCCGAGAGTAAACCTGTACTGGGGTTGGAGAGGAAACAGGTGGTAGAGAGTTATTACTGGTCCTAGGTGGTGGTACAGTGGTAGGCGGAGATATATCAAATAGAGGAATAGGGCGAGGGAGCAAATGAGTATCCGAAGTAGATAACTTCTCAAGAGATTGGTCTAAGGACAGAGAAGGAGTAGAAAAGAACGGGATAGTCTCGAGGAAAATGACATCCATAGAGTGGTGAAAGTGACGAGTTACAGGATCATAACACCTATATCCTTTAGACATGGAATAATACCCGAGAAAGATACAACGGATAGCCTTATCGTCTAGCTTAGTGTGGGTAAGGCTGCGGTTTTGAACAAAACATGTACACCCAAAGACTCGTGGGATAATAGGGAAAAGAGTAGTATTTGACAGTAGAATATGCAGAGGTGTTTGACCTTGGAGGACACGACTAGGTGTGCGATTTATGATGTATGTAGCAGTAAGGACAACCATATGCCAAAAATATTTTGGGACATTCATACCACGTAAAAGACACTGAACCATAGACATAATGTGGCAATTCTTCTGTTCTGCCAAACCATTTTGTTCAAGTGTATAAGGGCAAGTAAGTTGTTGAATAATACCTCTTTTATTGAGTTCGGCTCGAAAGTCATAGGTTAAATATTCCTTGCCATTATCAGACCTGATATCGCAAACAACAGTGTGAAATTGGGTTTTTACCATTTGAAGGAAATGAGTGAAATGGGTGAAGACTTCGGATTTTTTCCTCATGAGGTAGACTCAAGTACAACGGCTATAATCATCTATAAAAGTTACATAGTAATGATGTTGAGAGAGAGCCGTGACAGGAGAGGGTCCCCAGATATCAGAGTGAACAAGGTCAAAGGCACGAGGAGCCCTATGCATTCGAGGAATATATGTAGTACGAGTATGTTTTGACAATTCACAAATCACACAATTGAACTTAATATCTTTGCATGCATTATTAACAGAGGGAAATAACCAACATAAATATTGAAAATTTGTATGTCCTAAACGAGCATGCCACAAATCTAAGTTTTCAAGAGATTTAACAGGAGTATAAAAAATAGGAAACACGGAGGCATGCAAACTAGACGAGGGTACAATAGAAGTTGAAGGTTCACCAAAATAGTAAAGTCCATCGTGCTCATATCCCTTGCCCAAAATCTTCTTCAAAGTCAGGTCCTGCAAGAAACAATGATCATGTAAGAAAACAACTGCACAATGGAGACTCTTGGCAAGATGACTAACAGATAACAGATTATAAGCAAATTTAGGGACATAGTAAACGGAGCGAAGAGTAATATATGAGGATAAACAGGCATCTCCCTGACAACGGATAGGAATAGAAGTTCTGTCGGCAATTCGAACGGATTGATTTATGGAAGTGACAAAAGAGGAAAATATAGAAAGGTCACCGGTCATATGAATATTAGCCCCATAATTCAAAATCCAAGATGGTTGGCCTGACTTACCATGAAAAGCGGTAGGAGTACCTGTAGCCAAGATAGTCGTGGGACCAAACGATGAATTGAGACCCAAGTGTAGTTGAAGTTGAGCAATCTGAACCTGAAGTTGACTGTAATCTGGTGGAGCCAGAGTTGATTTTGATGGGCCAGAAGCCATTACTGAAAAAGCTTAGTAGAAAATTGCAATCTGACAAAGATGATAAGTGACAATGCAGCAGCCGGACACGCGGTTACTTGAGAAAAAGAAATAGAAGATTTTTCTTCTTACCATATCAGACAAGACAGACAGGAGATAACTTATAAAATATTCATAGAAGGATAAAAGTCTTCTCCTATTGTAGCAACAAAGGCCATATCAGAAGAGAGAGAGGGGTGCAAAGATCAACAACAACAAAGTGAAGACTACTATAAAACGAAGGCACTGTAGCAAAGAATGTCATACAAGTTTTACCCTCGATGACAAATACGACTAGAGGCACGTAGCTACTGTTCATGTCAGAAAAAACAAACGTAGAGAGCTCCGATCTAAAATCTGACCGTACAGATTGAATACACACGAGTTGTGAACGTACTCACAAAATTTCAGCTCGATTAGACCACCAATGGCCTACTGATCGTCCACTAGATCAAAACTGCGCACTGTTTGAAAAGTGTTTCTTTCATATAATGTGAGGAAGCTGGCTGTTTTGTACAGGTTTTTTTTTTTTTTTTCTTTTCATACCATGTGAGGAAGCTGTTGCAAACGATGAGCAGTAGCAGATCTAAGTTTGGATGGTTGTGGAGGAAAAAAGAAAATTGATGAACAGTGTTATATGGTGGAGAAGACGATGAACAGTAGCAGACTTTTTTCTTTTTTCTTTTTTTTTTTAAGTATAATATTGGCTCTAGATACCAAGTTGAAATAAAGGATTTGATAAAAACATTATTACAATCACACTTTAGAACATTACAACTCAGAGTTTAAATACAGCAAAACTAAGTTACATTTGTCAAACCTAATAAATGCATCATATTGCTCCAGAAATCTGATTCTGACTAGGCACACTGCTCAAGAAATCTTATAGCAATTGCAGCTGTAAAATTCAGATATTTCAATAGTTTAATATATATATATATATATATATATAATTTTTTTTTACAACAGGTCACTACCTAACCCTTTTACCTAACTATTGGATATTTTGTTTAATATTAAGCGTAGAAGAACTACTAGTCCATTGTAGGGCTTAATCAATTGAAATTTAAGCGCATAGTTAAAGTATTGTATGTTCATGAATGCTAATTGATCGTTTGGCTTAACCAATTCAAGGTTAACGTTCAGTTGTCATGACTACTCTATGTAGAGAAAATACACATGCTAGTTCGAAATAATTGAGGAAATATAGTAGCATTGATTGAACAAGTCAACTTCTACACCATTTTTGATATCTCAAGATCTTGTCAATCTCTGTTATATTGTTGATATGCTTCTAATGGTGATCGATCTGAAAGTCACTAAAAAAAAAAAAAAGAGCTTGATGTTATTTAGAATTTGCCATGGAGTCCTTGCATTTTTTCATGAAAAAAACTAGAAATACAATCAAGACTCATTTATGAGAGATTAACAGGGGTACGAATTCTTTTTCTATCACCAGATAGAGATGAATACTGTATAGTAAAAGCAGGAAATTCTTTGGCCTTGAATGAGGATATTCCGAAAGAACAAGTTGTTCTAGGTTGATACTATGAACGCCTCTGATCAGTGCAATAGTTTTGCGGGTAGAGAGCTTGCCGGGATAAGTCATGGCTCTTCGAATTTTATCTTATTTCACCTGTACCCAGAGTCTGGGAGTCATGCTCCTGTAATGTCACTGCCTCAATTTGTAAAGACTTAACATATGAAAAAAAGCAGGAGTTTCTTCATTTGAAATGAAGGTGCAAAGCAAATGGGATATGACAGGCGCATATTTCGAAAGGAAGAAGAGATTATTCAACAACTTTTCTGTACTTGGTTCTTTGTTTTTCCTCGGTTTAGCTTTCTGTAGTCATTTTTGAAACAATAAGTTTCAAAATCTTGCAAAATTCCACGGGATTTTCCTCTAAAAATTCAGAAGGCCCCCGGACCCCCTCATAAACCTTATAAGCCCTGCCCCTATGCCAAAGCAGTTAAGTGCAAGGAGGGAGATTGTGAAATTTTATATTGCGACTTGGTGAAGGTGCAGAAAGAGTGGGATATAAACCCTCAGTAAACAAGAGCCTACATAGCAGTTCCATTGCTGCTACTCGAACCTCTCGGCCATCTCTCCTACATAATGACTATGACCCGAGAACCGAGTGAATAGCGAATTATTCATAGTCTATCTAAGAACTACTATTTACCAGGTGACGCCATGTCAGAGTTGCCTGTTGCAGGAAAAGATAACTTACCATCACCTCTGTCTCAGTAAAATGTATCATTTCATTAGAGCTTTTTTTTTTTTTGGTCGAAATTTCTTTAGAGCTTGATGCTGAAATATATTACTCTTATGTGTTCGTTTAGAACAAGATAATTGTTTTTTCAATTTACTGCAATGAGTTCTGAACGCTTGACACTCGCGACCCTCCTCTCCCGAGCCTCATGCTAGGCAGTAATGTATGACATGTCCTGCAGTGCATCGGCATTAGCCACTTGCCTATATGTTTGTCTCTGCTATGCTATGAAACTATTAATCTTTCCGAAGTGAGAGGAGGAGGGAAGGACAGAAGATGGTTCAAAACTAATCAATGTCACACCAGAATAGATACATTAGTTTATAAACATCAATCTGTGAAGCTAAATAACCATTAAGATACATTAGCATTGCATAGTGGTGCAACTATAAAGAAAACAATGAAACACATAAACTTAGAGATGCGTGCAGATAGGAATAGAAATATAGACTCGTTTAGATTTTCTGTTCTCCGGGCTGAGAACTTGTAATGCTTCAGCAGAGAACCAGATATATAGTCCTTGGCAATCGGCTTATAGTGACAAGAGTTAAAAAATTGAGCAAGATAAGACTAAGAGGTACTGATTTTAAGTCAAGTTAGAGAAAGAACAATTTGTAGCTTTCTTGTTTTGTAAAACTCTTCTACATTTTGACTAGCATCAGAGTCGATTACAACCTCGTTACATATCCTCCCTCTCCCTACCACCATTCATATTTTGAGAAATGAAAAGGAAAAACAATTTCCATAACTGAACAGGCGCTTACTAGCCCAATTTAGAAAGACTATAGAGAACTTTTGAGCTCTGGAAAGGTTAGTCAAAAGGGAACAGCAGCTTCCAGGACCCCTTATGCACTCTCAGCAAATATTTACATGATGCCTATGAAATATGCTACCATCTCCATCATAAGTTCAGTATTCGGCTAAGAAGAGAGGACAATCAGATTTGAAAAATGATGACCTGCTCAGAACAAGAGTCACGCGTCTGCTTCATCTTGGGGGATATTCACAGGGTGCCTAAGCTTCCGCAGATGTTGAGCTATCTCTGTCAAGAGTTTGGTTCCCTCGCCACCTCTTTGAAGTGTCATCGCAACATGCTTTAAGAAACCACTTTCTGCTTCTACAGCTCGCAACCTTTCTCTAATTAGAGACACTTCTCTAGTAAGAGTTGCCTTAGCTTCGGTTCCTGCCAGAAAACTCTGAACTTTTAATCCTAATTTCAAACTCGAAAGAAAAAAACTGGAAAATTACAGAATAACGATGTTGAACTACCTCTGTCTTCATTGTCATGGTTATTTGTGTCGGACTTTGAGGAAAGAGATCCTTCACCTGAAGAGTTAGTAATATTTTGCTCCAGAGCCATCAACAGACTTAGAAGATAAGATCTTTCACCCTCGAAATCTAAAGATGATTCATCTAGACCGCCCCTTCCCCATTCCCCAGAACGTTCAAAAGAATATCCATTTTCTTCATTTTGATGTGCTTCCTGTGGACTGCCAAGGTCCGATTTTTCACTGAAGGACGACAATGACTGAGATTTTAATTCTTGATAATCTTCGTCGAAATCAACTTCACATACTTCACTTCCTACCTTCTTGATAGGTCCGTATTTTTCTCGGTAAGTTTCAAGTTCAGACTCTAAAACCTTTATATCTTCATCCCTCTTTAAAAGCAAGTCTTTCATGACTTGTAAGGCTTCTTGGTCGTATTCTGCCTGCTCTTCCATCATTCTCTGATACTGTAATGCCTCCATTTGAACAGCTGCCTTCTCTGCCTGCAATCGGGTTATCATGGCCATTGCATTGTTTGCTGCAACGGCAGAAGCACTTCTTTCTTCATCTAGTTCCATGTACAATTCGATGAGGGACTTGCGGTCCAAACGGACTTGTCTCCTCAAGTGGTTAACAATGGAGTCACCATCTGCTTCACTAATAGCATTTGCATCAACAGGCTCTCCAACGAGTTCCGCCTTATCAAAAATCAGTTTTCTACTAGTCCTGCTACTCCACCTAGGACTGGCTTGAGCTGAGTCTGACAATGGAATTCCGAAAAATCTATTTCCTTTAATAAAAGTAGGGGTCTTGCCAGCATCTTCATTGAGATCCTCAGGATCTGGTAGCAGTGGCGCAATAGCGGCTTTGATATCTTCTGTACCTGTTATCTTACATCAAAAGTAAGAGCATCATTGCAACAACTTTCTTAAGTATGTTATTGAGACGATAACTCAGATTCCACAAGTAATATTGTCGACTAGGGAAATTGGCACAATTAGGCATCTCAAACATTGATAAGGGAAGAATCAGGTTTTCATTAGGATGATATTCCTTTCATCCGAATGGCAAGGCTTGCTAACTAGCAAGATCGGTTATGCCATAAGTAAAAAAACTTTCAAGCACCTTCGGAAAATTAAGGCAGAACTTCTAATTCACTAATTCTCACAGCAGTTAGTCGATCAGGAACTAACTAAGACTTGCACCATTAGGCAACCTATAAGACAAGGTCACTGACTTATTGGAACTACAAGAAAACAATTTTCACGACTGAAACAGGCTAAGTTTTGCACAGAAGATTGAATCATAGTCCTCCTTAGCATTCTACATTTCTTTTCCATGGCAAAAAACTTGAAGAGGGAAATTTTGTTGTGTAATAAGTATCATCGATCAGAAAAGTCTATGACTGATTTTTCCAAATATTTGTTAATCTTTTTCAAGTAAATTGCTTTTCATCCTCACAAACAAGGTACTTATCCCTGCATTCATCAATACAGCTTCCATATGTAGATAACTACACAGCATCGCATAAGCAAACTTGAATATGGTATAAACACCAATACTGATATCTCTAAGAGCGACTTGACAACTACTGTCGTAGGAAAAGTAAAGAGAATAGGAATACAGAGAACGATAAGATATAAAGAGAACGGAAAAAAGAAGAGGTATAAAGAAGACTACAGAACAATATTGACTCACGTTGGTTATTTCTAGTTGAAACTGCCTCATCATCTGGAAGCTCTGATTCATTGTCAGACACGAACTTGAGCTCTGTGTAACGAATATGAGACATTTCCAAGTTTTTTGCTTCCTCAGTTCTCAACTGCGACAAGGGTGCTCTTGGAGATGGAGCAGGGGCAGGAGCTTGCGAGTAAGAACTTGCATTCATTGATGGACTTCGAGCATATCTGGACTTAGGTCTAAATTTCAGGGGCTCCCCACAACAAGAACACCTGTCAACGCCACTCTTATCAATGTGCAGACGATCATCCTTCTTTCCTGATTTCGTGTAGATTCTCTGATCATCCTCAACAAAGCAATCAATATCCTTGTGCAAAATCCCAACTAAAGACTTATACCTATCGCAATCTGAATCCTTCTCGGTTGCAAACGAAAGAAGGCATCCTTCACACATGTTCCTTATATCAGACAGCTTCTTATGCACATGACAATATGCAAGAGAAGATATATCCTTCTTATGAGCCTCACATATAGAATCATTGTAATAAAAGTTTTTGTTCCTTCGAACAAGGACATGATCAATCCTCGTGCAAAGTAAACAAGGAATTCTCAGTTCAAAGAACCTCGCGAATTCATTGCAAAAAAATGCAAGAAAACCATCAATGAATAGCAAGATTATCATCAACCATTCTAGGATGGCATATATCACAAACTGTGGAAATTTTCCTAGTCTTCGTTCAATATAACACTTGAATGCCATAGCTATTCGTACGATGAAAACGATTAACAAGATCAAAATATGTTCAGTGGATTTTGATTAGAAAGTTGATTGGAACATTGAGGGATCATAATGCTAAGGGATGTGATGAGACAGATCGTGACCCTGGTGGAAAGAACCCCAGATCATGACCTCTCACATTTTTCTCTCAATATTGCTGTGTTTTTCGACGTCCGTGCAAGGAGAGAGAGAGAGAGAGAGAAAGAGAGATCTTAATCAAAGGTTCCAAAAGATTGAAGGGGTAGTGTTGGTTTGGTGTACACACAGTGAAGGTGCAGAAGTTTTGGTACAAACAATGGACATTGCTATTTGCTAGCCAGGCCATTTAACTGAATTAACGGTCACTCGCTATTTCAGCCAACCAATTCAATTCAAGCAAGTAAAACGGTGACGTCAGCAAAAAGAGAATGAAAAATGAAAAAGAAAAAAAAAAAAAAAAAAGATGAAGTGAAGATTAAAAAGAAAATGGAAGCAGTTTAGTATTTTAGCTCTTTCCAAATGCTAGTTTTGTCACATTCTTTCTTAATCGAGTCACAGGTCTAGATAAGGATTAAGCTTTTTTTATATAATCAAGTATTAAATGAACATGCAATCTATGGGAACAATTATATGTTCAAGTCTCATAATTACATTAAACACATACATACAACTTTGTGAGACAATATCAGGAGCTCGAGATTTGTTTTTGCACTTCAACTTATTGATTCCCTTCAGTATTTGTAGGCTTGATCGTGTCTAAACTCTAGAACAAGGATGAATGAGCTAAACCCCTATCGTAAAACTAACGGTAGAGCGTTTGAAATGTGATTGACAATATTTATGTACAAGCTAAAATTTGTTAAAAAACAAATATCTTTTTTCATCGTCAACAATGTCAAAAAGGCTTTTTTTCATATACCTTAAGAAAGCACAACACTACCAAGTTGTGCCACATCCTTCAATTGTTCTGCAGTGTAACTGTAGAGAATTCCTGTCTTGTTTTCCTCATGGTTATTTCCTCCTTTGATATACACAATTTTTCTACTCATTTTGACTTTTTGGTCTCATTTAACATATAATAACAGTAAAAGACTTATATACATATCAAATACAGAACCGAAAAACTTAGCGACAACTCTCGTTTAAATCAGCAAGGAAACTAATTTATTTATAATCAATCCCAATAGACCTTGTACTTAACTAAATTAGACCATTGCTTATTCCAAACCAGGTCATATATCTCGAGATTCAACACACATTATATAAGCTTGAAAGACTTCCCAAAAAGGGTTCCCTGTCATCGAAAAAAGAAAGAAGAACGAATGGCCTGTCATGGATGGTCCTAGCTGCTGTAATCGATATGTAGTTCATATTCAAATTTAGTGAAAGAGTTGCTGCTTTATATCAAACTAAGCATCTGAACCCAAGTTATACAATCACCTTAGCACAGTAATGCAGCAGCAAAGGTTGTGAAGCCACTTCTTGTTCCATGCACTAATGCACGCAACACACACACAGACACACACTCTCAAGTGTTGCAGATATAATCCAGCGAAATGGTGAACGTGCACTTACACACACATACGTACGCACACAAACAGAAAGAGAGAGAGAGAGAGAGGGGGAGAGTATCTTCATATGAAGATGTAGAATGGGTTTATAAGTTTGCTAATACAAATATAATCTCTTTTAGATATTAAAGAAGAAAATATCTCCAAAACTGTCGAGAAACAGAAGCAAAGGGGAGGGAAACAACCATCCCCTAGTTGGTAATAATGTCTTTCTGCAATAAGTTCGTATACCTTATAATTGGAGTAGTAACGATATTGGCCCCAGACGAGCGTAACACTATTTCTCTAGAAGGTTAGCTCTGTAAGGGAGTTAGTCAACAAAATTCCCCCAGGACTAAGACTTCATTTCCTAGTTTGCAGTCAATACATTTGCAGACATGTAGGGAGAAACACAGCCCTGTACCTGAAGAAAATCCCGCAGTTTAAGTTAGAGACCGGGGTATACTAGAAAAAAGTTTTACAACTATGAAATCCAGGGCAAAGAATGTAAAGACTTGACATTTGCTGACATCAAGTTTGACCAACAACTCAATTCGAGAAAGCAATTCTGTGAGAAAGAAAAGAAGGTGGATGTTGGAAAAGAGGAAAACCCTCAGTCCCACATGGGGTCTGGAAAGGGAGGGTAATTGTTTAAAAATCTAGACGAGATACCATCTAGCCAACCGTGAAAGCACAAGAAATTTCAATAGCAAATGTCTTCATATCTCCCACTTAGCAACGTTTGAACACTTGGAATTTCTATCTGTTTCAAATAAAAGCTTTAGTGCCATAATATAATTTCCTAATTAAGAAAGCCTTAAAGGACAACCTAATCAGTCTGCAAAAATAAATCAGTATCTAAGACCACACTAGATAAGCATCAAAATTATAGTAGCCCAGTGAGAAACTTCAACGAGAACCAACCATCTCGTGTATCTTGGAATCCATGTTAATATAAAGATGTATATGATTTCTATGGGACTGATTACAATTTGCTGAAACATTCTGACCATGTAGCAACTAGCAAACACCAGAAAACAAATACAACAATGAACATTGCAAATTTCAGGCGAAAAACAAGCTGGAGTTGCATAGAGATTTTTATACATGGCAATGGCAAAATTGTCATGTATGAAGAACAATTGTTTATACAGATTCATTTTTGGGTTACACAGAAATTACTTAGGATAAAACTTTTTAGAAACAATGACTTAAATCGCAGACTTTGTAGAGCCTGGGATATTGATGTGAACAATCTTAGATAGGCTCTGCGCTTGTCTAATTTTTTTTTGTAAAGATATGTATATTTTTTTGTAATTAATACAAATACTTGCTTACCGAGCAAAAAAAAAAAAGAAATAGAGATTCTTGCAGAGAGTAGTATTTATACCTGCAATAAAGATGTTGGAATTTGGACGAACCCTTGTAGCAAAAGATCAACCTTCTCGAGAGTGTTATGTGGAACAGGAGTAATTACATAGAGAACACGTTTGAAGGTGTCAATGCCTCTAACAATTCCTGGTTCATAAAAGAAATGATCAGAGTGTACCAAGAATGATAAAATAATTGATTTTGTTGTTAAGCTTCAAACAGAAATAAAATAATAGAAGCAACGGCAGAGGTAGCAAGTAATGTTCTTCTCTAGTTTTATTACTTTAAAGTACTAGAATTCATAAAACGAAGTTTAGCATGTTGGAGCCTCGGGAAGATACAAATCTTAAAGCACAGAATCCAACGTCATGACAAGTATTCGTACAAGGCAAAAGCATGTAAATCTGATAAGCACAATCAACACATATCACCTAAACAGAACTGAAACTATATAAAGGCAGATAGCCAGCACAAACAATATCAAAATTGAATTCTTTTTTCCCCCCAAAACCTCTCGTAGATTACAAGCTTATCTTTGAAAAAGCTAGAATCAAGAGTATAAACTAGAAAAGTGAGCAAATTCTTAACAAAGAGAAGCGATCAACCTGCAGTAAAGATATGAGAATCAGTAGTTTTGACATAACAGCCAGGAGGGTCTTACTGACTTACCCAGGCCAACACAATGAGGTAACTGTTCAGAATCTGCAGAACTAACAGCTAAGCCAACAATAGTTGCATTCAAGCTGTAGAAAATTTCAGTCTTCGGAACCTAGAGTGAATATAGGCACTATCAGAGAAGGTAACTCTAAAATGGGTAAAACATAACTAAAGATAAAAACAAAAGACTAAAATAAATAAGTAGAAATTTCTCCACATAAAACCCACAACTGTTCCTGTGATTATCTGATATAGAGAAAGTTTTATAACCTCAGGAATAGTATGGAGAAAACTTGAATCCCATTCCACAATGAAGTTGAAGAAACTAAGTTCTGCTGAACCAACCTGGCAATGGAGATGTTTAATTTTAATATCTGATATAGAGATTTCATAAGGAGGATGGGCAGCTAAGGCACGTGCAAGTTCCTTGATTGTTATGATATTCATGTCACTTGGAAAGCACTGCCTGAAATAAGCCATTACACGTAAATCTCTCAAAAGGCGTGCATCCTTTTGTACCAGCACCCTGGAAGAAAGTAAAGAAGAGATTAAAAGGGTGAAAGACACCTTCAAAGAATTCAGGATCCTTTAGCATATTAATTTAAATTTCATGTTAAAACACTTCTGCCCCTAATAGAAGGAAGGTGGGGGCAGGGGGATATATGCAATATAGATGGCTCAGTTTACGCACAAATAAAAAATTAATGTAAATTATGGAAGCAGCCAAACATACGATCTCTTGAAGGAGTCTTGACGAGCAGACATGACCTCAATCACAGACACCGCTGCAGTACTATCCCCCTCATCTAACCAAAACGCCCCAGCAGGAAGATTCTTATTCACAGCAGATATGCAAATCTTAACCACGTGAGTAGGAGAGATGTATTTGAGCATATTCACCAGTATGTCATAACCAATACCTGGCACACAAGATACCTAACACTGTATTCTCATTGTGACAGACAAATAATACTCAAAGAAGGCTATTATATCCAAAAGAAAAGTAATAACTAATACACAAGTCCTATATTGCATAGAAACAGAAGAATGTATATAATAAACAAGCATACCCTTCACCCAGCCAGGAGTATTAATGACAAGCGGCACCCCAGCATTGCTCGGGCTCTCACTCTTGTTAAACATGCAGTACTCTTTCCGGTAATAGTCATAGAGAGTGGATATGTAAGTGATGTATGTTGTCGGATCCCGTTTTGAGGAGATATCACCAAAGAAAAAGCATCTGAAAGGAATATGTAGAGTTCAAAGGGTTTCATTCAATGGAGACATTATTTTTATTCTTTTGAAAAACTAAAATTAAGGGCCAGACAAACATACGCTCATCTTTAATATAAGTGCATCTAATGATGTGGCATGCATCGAATTGCTAGGTAATCAATATCTCTTCATTTTTTTCTTCTTAAATCAAAAAAGAAAAGATTGATTCTGAGCAAGAGTATAATACCACAATCATGAGGAACACGTTACAGACATAAACAGATGCCATAGGTTATGCAGAATATTGAATAGTCATTAGCTAGAGTGGAACTGCAAATATACCATATGCAATTGAGAGAATCAAAAAATTCAAACTTCAAGTTCATACAGAAACCACAGAATTTCGTAGTTAGAGTGAAAAACTTCTGATCAAAATGACATGGTCTACAATAAATATTGGGAAACTTTCGCAAATTCCACAGCTTTTTATCTAGAAATGGAAATCTGTAAAAGAAATTTCCATTTATCTTAGAATTATTTTCAATCTTCATATCGAGACATTCTAATCTTCTTTAACAAACAAAGAAGACAAAAACCATCTACTCTATTCTAAGAAAATAAAAACAGAAAAAGGAAGAAAAAATCGCCAGAACCAAATTAACAACAATAGCATGTAAAATTATATGTCAAAGCCATCCTTATCGGCTATATAAACAAACTTTCTGCTTTTGAAGCTGCAAAGATGCACGCTACTTCCACAATAACAAAATGAGTCCATTAAATAGAGTGGAACAGGAAATACTAATTCTTGCTACTGATAGCTCGTGTCAGATTATACTTTGGGCAACTTTCTCCTCTGTTGCTCAAGCAAAACGAATTACTTTTGTTATTTGTGGTTCAAAGTGGACTGGCAGGAATACTCCAGCGGGGGGTGTTTGGCAACCAGTCAAAGAACTTTGGTAATAAATATAAACAACAAAAGGCTCAGATAAATAAACAAGTCACTTCACCAAATTCCAGAAACTTTAAACAAGATTAGTAATAGCCCCTCTTCAAGGAAAAGACAAACAATAGCATACAGCATTCCCTATTCATTTCATGAACCTCCCTATATAGAGTTTGTTGTGACTCAAAGGAACACAAAAATTTTAAGCATAATATTCTACTTCATACCTTTCGGGTGTTTTTAGACATGGAATTGTCAAATCTGGTTAGAAGAAAAGAAGTAAAATTATTAGGAAAACAACAACAACGCGAAGAACCTAGCTTTAAGATTCATAAAGAAAAATACATGGTAATTTTAGTCAGATAGTATACCAGGAGTAATTTTGTCGATCACGGTGAGTGATAGTAATCCAGGAGGAGTAAATTCCGTCTGCCCAACATCTGTATCCAAGTAAGCCACTTTTCTGTATCTGGAAAAAAGAAAAAATAAAAGAAAAGAAATCAACAATCTCAACATCTCGTTCAAAAATAAAAAGATCTCAATTTAATTGTGCTACAATCCGAAAAAAAAAAAAGGTGCTACAAAAATTGCAATTGACAAACAAAAGAATAGCTATCTATACACTTCAATCCACATTGCATAATTTTTTTGTTCAGCATTTCATTTCAATCACTAAATATAACCCGCTTGGGTATCTAATTCATAGAAAAAAAAAAAAAAACATATTCCAATAATCAAACAACACTACTCAATATACAAGTTCAAAGAGCTTTCATTCACCCCCACCCTTCAACAGTTAAAAAAAGGTTACACCTCTCTTAACAAATTTGCTCAAACAAAATTGTGTAACTAACGATACCCTCAATTCCCAATACAAATCCAGGTGAAAACATTTCATAAAACACCTCACTTCACCATCTTAAAACAAAAGGGCAAAGTGCAAAAATCTTGTGCTTTAACAAAGTTGTTATCGCTGTTGTAGCATTATAATCTCGTAACAATCTAGTCTTTTTGAACATTTATTTTTTTTGATAACAATACTCTAATACCATACCATGTTAACGTGACAATCTAATAACATCTGTCATATATAAGAACGTGTCTCACTACCAGACATGCCTTCCAATTAAGGCAGGAATTTTGTATCCACATTCTTCTAAACTATAGTGGCATTAGATTATAATGCTATTAAAAAAGGTGCAAGACAAAAGTTAACAATGTGACTCAATTCAGCATGTGTATTAAATTATCATCTCAGCTAAAAGTTTAAGTTGTTAGAGTAAAATTTACTATATTTATCGTCTTAACGCACCCCTTTATGTACAGGTAGGTTTTGTTTTCGAGCTTGCACGTGAAACTCAATTTCTCATTCACCTTCTCTTTCTTTCCCAACAAAAAGTTTGAATATTTTAAATCGGTGACTGAAATCTAATACCATATTTTAATATGATTCATCTAAAAGCTTTTAAGTGTTAAAAATAATTTATTATATTTATTTATTTTCTCAAGAAATAGTGGTAGTATTACGTGTCCTAAATTGATGGTAAAAAAAATGTAATAAAACGTGTAAACTCAGACAAAACATAATGAACAAAAAATTTCGTAAAAGAAAACACACTATGAAACCAAAAGGGTGTGTACCTCTGAAGGAGAATGTTGAGGAGGTGGCGAGAGAAGGTGGTCTTGCCGCTGTTTTTGGGCCCACAAACAAAGGCCACTGGCGGCGGCGATGTGGTGGAGTCATAGGCGATAGTGTCAGCCGCTTGAGACCATTCCTCTGGAATTACTATGTTTGGTGATGGACACTCTTGTTGGTCTTCTTCTGAAATTGAACTAGCCATCTTTGTTTCTTCTTTGTGAAATTCTTGGTATGTTGTGTGTTTTTGTGTCCTCGCTTTTATATGTGTGTGTGTGTGTGAGAGAGAGAGAGCGAAGTGTTCAAGTGTTATTGTGAACAGACAACGTTGGTGTACTATGAGAAAGAACAGAGTCACGTCGATGTTGTGAAGTCCTATGGGTTTCCGAACAAAAGAAAGGGTACAAGACACGCACGTCCCTTATGGCCTTATTAGTTTTTTATTTTGGATTCCTCAATTTTATTTTCAATTAAAGTTCAGTTTATTTACCGTAAAATATTTTTTTTTTTAATATTTGGTAATATGAAAAAATTATCAATTGGATAAGATTTTTTGATCAAAAAAAATATCCAGTTAAAAGAGTGGAAGAAGAAAATATTTTCCACTAATTCCACTCCAACCCCATTCTCACCCTACTTTCGTCACATTTTTAATTAATTATTATTAAATAAAAAATAATTAATTTTAATTTAATGACAAATTATATTTAATAAATTAATATTAATTCATTAATTATTTAATTAATTTAAGATTTTTTTATTTTGTATTAACTATTAATTAATTATTCAATTAATTTAATTTTAAATTAATAATCATTAATCAAATTATTATTATTAATCTATGGAAATATTTATTTATTTATTATATATTAATTAATGAATTAAAGATTATTTTAAACTCTTTATTAATAAATTAATAATGTTATTTAATCAATTAATTAATAGTGAATAATTATTAATAATTTTTTTTAAAAATAATAATTTTTATTAATTTTTCACTATTATATCTAAACACAAAAAAATGTCTTCCAACGTGACAATCTAATACCAAAACATATTTTGTTTTCTAATAAAATATTTGTCCCTATAAACGTTTTCCTCTAACAAATTATTTTACGGCAAACAAATGGAGCCTAAGTTTTCAAACTTGATACTGCTATAAATTTTTAACGGTGGAAAAGTGTTGTGATCATTTCACCATTAATCAAAAATAAAATAAATAAAAAATCCCCTTCCCCTACCCCCGATAATCCTAAGACCCACCAAGAAAACCACTATGCCTACCCCGACCTCTATCCCCAACAACCCCACTTGTCACCCCACCTCCACCCCTAAATCCTAACCCAATTACCCTCCACCCTAATAGTCGATTTTCACGTGGTGGGTCTTGGGTTGTTGAGGGCTGGGGAACGGGGTTGAGGGTTTGGCTGTTTTTCTTTCTAAATTCATAACAATATTAAATTTGAAGGACCTAAAAAAATAGAAAATTAAGTGACCTAGTTTTCCCAAGACAAAAAACTAAGGGACATGTATATTATTGCCCCAAAAAAGTACTACCATTAATGTAAGGAGAACCAATGTTTATCGTGCGTGCATGCGTGCATTGTATATGTATATGTTAGCCTCCTTTCTTCTGTGTTGAGATTAAACTAATCTCATCTATTTAGACTCTTTTTTTTATGCAATTTATTTTATTAAACTATCAAAGTGTCCATAATACTCTTATTATTCTATGTTCTTTTTGCACTTTTTATAAGATTTGATCACTGTTGTTGGTGTATTTTGGTCACTAATTAGTCCATTTCTCACAAAAATTTTGTTAAACAATTGAAAGACCAAAAGTGTCTATACAATATTCTATGTGCAAATATTGTAAATATCAAACACCATTGTATAGAAAATTCAAATAAGCAAACCTGTGTAATTTAGAGAGAAGAAAGTTTGTGAAAGATTTATCATGAGATATTTTAAAACCCAAAAAGTTCTAAATATTAAGACAATAAAAAAAGCCCTTGTTTTTTTTGGCTAAACTTAAGTTCTTTGAGAAAGTGGTACTTGGATCTCTTATTTTTGTTAACAACAAAAGGACAAGTATACACTTGGAGGTGTTTATCTATGGCATTTTTTTAAGTCAAAATAAGTTATAAGATATTTTAGCTTGTCCACACATTTGGGTCTTTGATAAAACAACTTATTAGTTAATATTTATAAATTAGAAAACAGCTTATTCTAAAAATATGTGACCCTCTAGATATTTTTAGCTATACAATGTTGAACTTAAATTAGTTTGCTCAACAAATTTGTGCTAGTATGTTTAATTATATTTTATTATTGTCGCCACCCCTTACAAGTTGAGTTCGGCTAAATTTGTTCATGAAATTAGTTTTAAGCTTGACCTCAAATTAACTCATTTGGCTTGCCAAAGTTATAATAACTTTGATTTATCACACTTGATATTAAAGTTCAGATTCACGCCAAAGATTAAAAAAAAAAAAAAAATTAAAAAATAGGTCTAGCTTGGACCTTCCTATATTGAAAATGATTTAGGAACCACACACCTTACTCAAATTATACAACTAATAATTTATTATATAATTTTGTGAAAGAAGAGGAAAAGTATATATTTCTGATCCTAAATTTGTTTTTTTTCTCTTTATACGTACATACATAAATACATACACACACATATATAGGCTACTATGCAAAATACAAGTGTGTAAAAATATTTTAGTAAATATACATGCAATTCGTATCAACCAAAATGGGGATATCTCTATGTTTGTCACCAGATTGATTTGTGTGTTATTCATCACTTATTTGGCAAACTAGTTCCATCTGCATATTTGAAAAGGAGTTTTAAAAATGCTAATTTTTCTTTTGATTTAAAAGATGGTCGATCTTTATATATTAGACATATGAGACACATGAGGAAATAAAACAGAATTGTTCAATAATAAATATGCCCGACCAAATGTCTTGATGAAGTTGTTCGGTTGCTCAATGACCAAATCAGAGTGAGAGTTTGATTTCATGGTGATGTTTTAAAAAATAATTCTTCAATTAAAACAAAATTTAGATCAATATATAAGTTTGATAAGTGACTAGACAAATTTAAATTGTTAGTGTTGTGTGTATATATATATATATACTTGAGTTCCAAAATTCCCAAATCAAATTGGTGTGACTTATCTATCTCTAATATATCTCAATATAGACATTGAATACTCCACAATAAACTTTATTTTTACTTTTGACTTTATATTAAAAAATTAAAACAATTAACATTTAGTGACAACTTGTTTACTTAATCTATCCATAGAAAAGGACATTATTAAAATCATCAATTGCTATCAAGTCAAATCAAATCATACTTTAGCAATTTACTTATTTTTTTAATAAACCAGCTAAACTTACATTAAATATGAGAAATAAGTATTGTTAGGTTATCTTCAATGGGAGTTCTAAAATGTAAATTTTTTTATTTTTTGGTATTTTTTTATTTTTTTAGAGCTCTATACCCTAAAAAGTTGTACTATTCAATAAAAAAGTACGTGAGGTCCACCACTTTTGCTGAACATTTTGGAGCTTAGACTCTATTTTGACATCTTTTAACTTAAAAGTGGTAGACTTTACGTACTTTTTTTATAAATAGTATAACTTTTTAGGATATAAGGCTCTAAAAAAATATAAAAATATCCAAAAATAAAAAAAATTATATTTTAAAGCCCCCTATTAAACTTACCCTTATCCAATCGTTTTGGGTGGTAATCAATATACAATAATATACTAAAAACTTAAATTAATTTAAATAAATAACAAGAAGTCTAATGTCATGAATAATACAGGTCTAATCTTCCAATTGACCATATTGTCTGACTTGATTGCACGATGGACTACAATTGCATCATTTTTAATGACGACACTATCCAAAATAAAAAAACTCACACATAATAGTAGTGGTAAATGTGGTCATAGACTTATTAACCCTTTCGCATAATAGTCATAGTATACACTACCCCATTATTTAACGTAGTGGTCATTATATATATATATTTTTTTTGATAAATGTGGTCATCGAACTTCGATGCTTTATATCACTATAATATAATAAGAGAAATTTAACTATAATATTTTATTATAATATAATGAGAGAGGTTTAATAGTGATGATATTTTTATGTACAAGATTCAATCGTGATAATATGTTTAGATTTTTCAATAGAAATTATATATATTTTTTTGGTTAGAAAAGATAAGTATCATTAAAAAATAAAAATATACAAATATACAAACTTATCCAACCCCTGTGGGGTTGAAGTCCTGATCCAGGAAATACATCAAATGGGGCAGGATACATGATATCCAATTAACAGGCAAAACATTCATACGTCTACCATTTGCTAACCAATCGCATGGTTTGTTGGTAGTTCTTCTGATAAACTGGAATCTCAAACTTGGATTTCTCGCAACAATCTCTCTGATATCTTCCAAAATGGTGTTTGATCTCCAACTAAGGCCAAACTCTGGAGTATCGATTGTTTTAAGAATGTCCTTAGCATCACTCTCAATGGCGATGTTTGCCTGATGTACCTGACTCACAAAGAGACATGCATAGCGAATTGCAAAGGCTTCAGCTTCCTCGGCCGAGAAACACTGAATAGACGCAGTCTACCCAAACAATAAAGCTCCTTCCCAATCCCTACCAATAAAGGAAATAGCAGTTTTACCGTAATTTCCATATGATGCACCAACATTCACTTTGGTCGTACCTGGCATAGGTGGACTCCATTGAACGACCTCTTCAAGGCTATCATTTTCCCTCCTGGCCCCACTTCTCCATCTCATATTCTATTCACAAAATCATTTAGAGATAGCACATTGAGTTCTCACAATGGCTTTTGAAATATCGATATCCTTACCATCTAAAATTGCATCATTTATTTCTTTTCAAATCTGCCAGCAACACAATGCAAATTTGGTAGATGCTTCCTCCTTGCAATATCCAGCTTGACAGCACCGATTAATAAAGTCCAAAAAACACTCAGAGAACCTTACCACTCCTGCTGGAATAAAAACACACTGCAAATGGGAAGCACACCAAAATCTATGCACCCATGGGCAAAAAAAGAAAAGATGCTCGACTGTCTCCACATGGAGATTGCAAACAGAACAAATAGGTGAGGTCACTGATCTCCTTCGAAAGCAATTTTCTTGAGTTGGGAGGCAATTCCTGTAAGCTTTTCAAATGAATAACTTAATATTCGACGGGATATTGAAGGACCAAATCATCTTCCAAACTTCCTTTGACGCCTGAAAAGAGGAGCTCGCACGATCACATCTATCCTAATCCCTTTGGCAAAGGCTTTCACTGGCAACATAATATCCCGATTTCACATAATACACTCCTTTCTTAATTGGGCTCCACACCACACAATTCTCTCTCTCGAACAAGGGTAGATATGTTGCCAAAATAAGACGAGCTTTCCCCCACTCAAATAAATTTATGATCATCTTTTCATTCCACTTCCTTTGGCTCGGAAACATCAGCTCATTAACCCATGTTGGTTCATTATGTTCCCACAACTGCAGCGATTCCACTCCCGGTAATCATTTATGCTTCCAGATATTAACACTTTTATCATTACCAATTCTCCACTCAAATTTAGTTTTGAAGAAGTCCTTCCCTTGCATAATGCTCCTCCAAGCCCATGAGGATTGTCTTTTAATCTTGACATCCCATAAACAACCGTTCAGAAAGTAAATACTCTTGAAAATTGATGTCGATAGACTATTCGAGTTTATAAGAATCCACCAAACTTGCTTGACAATAAGTGCAAGGTTAAAGTAGAGAAGATCCCTAAATCCAAGGTGACCTTCGAATTTAAGTTTCTTCAACTCTTCCCACTTGATCCAATGTGTTTAGATTCTCCGATAGAAATGATATGAGAATATACAAATTCGATGCATTATCTCACAATACCCTTTTTGACCTAGTGATACGGTCCCCGCATTCTCATTCAATCAAAACCGACCACTATGAAATTTGAATAGATCCAACGGCTGGCCTTTGAGATAACATCACGAAAAGCTAGAGCGCCAAAGTCCAAAATATAATTTTCTCGCTTGACATAAAAATAAAAAATACGCAGTAAAATTGTACTATTAGTCGCAAAGCAAAACATTTCCAGCAAGTACACATATCACACATATATATACACACACAGACACTACATATACATACACACATATATAAATATTATATAATAATATATATATATATATATATACAGAGAGAGAGAGAGAGAAGTGTTATTTGTGCATATCGATTAGGGATCAGGGAAGGCAATGGAGCTGCAGAACACGGTAAAGGAAGCCCTAAATGCACTGTATCATCACCCAAATGACGCCGTTCAGATGCAAGCCGATCGATGGCTTCAGGAGTTTCAACGAACCATTGATGCTTGGCAGGTATTGGTTTAATAATTTGATTTTCACAGCTATAGGAGCACTAATTTATCAGAATGCAATTTCAGTTTTTTCTTATATATATTTTTTTTTAATTTTCGCTTTTGAGTCTATTTTAGTCAACGAAGCTGAAGAAAGATTGAACGATTAAATATTTAGTTGTTTTTTTAGTTAATGTTTTGAGTGATTTTTGTAGTCAATCAAAATTGAAATTTTTACTTTTGATTGATGTTTTTGAATTTATATTAGACAATCAGTATTGGCTAATTTGAATAATTGAATTGATTTTTTTTTTTTAAATGTATTTTATCAGTTCAACCAAATTGATGTGAGTTAAGTGTTTGATTGAAAAAAATGAAATTTATTCATAATTTTTAGCTTTTTTGTAAAAAAAATGTTTTAGTTTGTTTTGTTTTAAGAAGCTTTGAAGAAAAAGAAAAATGAAATTCAAATTCTAGTTGTTTCCGGCACCTGGGGATGCTTGCTTCTTGCCAAAGAATTGTGGCTTATGCTTGTGATCAGTGCTTTTGGCTGAACTATATATCTGCAAAAATGAAATCTTGATGCGAATGGTTGATGCAGCTGGAAAATTTTGCATCCTTTTGGCAATAGATGCTTTCTCTGCTAATTAGGGTGTTGGAATCAGCTAGAGTTGGACTCCTTAAATTCACGAAAGACCGGGAACAGAATTTGGTTCCAAGCGCGCATAAGATATTTATTAGGTTTAGCGTTTGAATGATGCCATTGCATGACATGTAAATGGCAAATAAACCTTCATGAATCCATTTTTGTTCTTTCATTCCATGCCATTGCGTGATATGTAGACTACATGATTCCGCTTGGTATCTCAGGTCATGATATTCTCTGCACAGGTTAATATTTTGCAAGTTAATGTGGCCCATAAAATAGTTTATTCCTTTTTGGCTGGGTGCGACGGCCTGTTCATAGATGTGACTTGTGAGACTGCTCTTTTGCCTAACTCGAGGAATGGAATTGGAATGGTCCTCATTCCTTTCCATTCGAGGGGCTTCTTGCACCTGAGGTGTTATCTAACCATGTTACGGGGGATTGTCTTATCTTGTTCTCATTTTAAGTGTAGTCTATTTAAGAACATATGGCTGTCTCCCTATAAAAGAAATTGTCTTTTTATAATATATAAATTAGGTCATCCATCTTCACCATTAAATTTTAGGGACCTTATAGTAATCTTTTCCATGGATGCTCCTAACCATTATTGTTTCTAGAAATGTGACACTCATTTATTTGAACCTTGGCAGAGTTTGAGATTTTTGGGTGGGAGCCTTCACATAATTTAAATTGATGACAATAGAAAGTATATTAAGTGAGTCATGGTAATCAAAAGGGAAATCAAGAACAATTCAAGAGAAAAGGCAGGAAATGAATATCAGGGAATTTCTAGGTGAAGCCCAAAAGATCTGGGGCAGCTTGAAAATTATATAGAAACTACTTTCTAAAGACCATCTGACTTTGGGAAGGATTCCTCAATTTAAATGCAAACACAGAAGAAAACACATCGAACCTCGAAAAAAAAACCAACCCATTATTCCACTAAAGCTTTTACAGAGACTTCACGTAGAAGATCATTGTATGGGTATCGGTGAAAGAACAGTGTTGATGAAACTCCAGTGGTTTTGAAACTGTTGAATCTTATTAATTAGGACTTAGGAAGCGGTTATTAATTTTATGAGCTTTACTTGTAGGGCTTAAATCAGCCATCAAAGAACACTATGTAGGTTTAGAGCCTCCATGGTATAAAACATGAGGAGACTGAGATTGTAAATCACCTGTTGCAAGTTGCACTGTCATCTCGAGAAGGATGAACATGATTTCTACTGATGATAGGTTTATTGGTAGAGGTTGTAAGCTTGCCATTTGTTACAGAAGCAAGCGTTAAGTCAAGTGGAGTTCATTGCTTAATACTCTAGGCGGATATTGGCCTCTGAAATTATTGGAAAAAGATAATGAAGGACGATTTGTGTGGGATTGCTAGTACGTTCTTCTGCTATATTTGCTCCAGGCAAACCCTTCTCTCAGTTACCCTTCACTAACAAACCCTGCTAGACAACTGGTGTTACAAGGCGGTGAGGCAATAAGGGAAAAGAAAAAATAATCCATATTCTTCTTCTCTAACTTCAATAACATAGTTGATTGTTTTCATTATATCAACCTTCTTTAGATCTTTCCTTGGATGTTCTATATCGACTTATTTTTTTATTAATTTTGGTTTCCCATGTCTCTCTCTCTCTCTCTCGTCGCCGTTTCTGCTCCTGATTGGTAATAACATGTATCGATTATGCACCTAATGTTGGGCAACCTGTTTATGAAAGAGATAAAAGAAAGAGCATTGGGCCATACAAAGTATGAAGCAGGCACGGAGTACTCCACTTATCCATATGAAGTACTGTTTGTCGTATAAGTGCATAAGTTTTTAATTACGTTACTTATGGTCTGTATACGAAAGCGTCTTACAAATTTCCTTACAAGCTCTGCCAAAGTAGGTGTCAGTTTTAAACTTCATGGGTCTCCCTATTCATAAAACACTAGGCCATCCACAAGTGTCGTGGCATTTTTGTAAACAAAATTTCTTGGACTTTTATTTGATCCTGATCGAAGAGAGGGTGTAGTAGTGTCTTAACATGTGTAGAAATGTTTTTAAAATAATGGTCGTGTGTGGAACTTGTAACTGCTGCTGCAACTTGAAGTTGAAAAGTTCAACCAGATGGGCTGTCGTATGCAGCGGAGTTCTGCGAGCTGCTATTGTCAAGACCCAAAGTGCATCTTTCACCATACCTTCTTTCCCAGTTCAGTATTCTTGTCTGAGACTGACCTTTCTGGCTGCTTAAAATAGTTATACTTTGCTAAATGTATCTATTTCTTCGAGAAGTTATGCCTATATAGATCTATCTTTATTGTCTTTCTTTTGCCTTTGGAGCACCTCTACTATTGTCAGTGGCTTTCTCAATTTGTTTCACTATGCTATGTTAATTGAAGAAGTCGTAATATATTCTAAATTTTGGGTAGGTGGCTGATAATTTGCTTCATGATCCAACTAGCAATCAAGAAACGTTAATCTTTTGTTCTCAAACTCTCAGAAGCAAGGTATTAAACTAAACTTGATTGGCAATATATTAATATCTTTTATTCCTTAAAAGTTCATTAGACATCATGAAGTATATGTCATATTGGCATGTAGTTCTAGCTGTCCTGTGGTTTTTTGATGTTTCCCTTTAGTCGTGATTTTTTTTTTTTTGCTTTTTTCTTGCTTGATTCTTAGGTACAACGGGATATTGAAGAATTACCTTCTGAAGCTTTTCATCCACTTCGGGATTCCTTAAATGTAAGCGAGTCTTCTGATTTGCACGTTGTTTGACCGTGAAGTTGAAAACTTGATTGAATTCTTGCAAGAGTTGTTCATATTCCTTACAAAATAACCTAGTGCAGTATTAAAGAGCCTGGCACAACAGCCGCAGCATCATAGCTCAAACTTCTATGAGGCTACTATGTCTTTTTAATGCGAAAAGTTGCATTTCCGAAACATGACTAAAAAATCACTGATGAATTAAATTGACAAATGGTGATATTTGTTCATATTGTTGTTTTTGGTAATTTGGTGAATGTTTACGTGACAATTTTTCATATTGTTGTTGTTGATAATTTGGAGAATGTTTATGTGATGGGTGAAATACACACGATCCCTGTTTGGACTATGCACATCCCTTCCCGTACTATGTTTCGTAGACAAGATTACATTTTCATGTGCTGATATTCTCTGTAGTAATTTTTAATTGGAGCAGTGTTGAGAGGTTTCTAGATATTTATTGTTACAAATGCTGGTAAAGTTAAAAAAAGTTACTAGAGAGTAATGAACCTTTTTGTGGGAGAAATATTCTGCAGAAGCAAGTTGAGATTCCTCTTATGTTGTTTAATCCACAAGACTCTCATCTAGTTCTCTATCTATGTACAAGGTATAGATGGAGGCATGAGGGACCACAAGGGGCCACCATTCCTCCAAATTTTTTTTTTTTTTTCTTTTAAATTTTAGACATTTAATCCAAGTTTTGCCTCCCAGTTTTCTGGATTTAACCCCCTTAGTTTCCTTAATCAAAACTTGCCTTCCCTTGTCACAAAAGCTGGCACTGTTAGAACTGATGCATGGATTACTTCAGCAATCAGAAAATGCATATTTGGATCACTTCTGTATCAATATCCTTCTTTATGTTGAACATTGATTCTCCATTTGGAGTCTGATCATGTAATACTTTTAAATGCAGACATTATTGAAGAAATTTTACAACGGTCCTCCTAAAGTTAGAACTCAGGTTTGATTTTTCTTTTCCCCCCCTTTAGTATATGAAAACTTTTCAACAATTTCATGTAACTTTTTGAATTAAAGAGAATTTTGTGCTAAAAATATCACGATTTATAGATTAGCCTTGCAGTGGCTGCGTTGGCTGTTCATGTCCCAGCAGTGGATTGGGGAGATGGTGGTATAATGAATTGGCTTAGGGATCAAATGAATACCCATCCTGAATGTATTCCAAGTTTCCTAGAGCTTCTTAGAGTGCTGCCTGAGGTATGAGACTGTGACTCAGCTTGAATAAAGAAAAGATCTAATGAAGTTTTCTCACTTTTTGGTACTTTCGAAAGGTTTAGAAGTTAAATCAGGATAAGATTTCAATCACTTGAAAATAGATAAAGCTACTTTGTTTTCTTTCCCCCTCCCTTCTTACTTACCTCTTTTGACCTTAATCAGAACTGGATTTTGCTCTATAATTTGTTATTGACTTGTAAGCACTTCACTTGTTTCTTTTAATTCCATATCACAATAAAACTTAGTAAAAAATTGGCTTCCTAACCAGGAAACATTCAATTATAAGATAGCGGCACGTCCTGATAGACGACGTCAGTTTGAAAAAGAACTTACCTCTGCTATGGAAGTTGCTCTCAACATCTTGACTACATGTTTGAGTATTACTGAACTTAAGGAACAGGTCAGTTTTTCTTCTTGTGATGCCTTTTTCATGGGCTGTTTATTGTAGATGACATTTTCCAATTAATTTGATTTCCTTATTGCCTAATTTGTTGTTGTGCATGGTTACAAAGTTTTATACAAGGGAAAAATTTGATACTACATCCAAGAGTGAACAAATGATAAGTTGTTCACCAATTAAATTACCTTATTCTACTCTTGGCAATACATGTTTATAGACTCTTAGTAATTGATGTACAAGGCTTGAAGTGCTGATGGAAATTGTAAAAACGAGGACATATTGTTGTCAATCGATGCTATCTTTGTAAAAATGATATAGAGTTGGTAGAACATCTACTTCTTAGATGCACTTGGGCTAGAAGCCTTTGGGAGATGGCATTCAGTATCACAGGAGTTCAATGGGTTGCTTCGAAGTCCTTCAGCGAAGAAATTAAAACATGGAGTGGGATCCATTCATCCTATCATAAGAAAAAAGTCATTAAAACGTTCCCCATGGCAATCATTTGGAATTTATGGAAGGAACGAAATCAAAGGGTCTTTGAAGTGGAGGAATCAACTCTTGCATACTTAAAAAACCATTGTATTAATGATTTGTGTTTTTGGACCAAAGGATCTTGTAAGTTCAATAGTGATTGCATTGTAGAATGTGTAGATAATTTACGTTGTTGGTGTAAATAGCTTTGGGTTGCACCCCCTTGGTGCATTATTGATAAAATTATTCATTTCTCATAAAAAAGACGTTTCTTAGACTGTTTTCGGCTAAGCCTAAAGGGAAAAAATAAAGAGCTTATAAGCACCATAAGCTTATAAGTTCTAGAGCTTATAATCCCCCCAAGAAAAGAAAGGATAGTCATGTAAATTTGTTGGCTGCACCACCTTACAAAGTAAAAGAGAAAAATAAAAGAGAATAGGGGTAATAAGCTCTTTTTTCAGGTTAGAGCCTAGAAGCGTTTTTTTCCAAAAACCAACAATGGGCTCAAAAAACAACTTGTAGGCTTAGCCAAATGTCCTCTAATGTTAGCCTTTTGAGCTTACATGGAGTGAACATATGTTTGTTACTTATCAAAATATGGGTAGATAGAATTCTACATTTCTTTCATCTAGTAAGCTTATAGTTTGTTTTCTTGGTGTTATCCTTTTCCTCTTCATTTGTCTGTCAAGTTCACTAAGTGAAACTTTAGTTGTTGCTGGTATTGATACCAAGATTCATTCATGACTAACACATAACTTTTGAGTTGCCAATAATGATAAGTATTTACCAGTAGTTTGCCATGATAATTGCGCGTTAGAATTGTTAAACCTATATGTGATGTTGTAGAAAATATGGATGGTGGGATATTTGTTAGGTAAATGGTTTAGCTGGATGTTAGAGAAGATTGACTGCTAATGATCTGAGATAAGTATTATAAATTTTATCTATTATAGAGTTATGAAATAGGATAGGGAAAATTATATTATATCATTATCAAGCTCTCTCCTCTAAAAGAGGATGAGATTCCTCTTCAAGTTTGGGAAGATGTGAAGGAAAAGGATTAAAGGAAAGAGGCTAGGAGTTTGACTATAGACCTAGAACAAGATACTTTACCAAATTTAAGGTATTAGTAATGTGAAACTACCAGGTGTTAGATGCTACTCTTTAACCAGCCTATTTGGGTATTAATAACGCATTACTGCAATAAAATATTAGGTTATTTCAATTGATCCCTGGGGTTTTAAACATTGGCACTTAGGCCCCTGAAGTTTGGGAGTGATGCTAAAAGAGAAGCGGAGTTTTGACATAAGCCTCGTGAGCCATGCATAGATTGGAAAATAGCACTTTGATGCTGTCCATTAGGAATTCTTCAGGTACTAGAAAGGGCAATCTTTTCTTTGTCCAACGAGTGAAGTTATGCTTGACTAGAAACTGAAGTTTCTATCTTCAGAAGCTTTATGTCCATGCTTCCTTGCATTTGAAGCTGCAATAATAAGTCAAAGTAACTACTTTATACTGATTGGGTTGCCTCCTTTCGCTTCTCTTTATTACCCGTGGATGGGTATTTACATTTGTTAGGACCATCGTATTTAATGACATTTCAGTTATTTGACAGGTTCTTGAGGCATTTGCTTCTTGGCTTCGGCTAAGGCATAGGTATAAACATCTCCCTCTTTCTCTTTCTCTCTCTCTAAAATATATCTACTTTCCAAATATTAACTTTGGTTCTGTAAAATGGTTTCTCTTTTCATAATTTGAGAAATTTGAGGCTGTCATACAATTCTTAGTTTTATGAAGTTTGGTGTTTCTTATTGTATTTCTGAAATTGTGCAGAGTTTTGGATGTGTGATTGATTTTGCTTATAGGAAGGCTTTTAACCTCGGAACATTTTTCCATCATGAAGTATGGTTAAATTGCTTGATTTGAGAGAATGAAAAATATGTTGTGTAATGATGACAGGTGAATTTCAACCTCTATGACGCTAACAAGTGAAACTTATCTTAGGGGTGATGCTTAAAGAAATTACTCTATGATAAGCTGGATATTGTTTCATTTTCTGAATGAGTAGATTGGCTATACCTTGGAGATAGTGGAGTAACTCTCCATAAGTTGTGCCCAGAGCTTTCTTTGTCTAGCTTGGATCTCTGTTCTTCAGCTATCAGTCGATCTGCTAAGAGGGGTCTCATTTGTGGCTTTCTCTCTGGCTAGAGTGTGGAGAATGGTGCTAATATCACACTATGGTTTAATGCCTGAGGTAGTGCTTAAGATAAATCTTACAGGCATACATCATGCCACAATGCAAAAAATGATGATCTTTCCACATGGGTGTCAAAAGTTTGACTGCTAACTTAATTTGGCTGAGAGAGGATTTAACATTTTCACCTTTTATATCCTTTTCAACGATAGCAATATTTGAGAAGATGAGGCACCATTCTGCTGGATTATAGATGATCCTTTGAGATGGACAGCCGACCTGGTGTTAATATTGTCATAGAGATGCAACTGTTTATTTGGTACCTTGTAGTGCAGGATGTTGCTTCCAAAACAGTTTTGTTGAAGTGGATGCCTATGGGGTTTTTTTCGTTAATTTCCTTTCTTTTTCACTCTTCTCATATGGTCAACAAGCTAGGAGTTGATGTTGAGTGCCTGAAGTTGGTGGAAACAGAGGAATATTCTGCAACACCAGCTTTTTAAGTGAAATAGATGCATTTTCCCATAATTTAATATCTTGGTACTTAGTGGCCAAATGCACTGCTTTACTTCAGTTGTTTTTATTTCAGCAATTGTGTGATGAGGTCCGTGAAAGATGGTACTAATCTTTGCATGGTAAGGGAAATGTATAACTGTTGAGGAGAAGGGAATTAGAGATGCAAATAAACAATTAAGATTACCATATTCCCACAATGGATTTTTAGTTGGTGCTTTGTGCTCTTTCATAGAGGCTTTGTCCCCCCCCACTATGTTTCTTGAAGTGTCTTGCTGCTGGGATATAGGTTGCCCCTTCTGATTCCTTTTTTGTGATTGTTTTATTTTGAAGCATTAGCTCAAAGATGTTTTCCAATGGATTACTTAAGAACCAAATAGTGCACAATAGCATACAGATTTGATTAGTTGGTTTCTAGCTTTCTGGTTGGTGTCCACCCCTCTTTTTGCCCCTTCCTCTTTGTCTCCATTTGGTAGATGGACAAGCTCTTTTCGTGATGCTCTCCAGATGTTAAGATTTAAGTATATGGCCATTCACGTGGACCACTTTGATTTCTTTGCTGATCTTTCCAAGGCAATGTAATGAGCGCTTGCATAATTTCTTAAGTCGTTTAAATAATGAAACTTTATTAACCTACACCAACTTTGTTGGTTTCAGGATACCAGCATCTACACTTGCTTCACACCCGCTAGTTCTTACAGCTCTATCAAGCTTGAATTCTGATGTGCTGTCAGAGGCATCCGTGAATGGTACCACGCATAACACATGCAATGCTTTCTTGCTTATTTAAATTTCTATTTGTCTTCACTGGATACTTGAGAGCTCTGTCAGTAAGAACAATGCTTGATTAAACTTGATTAGGAACCTTTGGTGACAGATGTCTGGACGTGACCAAGTATTTTGATTTAGAGGAAACAATATCACGCCCTTAAATAAAAATAATGTCCTTGTTTTTGCATCAGCATGTTTTGAGACTGGCTAAGTAAAACAAAAGAAGATGCCTTTTCGGATTTGATCATGCAAGTTACTGATAATTCTTCCTGTGTAACATTATTACTTCACTTTCATAGGTGCCATCCTAAGAAAGGAAGGAAAAGAAAAAAGAAAGGTAACTGGCGGGCAACTGTCTAGCAAACGAAGTACTAATAGTCTAAAAAACGTTTGGTATATGTATTAATTTTGGATGCATAATCATCTCATATTTCTTAATTACATCTATATTTAAGATAATCTTCCCTGTCTTGCTCGGTTTTGGTCGATACAGGCTATAACTTTGATTTTTCTCTTAGATTTCATTTTGAGGCTCCGTTTGTTTGCCATAAAATAACTTGCTGGGAGAAAATGTTTTCAAGGGAAAATGTTTTCCTGAAAAATATTTTCTGGTGTTTGGATGTACAATGAAAAATATTTTCCGACATGAGATTTTATAAAAAAAACATGCACATATAATATATATGTTAACCGTGAGGGTAGGGTGGGCCGAGGGAGCTGGTGGGGGGGGTGGGGGTAAAGTGCGTAAGTTCCAAAAAATATTTTCTTCTCCTAAAGGACAAGAAAATATTTTCCACTCTTTTTAAATAAAATTTTTCCTTGACCGGAAAATGTTTTCCGGTTGACCAAATTTTCCTTGTTACCAAACATCGGAAAATTCGGAAAACATTTTCCAGAAAAATATTTTACTGCAAACAAACAGAGCCTGAATGTGATACTACAGGTAGTTTTTCACTTTGTGTGATAATTGTTTTGGTTATTGTGAGCATAATGATTTTGTCATGAATTACATTGTGACTTTTTTTTCCCTGTTGAACACCAAACCCCTGCACAAACCCCCCGCCCCCGACCCCCAACAAACTTTCCAGTATGAGAATATAATATGTGGTATTAATGGTTTTCTTCATGCAATTATAATGCAAAACTCTTTATGTTGCGTTTTCTGCAGTCATTTCTGAATTAATTCACTACACAACAGTAAGAAACCCTGGTGAAGTGTCCTCTCAGATGCCCCTGATACAAGTAGTTGTCCCCCAGGTTATGAGTCTGAAACCACAACTTAGAGATTCTTCAAAGGTATTGCTTGACGAAAGTTCTACATATTTCTCTTACTGTTTGGTGTTATAAATGTATTGCTAGAGATGGTTATTTTTGCCTGTTGTCTCTTTATTTGTGAAATGATGAGAGATAAATAAGTTACCAACAACATTGTTGTTTTCTTGCAATTTTTGATAAGTTGTATTGATCATGATCTGCAACACATGTCAACTTTTTGTACAATTTGATCTTAAGTGAAGCTTGTGTGAATTCCATAACAAGTTTTTCCATCTTTGGTCTTTCTGAATCAAATAGAGAAAGTATACTGCAGGAGAACCTTGGGCAATAAGGTAAAGGACTAAATAGATAGCTTCTCAGACTATTATTCTCTCGATAACCAAATTTGGGTGTAACTACATTAGATAATTTCTCACTGAAATGATAGTGATTTCTGATTAATCACAACAGTGGTAGCTTGAATGACAAACATGAACTGAATGTCATGTACTTGTTCAAACACACAAGATATCCTGTCTGCCAAATTGTGAATTTACGGCAGCATTTGGCTTCATCCTATTTTGGAACACTAAAACTGGTGTATGAAAATTCTATTGCTTCACTGATCTTATGCAAGTTGCTTCTAAATGTGAGTTTGCAAAGAGTAAGTAGAGTTCATTCTTTTCGTAACAAGATGCTACAATTTATTGTTTGGGTTTTGGAAATAGGGAAAGGAAGCTAGAAGCATTTCCAGTTCCCCTCGAGTATGAGAACAGGCGATTGGTGCCTCTCATCCAAAGGAGACTTGAGAGATGTTTAGAAAAAGATTGAGTATAGATATTTTCAGTAATGTAACAGACCAATTAGTGGAAGCAAATTAAACCATTATATTTATGATGAAGTTTTACCATCTGCTGTTGTTTATCTCTATGAGGTTTCATTCTGAGAGTTTTGATCATTCTTTATCGTAGTCGATTATCTGCTTATCTATTCATTTGTAAATAATTTCAGGATGAGGAGGATGTAAAGGCTATTGCTCGTTTATTTGCCGACATGGGTGACTCATATGTTGAACTGATTGCAACTGGTATATCATCCTTTCTTGCTATCTTCACCTTTATGCTGGCCTTTTGGAATTTCCTTCCTGTAGTTTACCAGTTGCATAACGATTACAGGCACCAAACCACACTCTTCTTGAAATGCATCTGGTGGAGAAATTGTTTAGTCATCTTTTGACAAAAATGGGATTCTTTTTTCAGGTTCTGATGAGTCAATGATGATTGTACATTCATTGCTTGAAGTTGCTTCACACCCAGAATGTGATATTGCTTCCATGACATTCAACTTTTGGCATAATCTTCAGATTATTTTGGTCGAAAGGTAAGCTAGTCCTGGGTTCACATTTCAGTACATGTACTAAGAAAAAACATTTGGACTTGACCTTTTCAGATCTCTCAGGGATTCGTATCTATCATACGGCAATGATGCATCTATTGAAGCAGAAAGGAATCGTCGCTTGCAGGTTTTCCGATCATCATATGAGTCACTTGTTTCCTTGGTGAGTTGTACGGGAAACTCGGCATATCATAAAATTTTAATTGAACTGTCAGATCTTTCTTTTCGCTTCCTTATTTATATTTCTGCTGATTTTAAACTTTAGTTATGCCATTTCCTTGAGAAACTGTTATTTAAGATCTGTGCTGGAATTACGGAGCTCTACATTATTCTTTAAATTTCTCTGAGTTGCATGGAGCTATTTGTTACTTAGTAATCACTTATTGTTCACAGGTTAGCTTCAGAGTTCAATATCCTCAGGACTATTCAGAACTTTCAAAAGAAGACCAAAAGGATTTTAAGCAAACAAGACATGGTAATGAGTTGCTTGTTTTCTCTGATGTATCAAAAGACAAAAGATGTTTATTTTGTGCGGAAAATGTTTTATATATCTAAGTGCCTCCGGTTTTTATAAGATATGTGAATTCTTGGTTTATTGGCCTCTGTCAGGGACTTCTCTTAATTTCTAAGATATATAAAATGTGGACATATGAGATTCTATTGACTTAATTGGAGGTCAATATATAAAATGAAACGGCCTTTAGTGTCCCTTTGTTAAAAAATGATAAAATACTGTATACTCTGTTATATTTGATAAATTGTAAGGACTAAGGCCTCTTATTATCTTACTTATCATTCAAAATCTTTGCTCCTCTCTTTTAATTAATTTAAGACTTGCAGATTTTATGCCATAACCATCTGAATAGCAAGTGCCCTTGTAGTGCCTTCTGAATCCTCTCAAAAAGAGCCTGGGCTTGACTTTAGCTGTTGTATTTAGTTAAGGATTTCAGCCAGAAAAGTAATCTTTCTTATAGCAGCCGCAGTAGCTAAGAAGAATGTTTATCCCTATGACCAAAGAAGGAGTCACTTACTTACTTCTTGAGCAATACTTCCACGATCTTGTCTATCAACTTGTTTGGAGTAGGTCAATCGATTGTTTTCATTCAGTCAATTTATCATGTTATATTAGCATTTGGAAAATATTTCTTTCCTTGCCTTTTAAAGCTTGTTAAATGTCTTCATAATTCAATACAGATTATTTGAGCAAAATGCTATCCCGTTTTGGCGTTTTCAATCTCTTCAGGTGCAGAAAGCTATTTCCACTATTCCTATCTTGCAACTGTTTTGAAAGGATTTCTTTTGCCAAACAGCAATTAACAATAGTACAATAAAAAAAAGGAACCTTTTTTGAGTTTGGGATGGGGGGTTGAAGAAGAAGTTAGAGGTGAGAGTAACAAATGCTCTTTGTCATCATCATACTAAGCATCTATCGATTTTTAGGATATGACTTAGGAGGAAACTATATTTCTTTCTCCGCTCTATATATCGAGCTTCGTGTATAGGTATATGCAGTTAAGTGGCACCGAATAAATTTCACAGTGTCACCTGTGAGCTTCATGTGTTTTCCTATTTCTTTTCCTGTGTTTTTCTGTGTCTCCCTGGCTTCTAGGGCATGTTCCCTGAAGAAACGGGGCTGTGTTTTGTTTATCAGGATGTATACATGGTTGTAGGGTCTTACATATGTCTTGCCTGTAAGCATTCGATTAATGTTTTCATTCCTGACTTCCTTATTTGTGTTGATGTGGTACTTTATTTGAAATGTAAAGCTCTTTATACATCGGTTGATAAATTCCTACTGAATGCTCAGTGAGTCTTTAATTTCTTTCAGCTGTTGCGGATGTCTTAATTGACGCGGCGTTGGTATTAGGAGGTGAAGCTGCACTGAAAATTCTTTATGTGAAGCTTGTTGAGGTGTGCACTGTTCCCTTTGTTGCTGTATAGACTTCCATTTTCAGAATCAATATTATGATGTTCACAATGAAAAAAACTGAAAATGGTGAAAGCGGTATTTTTGCCATTTGGAGCGTAAGGCGGTGAGATAGTGATGAGGATCTTGAGCTTATAGCTATTTAAATATAATAGCCATACTTGTTAGGGGAATGTTCTACTGTTTATGTAAAATGATTAAGATTTAGAATAAACAAGTTGGGGTTGTTTTAAGTTTGTTGGTCCAGGTAATTATTGGTTACCATTATATTAGTACGAGTCTGTGTGGAGATTGTATGCTTGTCATCTCCACCATCCATGCTTACTCGCGAAAACCCCAATCATCCACATGTGCACGTGACCTTAGAGATCCTCTTATATCAGGGCATAAGTATTTAGGAACCTGTTATTATATCTATAGTTTTGGTTTAACTTAAAAGTTTTCTCAGTGAGTACATACTGAACCCTCAAACATCATCTTTTTAAAACATAAAAATGTTGATTGAGAAATGATCGATTTCCCAATACTAATTCTTACCCTGAATTCAAGTTTAGTGAATTGTAATCACATGGTATGCTTTTTGGGTGGAGGTAAAATACGGCCCAGAATACTTCTTGATTATCTCTCTCTTCCCCATTTGTTACTGAATCGGAAGAGAACACATGAAGGTTGAGGTGATAATTAACCTAAAGACTTTTTCCAATGCTTTCTAATAGTTTATTATGGAAAAAGAGAAAACAGAAGTCTGTCTTATATCAGTTAACCCTCTCATACTCTTTTGGATCAAATATTATAGCGGCCGATGAGGTCTTCGCCTAGCAGTGAAGACAGAGGCCCTGAGATTGTAAGGTTAGCTTCAACTCTTCAACTAAGTATGGATATTATATATTGGTATTTTTCTCCCACTGTGCATGGGCTATTCTGTTATTATTAGGTATTATATGTTGTCATTGTATAGATTCTCCCAAAGATATCTAGGTTCTTGAGTACATCGCTTCTCTCAGAAAAGAAAAAAACCAGAAAAGAACTGGTCACTTGTGGGGACTTAGTTTTGTTTTTCCGTTTCACCTAATTTTGCAGGCTGTAAGTGGCAGAAATGACAAGGGAATTGATTGGCGTCCAGCTGAAGCTGCACTGTACTGTATACGGGCTATATCTGATTATGTTTCTGTTGTTGAGGCTGAAGTGATGCCCCAGGTATGAATATCATCAAGTTCCCCTGCTATGATAGTAATTTGTGGTTTGACATCTTTTCTGGAACGTATGTCCTTTTTTCCTTAGTTGCAATTCTTTTCCTTTTTTTTTTTCCTTATGTTTTTTATTGTCCTTATTGTGAAATTTTTTCACTCAAGTTTACCGTCTTTCTCGGTCCTTGCATTGCACAGATCATGTCTTTGCTTCCAAAATTTCCTCATGAGCCTCAACTACTTCACACGGGTAATCTACTTTTCTTTCATTTACTTGTGTCTTTGCTTTTCCCTCTTGAAGGCACAGTACCTAGCTTATAAGCTGGCCCAATAAAGTTATGAACAAATCTGGCACATCTGGTCATGAACAAAAAATTGCTTGATTTTGGGTGCTTAAAAGCAGTTGATGCTTATGTTGGCGTCTCCACTTCCCCAACTTATGTTTTAGGTGCTTATTAGTGCCTCTCTTTTTCAGCAAGTTTAACCAAGAAATCTCCAGTATTGTCCTTATTAGCACTACTTGCAAGCACCAAATGCTTAAAGGGCGTCTTTTAAAGCTAAGAGAAACATCCTCTACCTCATTTGTTACTTTGAGGTCCTCTATATTTTGGTGTTGGATATTAATGAAGTGGACTCTTAAAGACTTAAAATAATAGTAAAATATATTAGTGCAAGCTAGTAATTGTTCAAGTATAACCTACATTTCATTCACCAGTTCTTTACTGCAACAATAAAGGTTTTCAATACTTCTCGGGAAAAAAAACAATAAAGGTTTTCAGTATTTGAAAGTAGAAATCCATTGATAAGGGCAATGGATATTCATAACGAGATTATATACCTTACATATAGTGAGATAGATACACACAACATAGAGAGATAACTAGTTGGCAGGTATTAGAATCATGAACTTGGAGACCTGGAAAGATTCATAACTTGTTAGGAATGGAAGGTTAATAACTTATTGAATATTGGCCATTATGCTGACTATCTGCTGTATCATATATGTAGCACTAAAAAGGAGTAAAATGGTGAGTCCACTGTTTGAGACTTAATGTGTTTCACTTGTTCCAGTTTGCTTAACCATTGGAGCTTACTCGAAATGGCTTGATGCTGCACCAAGTGGACTCTCGTTTTTGCCCTCAGTTATAGACATTCTCGTAATTGGCATGTCTATGTCTGAAGATTCTGCAGCAGCTGCTGCGATGGCATTTAGACATATATGCAATGGTGAGAGCCTATATATGCTAAGCCTCTTTTGTATGTTTGTTAGCTGACTTTACTGTTTTCTCAGTGAAAATTGAATAATTTTTAAATTAAACGATGAGAATACTTGTGATGTATTTCTCTTCTCCTTTTTCCTTCTATTCGTGATGTTTTTAATGTTCCTTTTCATCTGAAAGGAACGTGACTTCGCACAATGATATCTCCTTCTTGAAAACATTTTGATTAGTACATATGCACCTTGTCTTTTACTATTCTTAGATTGTTTAGAAGAATGTCCTCTCTGTCTCTCTGTCGCTCTCTGTATTTTCTTGTTTCTAGTTGTTGTTTTCTTTTCCATCTTTAAAGTGACATCCACAAGGAACCATACAAAATATTGACTGTGAAATGAAACTTGGTGACCTTTTCATTCAAACTCTTACGCACTGTGCACGTAGAGATATTATTCGTGTGGAACTAAATTTGGACTTTGGTTACTTATAAAAAGTTATAGTATTTGTTCTTGTCGAATTGCCTACTACAGTCTTGAAAATTGATTTTGATGTACCAATATCCTTCAATGTGAAGGTTTCATCTGCGCATCATATCTTTGAAAGTCTTGTCCCTTCTTTTTATTATGATTCTGCTGCCTGCTGAGTGTTAAGAATTAGCCCCAGTCAAATAGAGATAACTTTTATCCCGTTCTCCGAGTGTGTTGTCTGTATGACATTGCTGCGAATTGCTTTAGTTCAGCAATCAACACCTATTTATCTTTCATTTAACAATCTCTCTATAGTTCATTTAGGTTCTTCTTTAAAGCCTTATCAAAATTCTGGTTATGCTTGAAGAGGCTGGATTACAACTAGTTGTTTTCCCAATATTACTGAACGTCAATTAAAAAGATTTGTTATGACTATAGATTGCGGGAAGAAGCTCAGTGGATCCTTAGACGGTCTGTTTCAAATATATCAAAGGGCTGTGGTTGGGGAAGGTACCTTCAAGGTTTCTGCTGAAGACTCGTTGCATCTGGTTGAAGCTCTAAGGTACTTGTGATTTGTTAAAGGCTTAGTAATTAAACTAAAGTTATAGCGTTATTTAACTGTCTATGACGCCTTATACTGCAGTATAGTTATCACAGAGCTTCCTTCAGAGCATGCTAAAAGAGCCCTTGAAGCATTGTGCTTGCCAGCAGTTGGTCCTTTACAGGTTTTCTTACGTTCTCAAAAGTTTTGAAATATACTGTATCAATGCAACTACTCATATAATTGATTAACAGGAAATTATCAATCAAGGTCCCGTGATATTGGGACAAAAAACAGCTCGTGAGTTGACTGTTCATATTGATCGACTTGCTCATATTTTTAGGTATCAATTGAATTCTTTAACTTTTTGGCCTCGTATCTGTCAATTTATCTTAATAGTTCTTGAAAAAGCTTTTTATTAATGTTGTCAATTGTGTGACTAAAATCATTTGTAGACATGCAAGTCACCCAGAAGCAGTTGCAGATGCAATTCAAAGGCTTTGGCCAATTTTCAAAGCCATCTTTGACATGTACGTATTATAAGTAGGTTCCTCAATACTGATTTCTGATTGTCCATCATTTAATGTTTCAACATCCTATGACGCAGTCGTGCTTGGGATATGCGGACAATGGAATCTCTTTGCCGGGCTTGTAAAAATGCTGTAAGTTTGCTGCATTTATGGTCTTTGACTGCTGGAGTTTACAGATAGGTTTTCAATGAATGTAATATCATGATCCCATATATGCATCAAATCTTCTATTTCTTAGTTATACTAAGTGGTGTGATCTTTTCAGTATATGTTACCACATATTCCTTCTACTTCCTCTCTCTTTGTTTTATTTCCCGATCAAGTAAAGCTTCATATTCTAGCATACTCTCCTGTTCCATATCCCATCTTATTCTCATTCTGCCTTATTCCACTGCAAATTGTTATGTGTGTTTCAGTGTTTGTACACTTGATCTCACGAACCATTTTTCTTCATATATGTAGCTTAACATTTGTCTTTCTTGGTCCCCAATGATTTGATTTTATGTTTACCCTGTACATATATTGTCGTAAATTATATGTGCACTACCAATGCATTCTCTCATGATCTTAGTTTTTGTATTGAGAAACTCATCGTCTAAAGCAGTTAGTTTATGAATTTCCATTCCTCTGACATGTTGTAAATTCATTACTTTCTGACAGAAGGGATCCCGTATTCAAGCAAGCTAAAGATATTATATTATGCAACCATTAGTAACATCTCCATTTATTTCCAGGATTTTATAGATGCCTGTCAATCCTCATTTTTCCATTTTGTTTCTTCTGCTTTTGTTTAGAACGATCCCACATTGTGGCAAGTCCTTCATAGTTTTGACGGTGTTTAGAAAGTCTTAAACGTATGTGTTAAACACAACAAACCAGAGGTTGATTTTTCCAGCTTGACACAAGTAAAGAAGTCTTGTTTGGGCAAAATTTACAGTTCTCCTCAAAGGAATTATGGTGGCACCCTTGAGCTTGAAACTTGAAGTTCTGGCTTGAGTTTTATTAGTTCTTGCTGTGTTATTAGTTGAGCAAAAATTGTTTCTTTAACTGCTGCTGGCATTTGCCCTTAGAGCAAACACACTTTTCATGGTAGGTGCATAGTGGACTCTTCGTTGGGTGACGATTTGTGCATTGACAACTAGATGATGGATATCCCACACCAATTTCATCTTTTTGCTCATGAGAGAATGGAGCAGAGTTGTAGTAGCGAATGTATAACCAAAAAAATTACGAAGATGATTCAGAAAACAAAAGAAAAGCTGTCCAAAAACTTTTCTGCTTTGTTTAACCGTGTATTTATTTTCCTGAATCAATTGTGTGATGTCATTTTGGTCAAATTGTCTTTCTCTACCATGTGCTACTCCCTCTGTTTATTTCTTAAATGGAGATTCTCTGCCTTTTCCCTTTCCTCCATATGTTTTTCAAAAGCTCGATCGACATCATTGCAACTTAAATGCAATATATTTTGCAGACATATCTAAACCAACAATTTTGGGGCTAAATATCACTAAACGTGGCATTTTTAGTATATCCTATATGTGATCTACCTGCTCATATTTCTACGTTTGTATCACTCTGCAATCTCTCCTAGAAGAAAGTTTTCTTTCTAAATCAGCTATTTGTACCTTTCGCAAGGGCCAGTTTCAAGACAGAATAGGATAATAGATTGCAGTATCTATTGAGTTCAATCTGTTTTGTGCGTACTAGATATGAATGTGATGTATAATGTTCAGGTAAGAACTTCTAAAAGGCTTATGGGAGTTACAATTGGAGTGATACTAGAGGAAATACAAGGATTATACAATCAACATCACCAGCCGTGTTTCCTTTATCTCTCTAGTGAGGTTATCAAGGTTCGTTTTTCCCTGCAAGAGATTATTGATTTAAACATTTACTTGCATCTTTCTTAGAAATGTTTTTGGAAATTTCCCAGATATTTGGATCAGATCCATCTTGCGCAGATTACTTAAGAGTCTTGATTGAATCTCTCTTCAGCAATACAATAGGCCTACTTGGCAACATTCACGTATGGATTTGATTCTTTCTATTGTTGCCTTCCTGTTTCTGCATTTATCAAGTTAATTGATTTTAATAATTCTTCTAAATAGGATTTCACCAGACGACCGGACATAGCAGACGATTGTTTTTTGTTGGCGTCGAGATGTATACGTTATTGTCCTCAATTATTCTTCCCATCTCCAATATTTCCACCATTAGTGGATTGTTCAATGATTGGCATCACATTGCAGCACAGGTCAAAATCTCTTTCCTCCTCTCTCTCTCTTCTCTCTCTCTCCCCCTCCCCTCCTCTTATGATATGTATAAGTATTATGATTCAACAGAGTTGTGATTCCGTCTTATTTTGTTTTTTACTGGTAGACTTTGAGGTCCTCCACTATATAATAAACCTCCTCCCCTTTCCCTTAAATCTGCCATGAGTAATTCTTCCAAATGATTCACAATTTCTTGATCAGAATTAGCAACCACGTTGTGTCGAATTTGAATATTTTTGTTTCTTCCATTGCAGGGAGGCCTCCAATTCGATATTAAATTTCTTGCTGGATATATTTGATCTTGCGAATTCTAGTCAGGGGAGTCATTACATACCTATTAGGGATAGTGTCATCATTCCTCGAGGAGCCAGCATCACTAGAATCTTGATTGCTTCTCTAACAGGAGCACTTCCCAGTTCACGAGTAGAGACGGTCAGCAATTCTTTACTCCTTCCTCACATCACATCCAGATTCAACCGAGATGACATATCTTACAAGTTTGTGATACTTTGTTTTGCCGTTATCCATGCAGGTTACCTACGCACTATTAGCACTTACTCGGGCATATGGAACGAAGGCTTTAGAGTGGGCAAAGGAGAGCGTCTCATTGATTCCATCTAATGCTGTTACGGAGGTGGAGAGAGTGAGATTCTTACAAGCGTTATCAGATGCGGCATCGGGGGGGAACATAAAGGATCATATGGTCCCAATTGAAGAGCTGTCGTTGGTTTGCCGTCGTAACCGGACAGTTCTGGAGATCGTCCAAGAAGCTTTGAGGCCGCTTGAAGTGAACATAATCTCTGTACCATAGTTGGATAGAAAGTACAGGAGGGGGCCATTTTTTTTCACTGCCCTTGGCTGTAGTTAAAGAGTCAATTATTTGTGCATTGGTCATCGTTTGGGGTTGAGCTGGTGAGAGAGTTGTATTCTTGTAATTTCTTTTGCTCGTACGAGCGATGAGAGGTAATTTGAGCAGATAAATTAATTACTTTGGCGTGATCAAATCTTTTGACAAAAGTTTTCCTAGTTTCAATGTTGTAATTGTGGGTTGCAAATGTATTATTTCATAATTTTTGAGAATTTTTCTCATTCTTTCAGTGTAAAGTACAATGACATAAAAGATGTTTTTTTGAGTCTCTCTCCCTCTCTCTTTGAATATATCTATATCTGTATCCATATCGTTAAAGATGTTGTACTAAAAATATTCTTGTTATTGCTCAATATAAATCTTTATCTGTGTCTATATCCTTCAACATGTTCCACCAGAATACTTGCTTCTTTTTTTTTTATTTTATCTCTTGTGCAGCCCTATTGTCATTGTGTGATGTCAGGGTTACATCCCGAAAGTCTCTCTCTTTCTCTCTCAATCTCTTCGTATATATGTATATAATTTATGTAAGATTTGAAAGCTAAGAAAGAACAGCAGAGATTAATAATTGCAATTATTTTAAAAGATAATGTAATTTATGCAAGATTTCTAACTACATCGAAATTCAACAGTTTATTAGTAGTATAAACTATTATTCCAAACTTCTTAAAATTTTCACATTGTCATTCAAATTACGCGACATATCAATTTTTGAAAAACAAGAGATACTTCTTTTGCAAAACATGGACAACGTAACAATGACATATGCCACAATAAAATTTTCAACGACCTAATTAAACTTTAGATTAATAATATAAATCAAGAACAAAAAAAAAAAAGCCTTAAATAACTGAAAAACTCAATTGAATTGAAGTAATAAATCCACAATAATATTCTCTTTCTTGGATAATTACATAAAACTGTCAACACTAAACTAAGCAACTTGGTATTAATTTATGTACAAAAATCTCTAAAGAGCTAGAATTAAATTAAACAATTAAACTCAATGCTTGGTGAAGAACTTTGCCAAGCTCGAAGGAAGCAAAGGCATCAATGCAAGCATATTCAACTTGTTCATGGTGGAGATTTTCTGCATCCCACTTGCTAAGAGTGACATGTCTGGGCTTGGGCATCACTTTGTGTAATATCTCACTCGCCATTCTCTTCAACCCCATACGTTCAAACCTGGCATCATTCTTCACCAGCGTTGCCAAAACATTCAAGTCCACAGTGTTGGAGACGAACAATCCATGATGGAGATGCAACTTGTCGACATCGTCTTGTATACCAATGCCAACAAAAGTGAAAGCCGGGTTGCGGAGGAAAGCATGGAGAGAATTTGGGATTAAGTCTCTGTGAAGAAGTTGGAAGATGAGGCAACGATGGCCAACACAGAGTTGAAGAATGGCAACAGGGTGATTGTCTAGGGGGTTGAGGTTTGGAAGCCACTCAACGTCGAGACCAATCACGACCTTGTCAAGCCTGTTACGATGAACATGTACTATTTCGCGAATCCAGTTGACAACATCAATGGCTTTCTTGGTTACAGTTACTAGTATTTCAGCATTGTAGAAGGAGACGTTGTAAGTGTGAGGAGGACGATATTGATCATTGTACAAGAAGACTTGATGAGGAGCACGAAACATGCATTGATGACCAGGAAACATGTTTCCTTGAAAGGGCACGAAAGAAGCCATGGATGGGAAAAACAAGAAACACAAAGGAAATTAGGGTTAATGTATGTGTGTGTGTGTTTTTGTTTGTTTGTGGAATACCATGTAGGGTGTAGGCCTATATATATAGAGAGGTTGTAATATATGCATGGTAAGATTTGATTTAACTCAAATTCCTAATCCTGCTTTGTCTTGGATTTTCTCACTTTCATGTCTCTTAAGTTACTTTGGTTTCTTGTATCTTGAGGTCCAAGTAACCCACTATCATCTCTTTCATAAATCATAGGTGGCTAATTAAAATGTAATTATATTATGTATGTTATATCATATTTAATTATCTAAATCCCATTATTTGGAGGAGTATAATTAGCTCTTTGTAACTTTTCAATTCTCTTATTACCACTGGGTATTTGGTCAAGTAATATGGTTCTTACATTAAATGTGAAGGATTCTGACATTTTTAACTTTATTCGAGTTGAAAATTTTGTTCGCTTTTACTATCATTCTGGTTTTCTTTCAATATTTGAATATTTTTAATACTCCAACCAAGAAAATTAACAATTATCCAATGAACCTAGTGGGTAGGGGTGGATCTAAAACTTTTTCTCAATGGGGGATTAAAAACATGATTTAACAATTATGCTAATAATCTTTTATAATTTTACACAATAAATAATATATTGTACAAAAATCCAAATCAATTACATATACCGTCCTTGCTTTCACAAAATTTTTTCGTTATACCATTATAATTTTACTTTACGAGTCTTCATATTTTGAAAATATTTGTAGTAGTTTTTCGGGAAAAATGCAGGAGTAGTCCCCATTGTTTACTCAAAAATCAATTTAGTCCTTATTGTTTCAAAATGCTCAAAGAGGTCCTCAATGTTTGTAAATATGCTCATTGTGGTCCCTACCGTTAAAAATCAAACATAAAATTTATAAAATAACTAAACTAGCCCTACTTAAAAATAAAATATCCAAAATATCCCTATCTTCTTCTTCTTCTTCCAACCCCTCAACCCACCACCACAAGCACCACCAACCACCACCAACCACCACCACCACCCACCACCCCCCCTTGCGCGTGAACAGCGCCCCCTCCCCCCCCCCCCCCTGCGCGCGAACAACGCCTTCCCCACCCCTCCTGCGCGAACAGCGCCCCCCCTCCTTGTGTATTAGTGTGTGTTTTTTTATGTTTTTCTATGAGTTTGTGTTTGTGGGTGTGTATTAGTGTGTGTTTTGGTGTTAGTGTGTGTTTATGGGTGTGTATTAGTGTATATTTTTTGGTGTTAGTGTGTGTTTCTGAGTGTGTTAGTATGTATTTTTTTATGTTAGTGTGTTTGTGGGTGTGTTAATGTGTGTGTATTAGTGTGTATTTTTTGGTGTTTCTGTGAGTGTGTGTGTTAGTGTGTATTTTTTGGTAAGTGCGTGTGTTTGTAGGTGTATTAGTGTGTGTTTTTTGGTATTTTTGTGTGAGATTTTGTGTTTTTTGTAATTTTTCAAATTTACCCTTGAAATACTATTCACATATGTTAAAACTAACCAAAATTTTAATGGTAAGGACCACAATGAGCATGTTTATAAATATTTGGGACCTTTTTGAGCATTTTAAAACAATAGGGACTAAACTGACTTTTGAATAAATAATAGGGACTACTGCTGCATTTTTCCCGAGTTTTTCCCTATTAACACCATTTATCCAATAGATTGTTCTCAATGTATGTCACTAAAGAAATAATTTATCCAAGAGTCCAGTATTTTGCTGCATCAAATTTGTCATAATTTTTATTAAAGAAAATGTCCTTTCAACATGATTCAACAATTAAACAAATTCAATATATTCTACAAAATGTGTAAAATCATGGATAGAAAGGGCTAGAACCTTTGAAGATTAAGGATCTAGGTGGGACACAAAATTCATGATTGGCTAAATGAATAAACATTGGGAGCTCTTACCCAACGTCCGAAAAATGAAATTTCTCTTTTGGATTGAAAAAAAATTAAATACTTTGGGGTGATCAAATCTTTTGACAAATGTTTCCCTAGTTTCAATGTTGTAATTGTGGGTTGCAAATGTATTATTTCCTAACTTTTGAGACGAAAATCAAATTTTTAACTCATATCTTATAATATCATAAAATAATCAAAAATAAAACATAAAATTGATAACTTTGAATTACTTTAGAAATATACAAAATAGTATATAAAGTTAATATATGCACATCTTTAATGGTGTATATCATAAATTACATATACCTAATGACTAATTTAATATTTTCTTCTATCAGAGAGTTTTATTATCGGATCTAATAATACTATGTTTATCTAATAATGACATATGCCACATTAAAAGTTTCAACAATCTAAACCTTAATTAGATTAATAATATAAATCAAGAACTAAAATAATAGAAAATAATTGAGCAAATCAAAAGGAAAAAAAAAAAAAACATTAATAACTGAATTCCAATTGATGTAATGAATCCAAGAAAATATTCTCTTTCTTACATACTTGGATACAAGTGTTTTTAAACTGAATGCTTGGTGAAGAACTTTCCAAAGCTCGAACGATGCAAAGGCGTCAATGCAAGCATATTCGACTTGTTCATGGTGGAGATCTTTGGCATCCCACTTGCTAAAAGTGACATGTATCGGCTTGGGCATCACTTTGTGTAATATATCTCATCCGCCATTGATCTATTCAACCCCATATATACCTTCAAACTTGTCATCATTCTTCACTGTCATGGCTAAAACGTTCAAGTCCACAGGATTGGAGACTTCTAATGCATGAAGGTCATACAACTTCTTGGCATGCTTTTTGATACCAACGCCAACAAAAGTGAAATCTTCGTTTTGGAGGAAATCATAGAGAGCATATGGGAGAAGATAGTCCCTGTGAAGTAGTTGATTCAGTAACTCAAATTCCTAATCCTGCCTTGTCTTGGATTTTCATTTTCATGTCTCCTAAATCTGACCAAAAAATAAAAAATAAAAAAAAATGTCTCCAAAATGACTTTGGTTTCTTGTATCCGGATTCCGGAACTATCACTTTCAAGTAACCCACTATCACCTCTTGCATAAATGATAGGCGGCTAAGATTTATACAGTATAACTATTTTAAATTAATAGTGTTAAAATATTATTAAATTCTATTAATTTAATAAGATTGAGTTTTATGATTAATCTTAATATAATTTTTAATAACATGACGAACTTTGACTTATAACAAACTTTGAGAGTTTAAATATTAGATCACCTCCCAACAAGTTACGGTCACTTTTAAAGTATGATAAAGGTAAAACATCTCTAAAATTTGCATGCTTTTAATTCGGACTTTAGTCTCTCTTATAACTGAAAAAAAAAAAAAAAAGGGGGGGGGGGGAGAGAGAGGAGAGAGACTTACTGAGAGACGGTATTGCATCAGCACAGCAATTATTACGCTCATAACTGACAACACAAAGCATATGCCCTCTCTCTTCTCTGAACACAACACACACCCACCCACCCCCCCCCCCCCCCACACAACACACACGCACACCATCTTTGAGGATCTAGCCGTAGATACTCTTTTAACAGTTCTTGTCTTTCATCAACACCCGCCCAGATGTGATCCTTTTCTCTCTCTGCCTGCCCCGAGTTAACTCTCTCGGCTGGCTTCTCTGGTCTATCACACACACACACACACACACACACACACACAAACCGAAAGATGGTGTCAACAGGGCAGCAGAAAAAGGCCCTGCAATCAATACTCGCAACAAAGCTAACAAACCTGAAAATCCCATCATCATCTTCTTCTACTGATCCAGACTTTGATTTCTCAGAGGTGTTTGGTGCCCCACAAGCATCATCATCGTCATCCCCATCTGCATCTTCATCAGTCTTTCATGGTGGGGACCCACAAATCATCCACAACAGGTCTCACTCCCTTGTGGGCCCCTCCCCAAGATTCACCCTCGCCAAATCCCTCCCCACCTTCCACCCTCAACTCAACATCTCTTCTGAAAGTGAAACCGACACTGAAACTGAAACTGATGATATTATCAAGAATACAAACAATAATTCTTTAACTGATGTTGATGATGGTGATTGCGTTAATGGGGTTGTTGAGGATGTGGTTAAAATTGATGAGGTGAAAAAGATTGGGCCAGGGGACTTTGAGATATTGAGGGTGGTGGGGAAGGGTGCATTTGGAAAGGTGTTTCAAGTGAGGAAGAAGGATGTGAATGGGAATGATGGTGAGGTTGATGGGGACGGGCTTTTCGCAATGAAAGTGATGAGGAAGGAGACTATTATTAAGAATAATCATGTGGATTACATGAAGGCTGAGAGGGATATTCTCACAAAAGTTGTTCATCCTTTCATTGTTCAACTTAGGTACTCTTTTCAGGTAATCTTTTGTCATGTTTAATTTATTTATTGACTTTCAAGTTTGTTAATTTCATTCCATTTTTTGGGTTTGTAATGCTATTGAGCTTGAATTTGATTTTAATTAGTAGTGCATGTTTTAGTCCTTGTTGCCTGTTGGGGTTTGCTTAGTAGTACTAGGTTGGATATAGTAAGTTATTTGAAGAATTATGTGGATAGTGGAAGAAGAGCTTGTTTGATTCGATTTGGTTTGGGGTTTGTTTAATTAATTATGATGATTTTTGAATGAAAAGTTCCAATATTTGGATATCAATAAGCAGTTTCAGCATAATCTGCAAAAGCTTTCCGAAAACAAGAATACGTGATAGATCCGGAATAGCTTATCTCATGGTGTAAAATCATTGTTCAACTGATAAAGAATTTACTTTATCTAATTTGTGTGGCTTGAAATAATAAAAATCCTAATGAAAATTGTTTAAATGAGTGAAATCAAGCAGAGCTTAGGAATGGAAATAATTTTTTCTGAAGCTCTTTTACATTTAAGCTCTTTGTGTACATCTAAAGCCATGAACAAACGGGATATTCAATTTTGAAGAAAATTCTTCAAAGCTTCGGTTTTTAAGCACTAGCAATTCTTTAAATTTGAAATTGGCGAAACACCTATTAAGGTCAGCAGTGAGCGCCAGGTTGAGATGGAGGAGTGTTGGTGCACCTTTTTGTTCTTGAACAGGATTAGCTGGAGATCCCAAAGAAAATAAATGCCTAAAGTAGTGGTGCCAGAGGGCAATTTAAAGCTTATGGCGCCAATGGAGACGAAGAAGAAAAGGAAGTGTGTTAGTGGCAGTGATGACAATAACTGATTTCTTCATTTTGTGATAAAAAGTCCAAAAGGAAGAAAGATTTGAGTACTCAAATTTTCCCAGCAAGGTTGTGATTCTTGTAGAAAGAGGGTTAAATTTTCTGTCAAGAAATAGGAAAGAGTTTGAGAGTGAGAGAGAGAGAGAGAGAGAGAGAGAGAACGCTTGTACCATTGCAGTTCCCATCATTTTTTTAGCAGAAGTTAATATTGTCAGTTCAATTAAGCATGGGTATAGTGGAGCGCAGAGTCAAAACTTTTGAGCATGAAATTCGCATATTTTTCAAGTTGTATTAAACAAAATTTATTATTGGAAGTTTGTGGTGATCAAAATACAGGAGCACACTGGGTCATATGGTTATTTTGGTGACATTTATTCCTGTTTAGGTGTTATAGTAAGTTAATACTATAAACAGAACTATGTGGTTCAAAATAAATATAAGAATATAACTTTGCTCCTCAGTGAGCTTCAAAGTGTAGTTAACTGTCAATTCTGGAGATGCTGTGCAACGTGGATTCGATGGCCTACAAAAAGATAATTTGAGGCTAATAGCGAATTCCTTTTCTTTGTTCCACTTGAACAAACACTCATTTGATTGTGTTGACTTTCCTATATGATATTTCATGCCTTTATCTACATGATGCCTTCTGTAAAGTTCAGAATCACCTTTGAAGTTGTGTGCGCACATAAATTATTGGATTTTTTGTTTTTTTTCTTATTTAAAACGTTTCATGGAATTTGGAGCTATAACTGGAGAGCTTCTGTACATTCATGATGAGATGTTATAGAACTCATAGCAGAGCGGTTAAATGAGTCTGAAGAACATAATGGAATTTTTATGTCCGAGGAAATTTGCAAGTAGTAGTTTGGGTCAACGTTTGGGCATTCAACTAGCAAGCTCAATTGATGACTAGCCTTTTGAATTCATTTGATTCTTGAGACCCATTATGAGTACACCCGAGACTGGGGACTAGCGTATTGGCATAAGCTCAATGCTGCAAAGTTTCTGATAGGGTGTGGCAGGGCATGTCAAATAGGAACTGTGCTGGGTACATCCATTAACTCTCAACCTATTTTCTGTGAGAATTCTGTTTGGCTTGTATGACATAAGTTATTTAGGTTTTAAATTCTAGTAACTAACTTTTATCTTTGTGTCTTTATCTTTTTCATGTTCAATTATTATATTCTGTTATGTTATCTGCTTCTTATTTATCACCTTGTGCTATCTATATGCGGAAGGCATTATATGGACTATGTAAATTGCTGGCTGTGATGTAACTTTTACTTGCTAAAAAATTAAATAAGAAAACAATGAAAACAAAAGCATAAGCCCTGCTGCAGCCCCTGATTTGCTGCATCTTTTTTTAATTTATGAACTGTGCTTGAATGCTTTTCCGTTTTCTTTTCGTTTTCCTCACTTCTTCATTACCTAAATTGTTGCAGACAAAGTCGAAGCTGTATCTTATTCTGGATTTTATTAATGGAGGACATCTCTTCTATCATCTCTATAGACAAAAAATCTTCAGGTACTGTTTGATTTCTGTTTGAATGATCAGATATAATTTCCTTTTCTATCAATATTTTGATTTTAGTTCCTGGATCTTGGGTAGTGAGGACCAGGCAAGGATTTATACCGCTGAGATAATATCTGCCGTTTCACATCTACACAAATGCGGGATCGTGCATCGAGATCTTAAACCTGAGAACATTCTCATGGATGCTGATGGGCATGTAATGGTCATGCTATCTATTCAACACTTATGCAAATGCATGCTTATAATACAAAAATGATTAATCCTTTAGCTTACATAGTTAAATTGTTATCTTTTCTTTATTATTATTTTTTTCCTTGAATTAATGTTTATGCATCCTGTCAAGGTTATGCTTACCGATTTTGGGCTGGCTAAGGAGATCGATGAATCAAGCAGATCAAACTCAATGTGTGGGACAACTGAATACATGGCTCCGGAAATCTTACTCTCTAAAGGGCACAATAAGGATGCAGATTGGTGGAGCGTTGGGATACTTTTGTATGAAATGTTAAGTGGCCAGGTAACATTAGTGGTTTTGTTTACTCTCTATGAACACGATAACAGATCCCCAAGTAAAATATTATAACGAACGAGAAGTATGGTAGCGTTGAAGGAGAAACAATTTCATGCTATATTTTCTCCCATCCAGATTCGATGCCTTGGTAACATATATATCAATCTAGCTGCTGATCACTCTGTTTAATTTACTAACTTGCTTAACGTGAAGTTTTAGTGTTTTACTCTTCTTCCTTTTGCTTTTCCTTCTTGTTGCTCTTCAGAAGCTGTTTTCATCTTGAGTTTAAGAAACTATTTATCTTCTTCGTGAGTTAAGTAGTGAACTTGATGCCTTAAATCATCTAATCCCCCCAAAGACTGCCGACCATGTCAACGTGACAAAATAAGGAACTCTATCAAACCACAATGTTTCTTCCATTAATGGAAAAACTACATCTACACCTAGTTGGACCTCTCTAAGGTTTGAGGATTCACTGCTCGTTTCCAGTTTGGTCTATTATATCAAGAGAATTTGGCGTCTTAAGGATCGAATTAGCATTTATCATTGTCAAATTTTTACCTCAGCTCTGATTGTTTCAATGGTAATGACATATCATTCAGCCACCATTCACACATCCAAATAGAAAGAAGCTTCAGGAAAAAATCATCAACGAGAAAGTAAAGCTTCTTCCACGCTTGAGCAGCGAAGTTCACTCTCTGCTTAAAGGAGTATGTACAAGCTTTTGTTTTAATAATTTTCCTTTTACCCTCCCTTCTATTATCAATGCTAATGTATTTTCCTTTTCCCAGCTGCTGCAAAAGGATCCTTCGAAAAGGCTAGGCAGCGGGCCAAGGGGAGCTGACGAGATCAAATATCATAAATGGTTTCGATCGATCAACTGGAAGAAATTAGAGGCCAGAGAAGTATCGCCGAAGTTCAAGCCAGATGTGATTGGTAAAGACTGCACAGCTAATTTTGATAAATGTTGGACTTCAATGCCTCTAGATGACTCGCCCGCTCCCACACCTACAGCAGGTGAACATTTCCAGGGGTATACTTATGTAGCACCTAATCCTTGGCTTTCCTCCATATGAACGAAAATGTGAAGTCATACTAGCACTAGTTTTCAAATTCTTGATGTGGTGAACCAGTTGATTAAACTCAATATGTTAGTAGGCTAGTAGTTGGACATCAGCCATTACACTGTTCCATTAGAAAAAGATAATATGTATTTAATTCGACTTGGTTTGTATGACATGTACCTCAAATTCCCTTCCTAACGCACTGACTTACAGTTTGTATTCAAGCAATGTAATAGAAGTTCAAGGATTAGTCTTTGTAATATGAGTTCAAGGATTAGTCTAAAAAATGGTCGATGTGTATGTGGCTCGTGGACTCACACACATCAAGTTCGAATGTTTTCACGTTTTCTAGAAAATTCCTAAGTTCTGACATAATTAGCTACTGTTGAGGTGAGTAAGTTCTTGAATGGAAGTCCACAACAACTAAACGAGTGAAAGATCCATGGTCAGGCCATTCAGTGTGGATTTAATTTTTTTTTTCTTCATATAATTGTAATTTTATAAGGGAGATCTAACAATTATGTGTTGTCCAAATTATTTTATTATAACTACATGTGCATATTATCATTATTAGATCAATACATAAAAGTCTTGTTATAATTGAATTTCTCGTAACGTTCAAATGATATAAGAGGATCCAATCTCCTTAGTTGCTTAGCAGGTATTGTTGAGCATCGTCAAATCTTCAGCAGCAGAATGATGTTAGAAAACTGTGAACCCCCTTAGAATCGAGTACCACCTTAGTCCTAGGTTCGATATTAAGCAATCCAAAAGTAGCAATAGTCTTATTATTGAAATAAATTCCGTATGGATTTGGATCTCTTAATGTTATTGGAAAAAAATTTAATAGTGGTAAACTGATAATGTGCTTATGATGAAAGGATCTCAATAATTCATCACTATTAAATCTATCTCATATTGTTATAAAATGGTACATGGAGTTTAAAGCATTTAATACTTGAAAATCAAACAGGTATGCCAAATATTCTGCAAATTGGGTTGCAAAAAGTGCTAGACTCGGTTAATTTCCTTGTGATTGGGTAGCAACATGCCTACCCAATTTCAATCTATCTTGTATCAAAATGTATCCTGGTCCCATCATATAAGCTCTAATGCACCGGATTTCATTAGAACTTCGAAGTTAAACGTGCTTGGTGATATTACTATTAGGATGGGTAACCCTTTGAAAAGTCCTTGTGTTACATCCCTTTTAAAAAAAATAAAAAAGTGTCCTGGCAATGGAATGGTTGAAATTATTCCTGCTTAGAGATAAAATGGTATTGACGAGGGGCACTGAGCTGAGGTAAGCCAACCCGAGCCAAGTCTGAAACAATCAGCTAACGCCCAACATAGATGCCAGCTCGACCTCACCCCGACCCAGGAAAACCCCCGACTTCTGTGCCAGCTGTTCTGATAGGACATAAAGTCCTGATGGGACATAAAGCTGCACACCGCATTAATTGCTGTCAGATCCGAATTTAGTATAAATAGAGCTCCACCCCCACATTTAAGAGGTAACTCGTCATAAATACTTTCAGCTACCTTGCCAGTTCGGCCATACTAATCATTCGCACGCCCGAGGGGAAAATTCGGGTCATCACCTCGCATTTTCCTTCACTTTCTTTGTGTAGGTCAAGCAGCCGACCTAAAAGTCCAACTCGGCAGGCGTAGCCGTCCAATCTCAACTGCGAGATTCCCAACCTCAACAGTTTGGCGCCGTCTGTGGGAAAAGTTCTTCCTATCACTCTTCTTACCACTCATTGAGAAACTACCATGGAACAAACCAGAAGCCACAGCGCACCGGTAGAAGACTCGCCTAACCCGGACGAGGACCTCGAAACCACGCAGGCCTCTGGCCAAAACCCAACCTAAATCGACGTTGGAACGAGCCAACGTATACACTTAGCCTCGCAAACCAACCCCTCTACAAATGCAGATCTCAACTCCGGCTTGTCACCCGAGATGAGGATGATGCTCGAGATGTTTGAGGAACTCAATGAGCAGGTAGCCCAGCTAGCTACAGACCCCCGGCTCTGCAAGCAGCTACGCCGCGCCCACAGTTCGGCATTCCAGCCCAAGGGCAAACCCGGGCACAAGATGGAGAGGGCTTCCTAGAGCCGGTGGCGAGACCCGCGGAGGCAAGAGGCAAAAAAGTAGCATATGCCGACCCCGAGCAAGCCAAGACCGCGACTGCCATAGCCAAGGTCATTAACTAGCTCGGTGTAAGCCCGCTCTCTCCTGAGATATTGGCCACATCGTTGCCCACCAGTAACGAGATGCCCAACCTGATAGTCTATAATGGAGACGGAGACCCCGCCAGCCACCTGCTTAACTTTGATCACCATATGACTTTGCATGATATGACCGACCTCATGAAGACTAAGACATTTCCGACCACCCTGGTTGGCAATGCCTTGGACTGGTTCCAAAAACTTCGTCCCGGCTATATTGCAAGTTTTCACTAGTTGGCAGAGGCTTTCCTGTCCTTCTTCGCGGGGAGCCGGCATGCAACCCGTCATACATCATCGCTGTTATCGGTGAAGCAGCACAGAGGAGAAATTTTACGGGCTTATATGGCCCAATTTAATGAAGAGTCCCTCAAAATCCCTAACCTAGAGGACTCCATGGCATTAATGGCTTATGAAAGTGGGCTCAGGTCGGGCCCTCTTACATCTTCCTTGGCCATTGACCTCATGGATACTGTAGCCGAGATGATGGTACAGGCAGAAGGGTACATACACTCGGAAGAAATTCATCAGACAAAGAGGGACGATGACAAGGAAAAAGAAGCTGGTAAGAAGGGGGAGATCTCCCGAAGCCAACATGGGAGTAAGACCCAAAATGACCGAGGCAAGCAGCCTCAGCAGCTAAAGCAGAACCCCCGGTTCACCATGTTCACTCCCCTTAACACCTCAATAGAGCAGATCTTGATGGAGATCCAGCACCAGAAACACCTACCTTCAGTGCCAAGGATGAAATGCCGACTTAAGAAGCGCAATAAGACCAAGTATTGCTGCTACCATATGGACTACGGCCACACCACCGAGGAATGTCGAGATTTAAAATAGGAGATCGAGGCATTGATAGCCCGAGGTTACCTCCGGAGGTACGTATACTAACAAGCAACTCGAAATCACGACCAATGAGGAGGGAGAGAGAGAGAGAAAGAAGTCCACCCAGGCACCAAGTCAGGGGCGGACATTTGGCCATGATTAAGACCATCACAAGAGGATTGGCTTCGGGATGAGAGACATCGGCTTGTATAAAGGGTTATGTTCGGGCTAAAAGAGAGTACAGGCCGGTGCAGGGTCTATTCCTGGAGATGGAAGAGCTTACTTTCTCCTCAGAAGACTTAGAGGGGGTGATATTGCCCCATGATGACCCGTTGGTGATCAGCGCTGAAATAGCCAACTTCACTGTAAAGAGGTTGATGGTGGACATCAGGAGCTCGGCATAAGTCCAATTCTTGAGTGCATTTGAGCAGATGGGGTTGGACATGAGCCGACTCAGACCATTGAGGGGCACCTTGGCTGGTTTCACAGGACATGCCCACCAAGTCGAAGGGGTTATCAACTTCCCACTGACGCTGGAAGATGGAGATAAGCGAGTTCCGTTGCAAGCCAACTTTATTGTAATGGATTGCAACTCCACTTACAATGGGATCTTGGGACGAGTGGCACTCAATCATTTCAGGGCCATTCCTTCTACTTACTACCAGGCCTTGAAAATCCCGACCTTGGGAGGCACGGCCTCCATTTAAGGAGCCCAGCTCTTGGCTCAGGAATGCTATAAAAACTCCCTCCACCCCAAATATTAGGTTGGCTGGGGACCAGATTTGCCCGAGCAGAAGAGGGATGTCAAGAGAGGGAGCTCAGCAGAAGACCTTCAAGAGGTGGAGCTTTCCGATGAAGCAAAAAGAGCAAAGATTGGGAGCGAGCTCCCCAATGACCTCAAGAAAGGTATAAGCCAATTTCTCCTGGAAAATGAACATATATTTGCATGGTCTGTTTCTGATATGATAGGTATTGACCCGAGCGTGATTGAGCATCACCTGAATGCCAGCCAAAATCACTATCTGGTAAAGTAGAAGCGCAGGCACTTCCATTATGATAAGCAACAGATCATAGCGGAAGAGATTGATAACCTGGTGAACGCCGGCCACATAAGGGAAATCTAATACCCAACCTGGTTATCCAACGTGGTACTAGTGGCCAAATCCTTAGGCAAATGAAGATTGTATATTGACTTCACCGACCTCAACAAGGCCTGCCCCAAGGACCGCTTTTTCCTACCTCGGATTGATCAGATAGTGGATGCCACCTCCGGGTTTGAGCTACTCTCCGTCATGGATGCCTTCAAGAGCTATAACCAGATTAAGATGGCTCCCGGAGATAAAAAGAAAACCGTCTTCATCACCGATAAAGGTCTCTACTACTATAAGGTCATACACTCGGATGGTGAATAAGGCCTTTAGAAATGAGATTGGCTGAAATATGGAGATCTATGTAGATGACATGTTGGTCAAAAGTAGGAGGGCGGAAGACCATATGACCGACCTAGCTGAAACGTTCACCATAATGGAGCACTTCGGGATAAAGTTAAACCCAAAAAAGTACGCATTCGGCGTCAAGGCGGGGAAGTTTTTGGGGTTCATGGTACAGCCCGGGGGATAGAAGCCAACCCAGAAAAGGTTTATGCGATACTAGACTTGGTATCGCCGACCTGTGTGAAAGACGTCCAGGTGCTTGCGGGCAAGGTTGCGGCATTAAGCAGATTCATGTCCAGGTCGGCCGACAAGTGTGCTTCTCTGTTCAAGATATTGAGAAATCCTAAGAATTTTGAATGAACTAAGGAATGCCAGAACACCTTCCAAGAGCTGAAAAGATATCTAGTTTCGCCACCCCTGTTATCCCGACTTGAGGTGGGGGAGGAGCTGATACTATACTTGGCATGCTCGAGGACAACAGTGGTTGTGGCATTAGTCCGCGAAGAAGGGAAATAGCAGAAGCCGGTCTATTATGTTAGCAAAACCTTGCAAGGGACGGAGGCGAGGTACTCCTCCTTGGAAAAACTCGCCCTCGCGCTCATCAGGGCGGCAAGAAAGCTGAAGCCATACTTTGATGCCCACCCAATTAAGATCATGACAGATGCCCCACTCAAGTCCATCATGCACAAGACGGAGGCGTTGGGTAGGCTATTGAAATGGGCAGTGGAGTTGAGTCAATTTGACATCACTTACTAACCCAGAACAGCTATTAAAGCCTAAGCCATCGCAAACTTTGTGGTGGAATGTACTGGCTGAGCCGAATATAATCCGGAGGATGTGTGGAAGGTTCATGTGGATGAAGCCTCGAGGAAGTCAGGAAGCGGAGCCGGAGTGGTCATCTCCTACCCAACCGGGCATTAACACCAATACTCCCTCAAGTTCGCCTTTCCGGCGTCTAACAATGAGGCCGAGTATGAGGCAGTGATCGCGGGATTGAAAATCGTGGCTCAGCTCAGGGCATAAGCAATTGACCTGAATACCGAATCTCAATTGGTTGCCAGTCAGGTATCAGGAGAATTCGAAGCCAAGGATAATGCTATGATGGCCTACCTCAACAGAGTTAAGGATTTGACCTCAAGGCTCAAAAGGTTTGCAATACAGCAAATTCCGAGGGAGGAGAATATGAAGGCTGATACTATGTCTAAGTTGGCCTTTGGAAAGAGCCAACATGCACTAGTCCATGTGGAAGAAGTCTCCGAACCTAGTATTCAGTTGGGAATACAATCTGTAGTCGAGCTCAATTTAAGCCCAGATTGGACCAAACTAATCATGGACTACTTGGAGGGGGGTATGATCTCGGAGGATGAAAAGGCAGCTCGAAAACTCATGAAACAGGACTCAAGGTTTATCATAATAGTTGGGCAACTCTACAAAAGAGCTTACACCTAGCCTCTCTTAAAATGTGTTAGGCCTGAGGAGGAAAACTATATACTCAGAGAAATTCATGAAGGAGTATGTGGAAACCACTTGGGTGGCAAGGCTCTAGCTCGGAAAACATTAAGACAAGGCTATTTTTAGTCAACCTTAGAACAAGATGCCAAGGAGTATGTGAAGAAGTGTGATACCTGCCAAAGGTTTGCCAATATATAGAGAAAGCCAGCAGTGGACCTAACTGTGATGGTAAGCCCATGGCCATTCTATCAATGGGGTTTAGACATCATCGACCCATTGCCGACCAGTGTTGGTCAAAAGAAGCACGCCTTCGTGGTTGTAGACTACTTCACCAAATGGCTCGAGACCGAAGGTGTTGCTAGAATAACGAAAAGGCAGCTTGGGATTTTGTATAGAAGAACATAATTTGCTGGTTTGAGGTGCCAAAGGTCATCATCACCGACCACAGCAAGCAATTCGACAGTACATACTTTCGAGGCAAATGTGCTGAGATCGGGATCGACCTCAGATTCTCATCTATTGCTCACCCTCAAAGTAATGGCCAAGTTGAAAGGACTAACCAAATCATTTTGTAGGGTCTGAAAACCAAGCTGGTGGAAGCGGAAGGCCAGTGGGCATCGATTCTCCCCAAAGTGATGTGGGCCCAACGAACCACCACTAGCTCGGCAACGGGAGAGTCACCCTTTAAGCTGACCTTCGGTACTCAAGCAGTGCTGCTAGTGGAGATCGGGTCTCCTACCAATAGAACCCTTCACCATGATCCGGGAATAAATGGAGCCCTAATCCGCGAGGAACTCAACCTCGCTAAAGAGCTCAAAGCTAAAGTTCAAATCAGGATGTTGGCTAGCAAAGCTGTCATGCAAAGAGCCTTTGCAAAGCAGGTCAAGCCTAAGCTTATTAAGGTTGGCGACCTCGTTCTCAGAAAGGCCATCTTTTTGCTGCGCTCGGGTAACAAGCTCTCCCCAAGTTGGGAGGGACCGTACGAAGTCGTGAAAGAGGTTCGACCTGTGACCTTCTACCTCCGCGACAAGTACGGGAAACAACTAAAGAATGCATGGCACACAGAACACCTGAAATGATATTGTGTCTAAGGCCACCGAGCCTGAATCTTTTGAAAAGGTCCCCGAGCTGAAATATTTTGAAAAGGCCCCCGAATCGAAATATTTTGTAAAGGCCCTCGAGCCAAAATATTTTGTTGAGGCCCCGAGCCCAAGTATGCCATGTACATGATTTCAATACAACGTATTTTGTATACCAGTGCGAGGCCCGACCCTGGCCCAAATGCCTCAGCTACTCAGCTAATATAAACTCGAATTAACGCTTAAGTGGCCACGCTTAATTACGAGCTAACAATCAAGTAAATCAGCTCGGACTATATTCGAGCTAGATTCTAATCAATAACAAATTGATTTATTTCACTAGTTCGGATTAATGTCCAACTCAATACTAGCCAGCTTCTGGTTGGTTCATCACGCTAGTTTGGGTCTAATGTCACGCCCCGGGACCAAGACCTGCGAAAGTTAAGGTCGGAGCACGACGTGTCATTCAGCTTAATACCTGTAAGATCATTATTTAACAACTTAAACATTCATTAAATTCCACAAGTAACTTCAAAAGAATGCTCATGGCATTTGGCATTAATAGACCATAGCAACCTGTTTCATAATTACAAGACCTAGCATCTCTGTTTGTACTTCATACGTGACCAAATACAGACATCTAGGCCTCAAAAGAATGGTAATCAAACTTAATATATAGTTAATAGTCTAAAAGAATATTACATAACACAAGGCTGTTCAAGAGTACATCGTCAGTTTCTATTAACAAGCTATGTCTTCAACACAAGCATGGAGATCAACAAAAACAGAAGTCAGTCTCATCACATAAGCCTCATCGCCCTTAACCTGTACAGTTGGCTCGGTCTCAGTCTCACCTATAAGTATTAGAAATAGGGGTGAGCTAGTCCTGCGTATAGCTCAGTGAGGATGAGAAATGAAGGTTTTCACTAAGGTTTTATCATTTCAAAATCATCTTCGTAAAACCATGCTATGCATATAATTCATATAGTCAAAGTATCAAGTATAACAAATAAGGGATAGTCAAAATCTTAATCAAGCAACTATACTCTTCGAGGACCTCGAGGGACCCAACGAGAGTAGGAACCATGTAATAAAAGGATACAATATCATGAACTTTGTTGGAGATGGCCAATCTCGAGCTTTCTTGTCAAATCATCTTCATCACACCAATTAAGAGTGGGCACTCTGGAGACAACCCAAAACCATGGTAGCCGAGACTTATACCCGACGGCTCAATGCCGCCCAGGGGAATCGGAACTTCTACCATGGGGTTCACAAGGCTGCATGTAGTATATAACAATTGAACCAATACGTCCCAACTCTCTGAGGAAATACACTAAGCGAGAGTGGCACTAATCAAACAAGAACATATTTTGAGGACAACAAAGTAGTTTGTCTCCATCACAAGAGTAAAATCATTTCATTATCAATGACACGTAGTGCATTTGGGAACGACAAGTTTATGAGGTATGAAATGCACCTTTAACTGATCGATCGGGAGCTGCAAAAAACATGAAAATTTTCAACTTCACCAATTCTTTCCTCTTCCTTGCCACATATAAGTTTCCACACTAACCACCCTTCAACCACAACTCCAAACCTCACTTAACATGCTTGTACAACATCTAGAACCATAATCCATCAAGAATCAATTAAAACCCAATTCAACATTTATAACACATATATGGGTGATTTCCACAATTACCACTTATTGTTGCATTGTCTAGCATTTACACTACCAACTATGCTTAACATACTTTCCAACACAAGCAATATCATCATCTAATTCATCATACAACTCCTCAAAAGCTAGTTAAGACAAAGCCCTTAGCTCAACAACATATAGTGAAACTCAACTCTTACAACAACTTTTATGTGAATACCATAAGCACGAAAATCAACGAATATACATTATGTAACCTTGGATGAGCTTTAACAAAAGTTTTAAAAGAATCCCTCACATTTGCAAGAGTTAGAAATGGAAGAAAGTTGATTGAAAATGGTTGAAGATCTTGAAAATGGCTTGCTTCTACCTTCCTCTTCCTTCATTTCTTCTTCTTCTTCTTCTTTCTCCCTTCTCCTTGGCAAAATGGTGTAGTATGTGTATGTGTGGCTGATTGTGGGTGTGTGTGTGTTGTAGAGATTTGGTGTGTGTGAGTGGTGTAGTATGTGTTGATAGATAATATCTAAGTTGCCTAATGACGAGAGTGCTCTCCAACTAAACTATGTTTTACTAGCATGCCATTTTGTCATACTTACATTATTTTGGTTCTAATCTAAGTATTCTAGTTAGATAGCCTACGCAATAGAACCAATTGTATAGGGTATCTAAAATACTCGAATGCACGGTAACAAATGCAATGCACGTAAATCGAGACAAATGCACATAAATTAATTTAAAAGCACATAAAATAAGGTGAATGCATATAAAATAATTTATTATATATATAATATAATCTATATGCACATGTGGTCTCGGGTTGGGCCTTACATCTAAACTCGAGCTCAGCATTATTCAGAATTAGTTTGACCAATTTTAACTCGGACTGACGAGTCCAGGTCGGCAACAGTGATATGGTTATCCAACTAACCAGCTCGGATTAGGATGCCAGCTCATTAATTGTGTCCAACTCGGTTCTTTACATAAAAATCAATTAATTAAGTTTGAATGGTCCATTATGTTGATCCAACCCCACTTACTTGATAAAGTTTGCGAAGAGGAAAGTACACTTGTACGAACTTGAAAAAAACGCAAACAACATCAAAATATTCATTTCATTAAAATTGAGAGGAGTACAAATTACAAAAGCCCGACCCGGGCGAATTACAAAGCTCATTTAGGTGCAGTGGGAGGAGCCAGAGAAGCAGCGGCATCGGCCTCTTCCCCGACCTGATCCATGCCCTTCTTGATGAAGTCCATCACTTCCTGGGCTTGCGACTTGAGATCGGCCGGGAGCTTAGGAACTTCCTAAAATTCTAGCAATAGGGCATCTAAGACTTCGATGTAGTCATTCTTAGAGGTGGGAAAGAAGGTCTTTGCTCACTCCCGAGCAGTAACTTGGCCGCAAAAATAGTATTCCAGCTCGGCGTACTTGGCTATTATCCTACCTTCACTCTCCACCCAGTTCACAGCCACATTACTGGACTTGAAGGCTTCCACCGCTTTCTCTCAATTGGGTCCGACCTGATCCACGAGCTCTTGGAACTTTGCCTCGACCTCGCGTCTCTCCGACCTGTAGCCTTCCACGTCCTTGGCCGCCTTCAGGCATCGGAATTTCTCAGTCTCGAGCTCCTTCTCCTTAGCTGCGAGCTCCGCTTTTAGTCGGCCGATCTCGTCCGCTTCCTCCTTATACCTCGTGGAAGCCTCCTCTCTCTGGGCATCGAGCTCGGCTCGGGCATCTGCGCACCGCTGCTCGAGCTCGACGCAGTGAGCTTGGGCCTTAGTGAGGAGGATGGGGATGGAGAGAGCATGGGACTTGGCCTGCACAAAAGGGGCAACAGACGTGATCAGTTGAGCTGAAAAACATAATCATATGTACAGTTGAGTGCAACTCACCATGAATACGGCTGCCCTCAGGTCGAGGGAAAGCTGCTCGACGGGAATCTTCGCCAGCTTTGGGTCGCGCTCGACCGAGGTTGCCTCCACATAATCTTTCCCGGGGCAAACCACCTTCGTTGCTTTGCCTTTCCCGGTATATTCAGGTCGGGGCCTCGTCTTGATGTTAGAGAGGGTGGCCGAGCGCTCTTGGATTGTTACCTCAGAGGTCGGTTTCTTTTGCAAGGGGGACTACGGGGCCTTCTTGGAGGACACCTCGGTGCCGATCTCCTGCCCTTGGCCGCTGGACCGCTGCCTCTAATCCTGTGGAGTAGTGGCGCCAAGACTGGACTGAGCCGAGCCTCGGCCTTCCTCTTCTTGATATAAGCGAGCCTCCCAGCCTCCGACATGTCTGCAAAAAAGAGAATGAGAAACTACCAAGAACCGGTTGAAAATAATAATAGAGAAATGCAAGATGATGAGGAGGTCGGGTGCTGGTCACGGGAACTGACCATCTTTTGAGCTGGACTCCTGTTGGTCCTAGATAACCTAAGAGAGGGGTAAATTAGGTTGTTTGGCAAGGTTAAGCAATTTAAAAATTCTTGATGCGAAAATAATGTCTAGTGAGAAATGATAATACTTTAGAAGTTCTTGTGGGCAATTTATTAAACACTTAGTGAGCACACAAGTATATAATACTAGATAAGCAATTAGAACTTCAAAAATGAATTCCAAATAGATACCTCAACAATTATCAAACAATTAATATGAGCAATATCCACACGAAAGTAAATGACTTGAAAATAAAGAGAGTAAAGTAAAAGAAATCAAACACGATGATTTTTAAGTGGTTCGCACTCCCAGAGGCCTAGTCCACCACTTAAGGTCTTCCCTTTCCTTAGGATTTAACAACTCTTCACTAAGATGCTTCTTCAAATGTTAGTGAAACAAAAAAATCAACTATAATTACTCTTGAGTCCACAAGAGTTACACAAGCTCCTTCAAGTGTAGGTGAAGCTTAACCTACTATCCTCTCTTCCTTTGAGTCCATAAAGGATTACAATACTTCTTTTCACAATGATTCTTTCAATCTATTTGAAATAGTATATTACAAATATTGTGTGATAAAATGAATGACAATTGCAACTCCTATTTGAGTTTGATATTACAATTGAAGAATACTTTGAATGCTCAAAGATATGAAAATGATAGCTCAAGATTTCTCAATAAAAATGATATGAAAAGCTCTTTGAATTAGCTTAGAAATCAGAGGATTAAGGCTTGGAGAGGTGTTTGAGATGGTGAGAGAGCATGGCTTAAAAAGAGGAAAAAGTTAGACACAAAACGGATATAATGCAAAAATCCCAGATTTTCCCGTTAAGCCATTCGGTCGCTAAGCCCTTCATCCGGTCGACCTGATGGGGCAGGTAACGCCCGGACCAGAGCTCTCTGCCGAGCGTTGTGGCCTTCATCCGGTCGACCGGATGAAGCTAGTAACGCCCGGATGCTTAAAATGCTGAAAAATTACTTTTTTTGAGCCCCAAAATAATTTGTTAAATAATAAAGAATTTGGGCACTTTTGAAGGCACTTATAAAGAAGTCTTTCTAGCATTTTTAACATCTCAAAACATTTTCAAAAACTCTTTAAAAAGATATAGAACAATTTTTATACCACAAGAGTTTGAAATCCAAAAAGTCTTATTTTTAAAAAATGAGTTTATAATGACCTTTTGAAAATAAAAAATTTATGAAAAACCTTTTGGAGAGATTATGAGCTACACGAGTCATACTTAGGCAAACAACATTTTATTAGCCGGTACCCCTTATGTCGCCACGTCTCCTTCCTTGTAACTCCATTTTTATCAGCGAGTCTTCAACTTCATTTCTTCGGGTCTTCATAACTTGATTTCTCATGAGAGACTTCATTTGAATGAGACAAGATATAAGAATACCTTTTGGGCTTTGATACAATTTTTGAATTGGGTTTTGACTTTGATCTAGTAGGTTGAAGCTGGCCTTTGATCCTTTTGAATGACTTTATGTTGGAGTGGGCTTGCTTGACAATCTTGTGTTGATGGATTGAATGACTTACCCAATATTCAAATAATAATTCTAAATCGCAATTAAGGTATTTTGTTATTATCAAAATAAATATTATAAGCTTTTCAGGCCAACAATCTCCCCTTTTTTGATGATGACAAAACATTGAAATTTAGAAAACATGAAATAGTAGACTATTGAAAAATCAAAACTAGATTTGAGGTCTCCCCCTCAATTTGTGCATTTGTACTTAATTGAATCATTTGCTTGCACATGAAAAGAAAGCTCCCCCTGAATAAGTGCATAGCATTATAAAGTAAAATAATGAAAGTATAGTCATTCAATCATACACAAGTATTTTCATGCTAGATTTCAATATCTTTTTCTCCCTCTATTTGACATCAACAAAATATAGATAATAGACCATAGAAGAGCAAATAGTCATAAGAGAATTTGTAATCAAAAGCAAGTTGATATATCAAAAATCCAAAATATCCAATCAAAGTTAGAAATAAGATGCAGAATGCAAAGGAGTACTTGAGGCAAATAAAACTAGAAAGCTAAAAGGAATTGTTTGAAGAACAAATCTCAAGGCATTCACAAACTAAGAACCAAGATGATGATCATGTAGTGCTTTCAACATCTGCTCCATATGATCCAAACGAACATCTTGTGCATTCAGGCGAGTAATGATTTCATCATGTGTGGAGGATTGAGATGAAGATGATCCAACTCTTCGAGAACTACCAGCTCTACCTCGACCAGTGCCTTGTCCTTCCATTGGATCTCTGAAGGAATCAGGATCAATATCAAGAGATTCAAACACAATAGTATCACCGCTTGTATCCTCATGAGCATCAAGGACTTGGTTGTTATGAATCTTCAACTTTTGATGAGAAATGGTAGTGTGATTTAGAAGATAAGATCTAGCACTTATAGATTTAAACTCTTAATCTCGGGGAACATCCAAAGAGTCAAGGAGATGTGTTAAGGGCACCCCATAAGCAAGTTGGTTTTCTGCTTGCTTAGTATGGACGATGTGGTTGATAATGATGTGAGGAAGATTGATTCTTTTTGCCTCAAACATCAAATACATCAACAAAGCAGTGAATTTCGGAATAGAACCATTCTTAACTTCCCTAGGAATAATCACTTCATGAAGGATGTAGAATAGAAGCTTCTTTTCAGGGGTGATTTCCTTTTTCTTAGGATATTGAGTGCTAGACTCCTCTGTTCCTTCCCAAAGGAATGCGATAACCCTACCCTCTAGATCATCATGAATGCCTTACGGTATGCCCTTGTAAGAATACAAATTAATTCCTTGATTTGGAATTCCGAAGGCTCTAGCAATATCACTAGCAGTAAGTTCTAACACCTTATCCTTAACTTGGCTTTGAAATTTCATGGTGTTAAAATCTAAGTTAGTATAGTAGTAGAATTCTCTAATCCACGAAGTACATCCTTTGTTCACAAACCTTAACATAGGAAGACAACCTTGAGCATCTAGAAGTTTTAAAATTCTAGTTCCATTAAGCAAAGTAGGAGGATCCAAAGTCTTACCCCATAGAATATTTTGTTGTGGAAAGGCAACAGGACTGACAACGATTTGAGGAGCGGAGGATGAAAATTCTCCCATCTTGCGCTTCTTAGAGTCAACTCTTGGTGGTGCCATTTAGAATTTGCAAGATTTTGAAGCTTTTTAAAGAAAATTTTTGTTGAGGAATTCTATCGAACACCTTGTAGACAAGAATTTTGAAAACCTTGTTGTTGAAGATTTTGAAGGCTTTGATGATGCAAAAACAAATCTTTGAGGATGAAAAAGTGTTTTGATGTTATTAATGATGAAGGATTGTGAAGATGTTGGTGTTTAAATATGTGGCATTGAGAGAAAATTGAGTTTGTTTTGGAAAAGTTTTGAAAAAGTGTTGAAAGAAAAGAGGAAACTCGGTTTTCAATTTGCGCGATCCGGGCGATAGGCCCTTGATCCGGGCGCCCGGATGAGGGCAGTAACGCCTAGCAGTGGATCTTCATCCGGTCGTTGCATGCTTCTTCCGGTCACCCGGAAGAATGCAGTAACGCTCGAATCACCATTTTGCTGAAAAAATACAATTTTTCACAAATTCAAGTGACCCAAAGTATTCCTAATTCTCTTCTAATGGCACAAAATTGATTCTCATGCAATGGTTTTGTAAAATGTCGGCCAGTTGATGCAAAGAATCAACAAATTCAAGTTCAATATCACATTTTTGCACATGATCTCTTAGAAAATGATGACGAATTTCAATATGCTTAGTTCTAGAATATTGAATTGGATTCTTTGATAGACTTATAGCACTTGTATTATCACATTTGATCGGCACACGATCATATTTTAAACCAAAGTCAAGCAAAGCTTGTTTTATCCAAAGAATTTGTGCAACACAACTACCCATAGCTACATACTCGGCTTCAGCCGTTGAAAAAGCTACACTATGTTGTTTCTTGCTAGACCATGAAACTAAAGTATGTCCTAGAAATTGACAACTACTACTAGTGCTTTTTCTATCAATTTTACAACCCGCATAATCGGCATCGGAGTATCCTAGGAGTTCGAAAAATGTGCCTTTAGGGTAAAGAAGTCCTAAATTAATAGTACCTTTAAGGTATCTAATAATCCTTTTTACAGCATTCATGTGGGATTCATTGGGAGAAGATTGAAAACGAGCACATAAGCACACATAAAACATAATATCGGGTCTTGAGGCAGTCAAATAGAGAAGGCTTCCGATCATACCTCGATATTGTTTTTCATCAACCGATTTACCTTTTTCATCTTTGTCAAACTTGATTGACGTTCCCATAGGAGTGCTAATTTCTTTTACAGTTTCAAGCCCAAACTTCTTGATGAGTTCCCTAATGTACTTGACTTGATTTATGAAGATCCCTTCATTTGTTTGTTTGATTTGAAGTCCAAGGAAGAAATTTAATTCTCCCATCATGCTCATTTCAAATTCTTTATACATACATTCAGAAAAATACATGCAAAAGGATTCATTAGTAGCACCAAAGATAATATCATCAATATATATTTGAACAAGCAAGATATCTTTAGCTTTTCTTTTTACAAATAATGTAGAGTCTAGTTTACCTCTAGAAAAGCCGTTATCAAGTAGATAATTACTTAATCTATCATACCATGTCCTAGGTGCTTGTTTAAGTCCATAAAGAGCTTTTTGAAGTTTGAATACATGACTTGATAAATTTGTATTTTCAAAATCGGGTGGTTGTTCAACATAAACTTCTTCTTGAAGATAACCATTTAAGAAAGCACTTTTGACATCCATTTGATAAAGTTTGAAGTTCATAAAACATGCAAATGCTAGTAACATTCGAATGGATTCAAGTCGAGCTACTGGTGCAAAGGTTTCTTCATAGTCTATTCCTTCTTCTTGATTATACCCTTGTGCAACCAATCTAGCCTTATTTCTAGTTACATTACCAGATTCATCTAGTTTGTTTCGAAAATCCCATTTTGTACCAATAATCGGGTAATTACTAGGTCTTTCAACTAAGGTCCAAACTTGATTTCTTTCGAATTGATTAAGCTCTTCTTGCATAGCAATAATCCAATCATTATCCAATAATGCTTCTTTTATATTCTTAGGTTCAATTTGAGATATAAAAGCAACATGTTCACAAAAAGTATTTAGATTGGAACGAGTTCTTACACTTTGTGATGGATCTCCAAGGATTTGATAATTTGGATGATTTTTGACAAATTTTCAACATTTTGGAAGATCTTGATTTATTGATGTGATTTGATCATTTGATGTTGGTTGTTCTTCCTCAATTTGAGTATCAATTTGATTTCTTGTGGATGTATTACCTTCTTCACTTGTAGAAATAGGTTGACCATGTTCTTCAATTTGTTGAATGCTTATATCATCATCTTCATCTTTTCTTGACATAAATGGGTTAGTTTCATCAAAATTAATATGCATAGATTCCTCAATTACCGAGGTTCTTTTATTGTAAACTCGATATGCCTTGCTTCTAGAAGAATAACCAATAAAAATACCTTCATCAGATTTTGAATCAAACTTACCAAGATAATCTTTGTTATTGAAGATGAAGCATTAACATCCAAAAACTTTAAAATGTGAAATATTTATCCCCCAAGTCTTCCAAATTGGCCAAAGGATCCACCCCGGGCTCTTCCTGTGTGCGCCTAACTTCAATAACTTGACAATCATCATCGCTATCTCTGGGCTCGGACCGCCGAACCAACCCTTGAGATACACTGGAGCTGTCATCATCTTGACCTCCACCCGAGGTAGATTCCGAGCTCGGCGGACTCTCGTCCCCACTATAAGATCTCGCCTCCATTATTTGGGAATCCTCGGACTCCGACCTCCCCATCCTATATATGAATTGAAAATATATGTACATGAATGATCTAAAGGGAGTTGGGACGTACCTAACGGCTCTAGCTGTGAAAGGTGACCCGAGCTAATTGGTCCCGAACTAGTTGAACACCGAGCTAAATGTGCCGAGCAGATCGCTTGCCGAGCTAAAACGTCCGACCCCTCTGGTTGCCGACCTGAAAGCTCTTCAAATTTCGTAAGCAAAGTGTGAAATGGATTTCGGACATCAAGGCCCTATTTATAGGCAACTACTGTAACTGCCTCGGGAATTCCGAACGTCGCGTCTTATCATAATTACAGGGTGACGTGTCAACCATCTGAAGGGTATGCTTTACTGACATCGTCTCCCTTCCTTGGTGGGGTCGGTACCCTCCAGCCCGGGACAATTCCCAAATCCAGATCTTACCCCCTCGATCTCGACTTAAGGGGGAGGATTGACGAGGGGGCACCGAGCTGAGGTAAGCTAACCCGAGCCAAGTCTGAAATAATCAGTTAACGCCCAACCTGGATGCCAGCTCGACCTCATCTCGACCCAAGAAAACCCCCGACCTCTATGCCAACTGTTTTGATGGGACATAAAGCTCTGATGGGACATAAAACTGCACACCGCATTAATTGCTGTCAGATCTGAATTTAGTATAAATAGAGCTCCCTTGCCAGCTCGACCATACTAATCATAAATACTTTCAGCTACCTTGCCAGCTCGGTCATACTAATCATTCGCACGTCCGAGGGAAAAATCCGCGTCATCACCTCGCATTTTCCTTCCCTTTTCTTGTGCAGGTCAAGTAGTCGACCTGAAAGTCCAGCTCAGCAGGCGTAGCCGTCCAACCTCAATTGCGAAATTTTCAACCTCGACAGGTATCTTATTTTGACTTAAAAAAAATATAATAAAATAAACCAATTTCGAGTGAGGGTGGCCGTAATTTTCTACGTGCATAAACCTTAACGCAAGGCATTGGAACCTCACACCCGGGTCAAAGTATTTGCCATCATTCATTTCCATTGCAGAAAGAATTATTTTGCTTCAAGGGCTAAATAAACTCACACTATGGCCGTCACCATTTGTGCCAAATAGCATTTATACAAAGTTAACCAAGTGGTGGAACACTTACGGAAGACTTGCATTTTAAGTTTGGATTAATTAAAAAACTAATTTCTTTAGAATCAGTCTTATTATACCTTATCACTGATCTGAACTATTTTTCTTCTGGAAGGGGCTTTAATTCTTCTGAACAGAACCATGTATTCAAAATTTAATACTTCAAATATAAGACTAAATCGACTTCTCAAAAAGAATTTTCTGTTATAAAAATAAAAGTTCAAACTAAGTGGTCGTGCCAAAAGAAGCACAATTGTTAACCAAATATATCCTATCAGCAACCCATGAATGCTGATCAATTCCAGACCCAGAATAAAATCAAGCATTATCTCAATACATAGCATCCACAGAAATTAAAAGGTCCTACCACTATCAATACTTACAACTAATACGGACCCTTTTCCATCCACATTCATAAGAACAAGATTTCCATCACATAAAGCAAAATCCAACAAAACAAATGTAGCCGTAGAGCGTGCAGGGACGTGATTACGGGATATGTGACAAATCAGTCCGCTCTAGACCTGTCTGTCCATTGTGAGTTGAATTGTGTAGACGGTGATTTCCAAAATTATAAAAGAAACAAACAAACAATCAGATTATATTTTTTCATTTAAAGCTACCAAAACCACTAATGTATCAACAATAAACAAAGGGGGTCACTGACGTTATTCAATGTTTCTCCCAACTACAAACAAAAACCAGATAACAAAGAAAAATCTAAGATAATATTGCATAAGACAACAAGTACAACAAGGCATGACATATTGCTGGTCTGTACAACGCAAAATAATTGGATTTTATAGTCAAACAAAATGCCCAGTTTTTTCCTTAATCAAGTCTCTAATTATGATGATTTCTTTTCTTTTTTTTTGTTGATTTTCTTGTTTTCCATCGGTAGATATTTGGTTGATCACGCGACGCTGATGATGTTCTCTCCATTGCTGAAGCTTGACATCACCTGGAATGTTGAATGCCTGGTAGATGATTGACTTTGATCCGATGACAATGATAACCCAAGAGATAACTGAGATGGTTCAATTGGAAACCTCTGATTTAAGTTCAGATCCATCATCACTGCAGATGAACTTGGGATAGGAATAACAGGAATCGGGTGGAGGAGCACAGTCAATGCGTTGTTTACTTGATCAATGTTCCCGAGGGTTAAAGTTCCCATCGGATTCTCCACCTTCAGCGGTAACAAAACAGGGCCACCAGTAACCGGGAATGGCGCCACAGGAAATGCAGTGACATTGGCAGCGACATTGGAAATTTCCGGCATTGGCAGAGAGGTTGGGTTAAATGCTGACTGATTCGAGTTATCTTGCTGACTATTACTCTCTTCCATCGGCATTGCAGCAACCTAATCGCATCAATATCAACCGTTAGAAACCAAACTCGAAACCATTAACTTAATACCACACCCTACTACTATTTGCGAGAGACTTGTGCACCTTCTACGATCTTTTATTAACTTACAGTAAGCAATACTCATCTGATTATAATCCATTCTCTAAAGTCTTTTCTTCAATATGTATTCACCACTTGCCTTTCTTTTAGCTCAGGCGAGATGTAACATCTAGTACCAAACAATTGGTTCTGTATAGGATTTGTTTTTGGTTTATCACGACTTAAATTCTCTACTATTACAAACACGTTTGGGACTAGTTGATTAAAACACACTAGGAATTAGACCCGAGTGTCACGGATGCTAACAATACTACTTAAGCAAATAGTTTGAATTAGTTACCGAATCAGTGGTGATGTCAAAAAGGCTAGATCGGCGCCTGCGGCGATTGAGGTTGCTTCTACGGAGGAAGTATTTCTGAGCATGACTAGCCACTTGAGTGGGCGTGCGGGTCTTCACGAAATTTTTGGAAATCCCTCTCCAATCTCCTTTTCCTACTTTCTGTAATCCCAAGAGGAACAACTTGTGCTCTTCCTCTGTCCATGGCACTCCTATTCACCAACACAACAACACATAGATCAATAGTCAATCAATTTCATCAACGCAAAAGAATCACGAACTTTTACAAGTAATGTAATTAGATCCATATAACCGATCTGACCGTACCCCTAGTGAAATAACACTTAATTTGATTTAGTTTGACTTAACACAAAAAATCCAACAAAAATAAATAAATTTCTTTTTTTTGCTGAAAGAAAAATCAAACAAGAACCGATTTTCCCTTAAATGATATAGCAAGTAATCAATCAATGCAAACAAATCCAAGTCAACAATTTTAAATGATTTAGTAAATAAATAATTCATGCCTCATCATGGGGAGACCTATAAACGAGCTAGCAGGGTTGCAGCCCCACTAACTTAGAGTTAGGGTTGCATTCATGAAAAACACGTGTATTTTTTTAAAGGTATTTTTAGGTTAAAAAAATCAATTTAGATCCATTCGAAAATAAAAAAACTTACTCAAATTATATGATTTTAGCACCACTAAACGAAAATCTTAGATCCGCCTTATGCATCATATCATCAGATTTATCAGATGAACAATATTTACATAGAAACGAGAAAAACAATTCATGATCATGCAAAAAAAAGATAGAGAAATATTGGTGTTTGACCTCGTTTACGCTCGCGAACAGAGGATGACTGGTGGGGCACGGCAGCGTCATCGGCGGAAGCATAACCGGCGGTGGTGGTATCTTCTTCAGCTGCCGCCACCACCACCTTGGCGGAGGCAGCATCATTAGGGAGTTGATATTCAGAGAGATTATTCATACTGACGCTCTTCCTCATGGGGTCAACTTTGACTCTCACCCCAAACAACATAATCTCACCACCACCACCAGATGAATCATCTTTCTGCGACATTTGATTGACTTATCAATTAAGCAGTTTTTCTTGTGGAAGTGCTTATGATCAATTGAGATGAATATGTGTGATAATGATGATAAAGCTGGTGTTGGCTTTTTGGTTTTATAGAGACCGTGTTAATGGATGGTGCAAGAAAAGGCTTATTAGCCCATGTGGTTTTCATAGGGGATTGGGTAGGACACGTGTTCCTTACCTCACGGTTTATCCGAATCATTCCTGACTTAGCCTTCTCCATTTTATTGAAAGTCTCAATCAACCTTCTTTTCTTGTAGAAAAAACGTTCATTCATTACGATATGATATCACAAATATTATAAAATGATTTATTCATAAAATTATAATATTATCAATAATATTTATTTAGTTATTAATATAATTATAATAAAATAATATAAATAATTACAACTATTAGATCTCACTAGTAAAAACAATAAAAAATAAGCGAAACTCAAAGAAGAAGATAATAGGCGGATGGAATCAATAATGTTATATGAAGATTTTTACTAGTACAACTGAACAGATGAACGATTGAGTGGAAATGAATCAGCAGTTTAACATATGAAAGTCGTTAGTTAAATGGAAGTGTTACCCGTCTTCCATTCGTGGAAAGAAATCATTGCCTCGTAAAATCATACTCCTTCCATCGCATAAATATAGGCCTACTTGGGCAAATTTTACAATTAATTTTTTATTGTTTCAGAAATTATGCAGTTAATTTTTATTATTTGTAAAAATTTCACTATTAATAGTTATTAATAGTAAGACATTTGAAAGCAACAAGGACTAATAATAAGAATAACCGCGTGACTTTTGAAATAATAGGAATTAATGGTGAGCCTTTTGCAAATAACTGGAACTAGTCATGTGACTTCTGAAACAATGAGGAATAATTATTCAAAATGTGTAAACAATGAAAACTAATTGTGAGATAGTTACGACACTAAATTTTGTTTAGTCTCCTCCCAATATATTCCTCCATTCAACTACAATTGGTTAATGATATAATTGTTGATAAAGATACACATTAAATAAGAGCATATCAAGAAAACTAATAAATTTACTATCTATTCGAAAAGGAAAGTGGACTATCATATGGGAGAAGTGGAAAAAAAAAAAAAGTGAATCTATTTTTATGGGGAAGAAGGAGTAAAATATATTTGGAGCACTAAGTTGTTTGAATTAACAGAAGTTTTCATTGTTATTGGTCCAAGTATCTCTTGTTATGTTATGAGATAATGCATATTTTGAAAAGATATAAGTTTGAATGTTTGATCCATAGTGAAGGGAAATTAAAGAAATTCATGTATTAGCTTATTACTTTTGAAAGAATTTAACATAAATAGTGTGCTTTTATGGTGTTCTTCTTCCTAAAGATGAAAAACAAAAGAAAGTTAATAGTTACACACTTACACTAATGGTTCTCCACGATCAAATGAAAGGGAAATGTTATATTCCCTTCCTTTAATTTTCTTTTCTATTACTGAATGATTCTTTTATTTCGGAAAGCATTACTTAGCACTAACTGCTAGATCATTTTAATATTACAAAATTTTAAATTAGTGGTATTGCTTAAGCGGTTTTCTAATAGTGCATAAATTAACATAAAAATTAATAATTATTAGTACGAAAAATCCTACTTCCAAACAATAAAGCACACAAAGTAATGTTTTTACCAATTCTCGAGTGACTATACTTGTATTAACAATCAAACTTTAGAAAATCTATTTCATTACTAAGTACGGTTCTTGACTCAAGAATCTTGAGTTGTATTGAAAATAATAAATAATATAATAAACTTCTCTCTAACAGTCCAGAACCTTTTGATATCTAAACTCTGATACTATATTAAGTGATCACCTCATCTAAAAATTAAGTTGTTAGAAATGAATTTATTATATTATTTATTATTTTCAACAAGTTACATATATGTACATGCACATTAGTTAGATTCTTAGTGAGGAATTGACACTTATCGTAATAATATTCGTAGACAAGAACAATCCAACATTTACACTTTGGGGTACATAGCACAAGAAAACACACTATAAAACAATATATTAGAAGGCATAAACTTTATTCTTTAAGGAAATTTGTTCCATTCATATATGTGTTTGATGAAATCGTATTAGTGTTGTCAAAATTATAAAAATGTCTTTTGAGAATTTCTCAAATTACTTTCTTTCCTGTTTCTGTTGAAATATATTTTTATAATGTTATATGAATGTTGTTGTTTAGAGATTCAAAATGAATATTACAATAATTTCTAAAGGGTAGTAATAAACACCGCTATAACAATTAATCCTATTTTAGTAACTTTGGGGCCACACTTCTTTGTGTAGATACTTGAAGTTTCTTGAAGTTTCACTTTATCATTTAAAACTTTTTGAAGTCTCAATTTTTCATGTAAAGTTAGAATATTGGTAATATAAGACTCAATTGTCAAATTTTAATCTAATTTTCCATCTCCATCTATATCCATTCAATTTCACTCATTTTTTACTTATTATTATTATCATTATTATTTTTTTCATAGTTAGCTATATTTTGCAAGTCCTATGAGGAGTTGACAATTAAAGAGATTAAGGACACCTTTGACCCATGTTTGGTAAGGATTTAGATCCCCTCATAACATTAATATAATATTATGAGAATCATCCAACAATAGTGTGTTATTGATGATGATATTATAATAAAATTATTCGAATAATTTAAAATTATTAAATTTTTCTTATAACATCGTATGTGATAAGGGATCTAAATTCGTGCGGTAAAAAAACATTTTGAGAGATATGTTGTGTAAACTCTCCAAATTCAGGGCAAAGTTAGGCACACATTGGATGACCAAATGGAATTTTTCCTTGTTTATTTCATTCTTTTGAGTAAAGTTATTTAATGAGTTGGGGGTATGAAAACATTTATACATGTCACAGAAGCAAACTCAGGGGGTCCAATTATAAAGCAATAAAGATTTGTTTCTTGGTCATATCATTATTGTTTGACAATTTGACTTGAAATAATATATATAATTCTGATCCATCAATGTGATTTGGTTCCACACTCAGCAACCAATGTGGTATGATAAGCTTATAATAATTGCACTAATGAGTGCAAGTGGATAGAAATAAAAAATAAAAAAATCACAAGACATGGAAATGGTTAGGTGATTAATCAACTGACAATCTTGTCTAGGAATATTATCAAACGTTTGATTGTGGCAAAATATTTATTAAATAACTAATCTCCTGGCTTTACAACACAATTAGGGATGTCTTAAGTATATTTTCATTATTAGATCACACATCGTGCTCTTCTATTTTCACTTCAACCCCCAAAAAATAAAAATTTTCATCAGCATACCCTCAATTTTTTTTTTCTTTTTTTAAGAGTGGGGCATACCTCACTGATAAACTAATTATTTCATGAAGAAAGATAATTATTTTCTTTGTTTTTTAGTTTGTAGCTCTTTTTACCTACTCCTTGTTTCTTTCATACGGTTTTATCGTTTACTTTTTTGTGGCTATAATTAACTTTTTTTTTTGCTGGGCTATAATTAACTTTTATCACTAGTACTTTGGTTTGTTCAATGATAATTTTGAAACCTTAATGATACTATCTAGTTGTTTCAAGGATTTTTTTGTCTTAAGTTTTTTTAAGAGACACACTTGTACATTTACTTGCCAAAGTTTTTTTATTGCAGGCTTGCCAAAGTTTTTTTTATTGCAGAATGAAATTTCTTCTTGCATCACGAGCAAAAAAAAAAAAAATGAATCTTCATTTAGTTAGCTACTCGAACTTTTAAGTATGTTATGGGACTTATAAATCGATTATTCTATAAAATTTCTTTGAGTGTCGTAATATTGTAAGGTAACATCATAAAAAAAGGAAAATATGTGATATGGTAGAATCGTTATCATATAACTTTCTTCAATGCAAGGAGAAAGCAATATGCAAATAAAGGAAGAGTAAAAATCACTAACGTACATATTGTGAAAAGGGCAATGTACTCCATGTATCTTAGCTAAAGAAACTTAAGATTTGGAATGTGAGGCGGACCACCAAATTTGGCACCTTATAACAATAGCACTTTATATCCAAATGCTTACGAATTAAAATATTTTTGTTTATTTATAAATTTTAAGGGACTCTGTTAGTGATGACAAAATAAAATCTAATATATAAAGACATCTTGTTTTCTTTTTAATGCAAACAAAATAAAAAAACTAAGTAGATGAGTATTGCATATTATTGATGTCCTTGTTCATCTAATAAAGTAATGTGTGTTGCTAAAAGTCTATCCAAGTCTTTATCACAATGAAAAGAAGAAAACGAATGATAAGACAATCACATGGAAGTACAAAATATAGATATTAATAAAATCGAACTCCAAAGATAAATTTCTTAAAAAGCTAAATCTTGCCTAACTATTTTGACTAATAACTTTGTTCACTCGGGAGGTATTCTAAGATTCTTCGTGTAGAAAAAAAAACCTACACATATGGTGACCATTCTAGTTCCTCTCCTTTATTATCCTACATATTGAAAGAATATACTCTTTGAATATCTTTTTTAATAATCACTTTTTTCTATGGTTAAGTTGGTTACTAATATGTTTGTGTTTATATACATCCCTATGAATCATATACAAAAAAGATGTGGCATGAACTCAAAATAGCAAACATTTTAGATGCCTTACTTAACAACTCTTCAACCCAATTCAAAAATTAAATATTATGGATTTTCACGATCTTAATCTGAGTACTTTTCTATCAATCATTCGTAAAGGGAGTTAGATAGTACTGCTTTAATAAGTTTCTGCATGTGGTTAGGAAATGACAATCTATAAAGCTCTTGGAAGATATTAATATCAACTAGAAAAAAAAGAATTTGGTAAAAAAGCAAAAAAGCATAATTATCTTAGGCCCCTCTTGCAGTATGAATGAATTTGTGGACCCTTCTTACTGTATAAGTGTACCAACTGATCTTTAAAGGATTTGAATCATCTCTTTTACTTATTGTCTCATCAACTAGATGAGGTGTATTATAAACCATGAGATTTGGTCTTTTTATATCTCAACTATCCATTTCAAATTTCAGTTTTGGAAAAGGTATTTAAAATAAATTTGAAATAAATGGTTGAAATTTTAAAAAAATAAATCTCGTGACCCATAATGCACTTGATCTAGTAGATGAGAGGATACAAATCCGACCCGTGGATCATGGCTTTGCCCTTGAATATCCAATCAAAAGATAAAATGTTATATATTACATAACAAGTTAACCAATCGACTATTGTGTTAGTATTTTTACCAACATGACGATAGCTTGAATTAGATGATTTTTCAACAAAAAAGAAAAAGAATTAGAATTAGATGATTTTGAGAGGAGAAACTTGGCTTTTCTCAAAATGAAAGGGTTACCGGGTCTTTGGTCTAGTGATATGCTCATCGATATAAATAGGATAAATCTCGAGATAAATTATTTTAAGTGATATTTTTTATATATATTGTAAGACTTAGATCTTTTTTGAAATTAAATAATAAAAAAATGAGAGGTTTGGGAGTAAAGAGCGTGGTTTTGGATAGATAGATTTACAGAGCATGGACCCAATGGCTAAGCATATTCCAACTCCATAATTCACAGAAGGGGTGAGATTTTTGGGTGTCCGTACACACATTAAACATAATCTGCATTCAATGGTGGGTGGCACCATGTGTGGGATGGGATAAGCCGAGATAAGGTATTGTCTGCACTCTGCCCACTATCGTCTTCCATATTCGCCTGTAATGTGTTTTTGCCACTCGCACCCAAGAAGAGTTTGATGCAGACTCATTACCACTTTCTAAAAAATGGGAAAACTTGTCATATGAAACGTTAAGAATTAAATAAAATAATTAAATAACGAACATAATATTTAAAAGTTCGAATTTAAATTTACCTTCATGTACAATCAAGGTATTTTTGACTGTACAAAATTGGTTGATTGAAACTATAAAGTAGAGCATCAAGAACATTTTTATCCTATAAAGCAGACAATATTAGGTTTAAGTATGGCGTAAGTTGGTTGCATTTGGCACTACGATTAATAGAGTAGAGAAATCAAATTTGAACCGCTGATTCATTTTGAACTCTTTGATTTACTAACTAATATGTTTGCCTCCTAATTATAATTGTATTATCAACAACCTTGTGAAATATTTTAAAAATGATCATTTTTTTTTCTCATTTTATCTTGGGAAGGAGAAATACTATGTATTATCGGACATTACAAATATGTATACTCTTTATTAAAGTTTCAAACGGCTTCTTTACGGGTTTCACAATTACCTCATTTCACTACTAGACTATTATTATATATTGTCAAAACACTGGGGGTGTTATGACTGATCTCACAACTATAGTAACAAATAAATTAAATAACCTTTATTAGAATTGCAAGTAACTTCTTTACGGCATTACAATAATCTCCTTTCGTGGACCATCATCATATGTTGTCAAAACACCGAGGGTGGCTGTGACTGATCTCACAATTGTAATATCAAATAAATCAAGAGTTTAATCTCAAATACAATTACGAATGTTCAAACTCGCGCTTGAGATGAATCTTCTTGATCTATTACCATCTATCCCTTTAGAGGCAAAAAAAAAAAAACAGAAAAAAAATATCTTTATTTTTTTGGATGACTTGGAATCCAACTGACGAAACTCAATAACCGAATTATTTTTTTGGATGATATGAGAATCCAGCTGGTGAAATCCGATCATTAATTAGTAAACTCTCGGGTGTAGTGTATGCTACCACACATATATTAGATCAGTCAAGAGCAAAACTTTAGAGTAATGAAAAATATTAAACTCATGATCGTATATAAATAATTTTATCTCCACTACCGTTAAATCATATTCTTAAAAGCCAAAAAAAAAATGAAAAAAATGATCTTTACATCTTAAGATCCACGTACTCGAGTTTTTATATCTTAAGAGCCGCCGTACTATGTTCTTTCATTTCCGGATCTCAATGCGGTTATGTTGTCAACAATGTACAAGGGGAGAGCAAATCTCGTAGGAGAAAAATGTTAAAAAGTACATCTCGTAAGGATCACAAAAAAAAAGCGCGTGAAATGCTGAATTTACCTTCGTTTTCTAGTGATTGGATTCTTTATCTTCTTCTGTAGATGGTGTTGATGACCTTTCAATGTTCATTATGGACAGCCTAACATGTGACGATGCTCTGCAACCTTTTTTGGGACTTGTCGTTTTGGGTGTTGACCAATCACTATGTGGATTATTAGGTCAGCCTAATAATGTGTTTTCCGTCACATTATTAGAGCATTTCCACCATGTGGATTTTTCACCTTTAACTTTTTCCATCATAGGATGTATTGATGATGGAGCTATCTTAGATTTCTTCATCTTCAAGAAATATTTAATCCACTAATGTATTGGCACATAAAAATATTCTTTTGATTCACGATAAGGTTTAAGCTTCATTTCTCTTTGTACCTATTCATTCATCCATTTAACTTGGTAGGTATATGGTATTCTCACATAATGTTTAACGTATGAGAAAAATTAATAATAGTAAAGTAAGAATTTAATTATTTGATTTTTATATTTAATGAGTAAAACTTTGTTTGATTTAGTTGTAAAATTTTAATTTTTAAATTGTAGAACTTTCAACAGTAAAACTTTAATTGAAAGTAGTGTTAAACAAAATTCGTTAATTGTTTTGTCTGTATTGGTAATGTTGGGTTTTTAAAAATTTTGAGAGCAATTAAGAAAAAAATTTTGAGGGCAATGTTAGAATTTCAAAAATATGAAAGGATATATTTAAAAAAAGAAATAAATAAAAAAACTTTCCGAATTATATAAAAATAGTTTTGAAAAAGTCTTTTCCAAAAAGCTCAAATTTGAAACTTTTTAGTTTTTATTTTATTTTTTTAATTTCAACTTTTACCTAAAAACTCTTTAAAAAATGAGCCAAACATATTAATTTTAATTTCTAAACTCATAGGAAGCACTTTTAAATGTCGAAAAATTAAGCCAAACAAACACTTAAATTATTTTATCACAGTTACATCATTACTTCATAACTATTGATCTGTCTTATAAAATAATAACACGACGAGATTATCCAAATCTGACAATTAAAATATTATTTTAAATTGGTAAATGGAAAGGTGAGGATGCCAAAATGGCAAAATGTTTTTGGTCATCCTTTTGAGGAAGAAAAATCCATTATCTTCTAGTTTGGTACAGGATTGGAAAATAAAAAGGATGTAAGAAAGATGAAAGATTTTTTTTATTATCTTTTTCCTCCATCCCTTTCTCTTATCTTACCAAATAATAGATATATTTTTCTCCCTTCCTTATTCATTCCTCGACCACACAAAGGGTTATGAAAGTGACTATAGTGTTTCATATAGTAAAAATATTGACCACTAGATGGTTAGCAATTGGTAATGGTACCAATCTATTGTAGATAAGTAGGGTCAACATTAATGAGATGAAATTTTTATCTAAATCGGATCAAGAAATTCTTAAATTATTTTGATCTAATTAGGCTTAAACAAAGAACTAACCTATACTTATTTTTGGGAAAATTTAATTTTTTTTTGTCAATCAATGAGACTCCAAAATCCAAATAGACCAACTTGATGTAATGGATGGCACTTGATTAATTTATTGAAAAAAAGATAACACTATCTTTAATCATTCATTTATTCACCACACTGAACTTTTGATATACGCATCCTAATACTGACTATTTAGTTGTTCTATTTGCTTCTCCTCTTCGACTTCCCATTCCCTTCTTGAAAGGTAGATATTACGATAAACTCACTTGGCTATCATTTAATTCTAGGATCAAATAGAGCTTGTTTTATATTTTGAATTTCTCCACCAAATGGAAATTTTTTTGGACCAATATTTCGCATTAATTTGATAATATTATTGAATTACGAATGCTCTATATAATATTTTAAAATTCGGCATTATTTTATTATTTACCAACAACACCCTTTCTTTTGTTTGAAATCAACAACGCTCGTTCGTCTAAAACTGTGTGCATGGATTCTCATTTACCAAGAAAAATACTATATTTTATTTCACTTTTTATAATAATGTACCAAGTCAAATATGTTGTTCGAAGGGAAATGACACTACCGATTTCATGTTTCTTGCCTTGTTATTCAGCTGCAGGTTTAGCTATTTGTCACAAAAAAACAGTCCCTTCATTCAGGGAAATAAATGGTGATACACGAAAGGTAATGGAAGAGTTACATTAATTAGGATGAAGTAAAGTGATAATGTGAAGAGCCCCTCGGTTGGTAGAATGACTTATTATGTCAAAAATCTCGAATTCAAACTTATATTCTTTTATTGTAAATGTTGTTAGTCTTTGACTGATTTAGAAATACGTTTTGGTGCACCGCTGTATTATCGAATTTGTAATCTTAAAGTTGATCTAGTCTTACATAAGTTACTCATCATTAAACAAAGAAAGTGACCATATGAGGAGACTTCCAAGAAAAGCAGGTAATTCGAGAGTATGGCTATTCACCATAGATTATTCACTTTGGTATTTTATTTAATGAAAAATCTTCTATCAGTTCGAACTAGTATCACTCTAGAGAAGAAGTGGACTCTACACATATATGACGTTTACTTCATGTGAGATGACTACTATTAGTTCGAACTAATTAAAAACAAGTTTTTACTTAAAATGAACGGTTTAGAAAAAAAACTTTAAAACACATGAATACCAGTGTGATATGATTACTCGTGTCATTATTCCCATATATGATGGTGACACTTATTATTTTTTAATAAAACTCACATACTTTTTAAAGAGCCCCACGAGTTCTTGAAACGTTTTGAAGCACCAACTCGGCTAAGTAGTATTTGAAACTGAAAACTAATGCTCCGTTTGTTTGCCATAAAATATTTTTTCAAAAAATATTTTCTTAATTTTTCGGTGTTTAGTAACACTGAAAAATTTATCAATTGAAAAATATTTTCTATTAAAAAATGGTGGCTACTTTTTTTTTTCAATTTTTCGGTGTTTGGTAACACCAGAAAATTGATCAACTGTAAAATATTTTTCGGTCAAATATTACGGCTAGTACAAAGTTTGAAAAAATATTTTTATATCCTTTAAGAGAAGAAAATATTTTTTCGGAACTCACTGTACATCTAAATATTAAAAATTATTTTTTAATATTTTATTTTTTTAAAAAAATATTTTTTCTAACAAGTTATTTTACAATAAACAAACAAAGTTCAAAAAAATATTTTATTTATTTTTCTCTTAAAATATTTTACATAAATAAATTATTTTACGACAAACAAACTGACTCTAAAGATGCAAAAACTAGGTGACATGACCTGTGGTGCCATAATTGCGCTTACAAGTGCTTTTTTCCTTTGCTGATTGGCTTTATACCTAAGTGTTGCCTTTTGTTTGGACATTCTTAGAAGCAAATAAGCACACGTCAAAATCTTCCACAATAGGCATATATACGCATGGGCGGATGCACATTCTAACCCCAAAACTTTTTTAAATATAAAGGCATTTTCTAGATAGTTTTAATTTAAAATATTAATCAGTTCTTATTAAAAAAAATAAAAAAATCCATATAACCTTTGATTATACATTATAACCTCCATTAAAAATATATTTTGAATTGATCTTTGTATATAAGTGTGCTAACTAGTGAAAATACATTTATAGGAATTGCTTCAAAATGTTTTGTTCCTTTCATAATAATATAGATCTTACAAATGGGTTCTTATTTTATGAGATATGTGGTAAATTTGTCACAGCTATATGAACAAAAAATATTTTAATTTGTTGACAAATGTCAATTAATTGGCAGAAATGAGAGTATTATAATAATTTATTTAAAACTCTTTAAGACCAAATTAATAAAAAGAAAAACTTCTGACATTTTAATATAACATGTCGTGTGATACAAACTAACGTAAATTAATTTTATAATATAATAATTTAATATGTAACTGTAACAAATTTACCACATATTTCATAAAAGAATTTTTTCTTACCAATACGTAAAGCCAACACATTAAAGATAAAGAGAACGATTTGACGCAATTCCCCGCATTTATAAATGGAATGAGGTAACTTAATGGCCGCACACAGTGGGAAGCAAAAAGTAGAATTGGCATAAAAAAAGTTTTGCCCAAAAAAATGTGGTCAATCGAGGTGCATGTGACAAGGAATTTACCTTATATTATAAAGTCAACTCAGTGAGTCATCGACAAAAAGATGTGGTCACAACATGATTCATTGAAACTTGTTCTTTTTTCCGTCCAGGTTAACTGAAACTACCATATGAATGGAAAGACAAAAGGATAAATGATGGGCGGTAGATAAAGCGCTAAAGAAGAGAATTAAAAGAAGTTTAAAACACAATAATGTTTAAACCTTTAATGCATTTCTAAGTTGAAGCCTGTTTACCTTTTTTTTTATGACGAAAAATATTTTTAGTTCATATTAATGATATGGTTTTATTCGAAAAAAAAATATGATTCAAGTCAATTAGATATAAAATCATTTAGGTTGGTCTCAAAAAGAATAACTTTTTAGTATTCTAACTCAAACATGAATAAGTCTCCTATCAAAACTTATTTGTTGAGGATAAACTAATCCAGTTCGGAACTATTGATGTATATAGCGATTAATCATAGAAGAATTTTTTTGATTTATTCTGGTTAAGCTTCCTTACTATTAATCTAAAGTTCTTCTCAGGTACAAGAAAATGGTTTAATTTCAGAGTTAAAAATCATAATTCTCAAACGAGCAATTAAAAAGATTTTGAACCATCCACACGATTTGATATTGTTCCTCTGATGATCATAATACCAACAATTTCTAGAGAGTTTTAATATGATTAGATTCATATAAATCTCTCATTTACACTAAACACTCTACCATTAGATTGACTCGATCCTTACTTTCTTAGTTACATGGTTTATGTAAAAGTATACAAATAGCTTTATCATTTTTATAGGATGATTCATGTTTTAGGAACCATGGCATTAATTAAGGAATCACTAAGGTTACTTTTCGATCATCAAGGAGATATTCAGGAGTTTGCACATGATTCTGAGTTCACATTCCTCGCAATACATAATCTTTGTGCACGTCGAAACTTGAAGTTACCATGAACAAATAAAGAAATCAAGTCCACCATCCGTATGCCCTTCGAGGTCTTGATCCTCTCTTTAACCTTTCTAGTTCTAAGAAGTATATTAGAAATATCAAGATGGATGTCGGGCAGATTTAAGATTTTTATTCAGTAAATATTAATAATTTATAATTTAAGATTAATATACAAATAAGTTTATTCAGTGTGAGCTATATTATTGTTTTAGGTTTAAAATACTTTAAAAACTATATATATATTTTTAAAACATTTGGGTGAGGAGAGTCTAATTGATTTTTTAGATTATAAATATTTTAAAATTACACACACACACACACACACACATATATATATATATATATATATATATTCTCAAGGCGCCCATCTAAGGGCGGAGGCATTAACCAATTTAAATATATATATATATATATATATATATATATATTTAAATTGGTTAATGCCTCCGCCCTTAGATGGGCGCCTTGAGACACTGCAAAATATATGGATTTGAAATTGGTACAGCTAGGAACCGGTGGTCATGGGTCCTTTTATTAAAATAAAAAAAAGGGATTTTTTCTCTAAAATCAAAGTGTACACAGATATACTCTCATAACAACGTGAATTCACCATTAAATTTGAATATGCGCATAACATTATAACGTTACAAGGAATCTGTATTCGAATTTTATACCCCTCATTTTGCTTTATCCTATGCGTGTGTTATGGGAAAAAGTAGACCTCAAAACCTGTAAAGGTTGTGAAGATGCTTAAAGATATGGGTTTAGCTGGATGTAAAATATTTAATTCTGCAAGATGCAATCTCCAGTTGTTTAACATATCTAAATCTTAATCTGATTAAGGTTGTCTGCCATGATTACAATTAAACTAATCAACCAATTTGCATTAACTAAACTCTTTGTTTGACCAGATATATTCTCCTTTGAACTTCATCTCCTCATTTTTTTTTAAAAAATATATTTTTAGGACCATCAGATTAATACCCTATGAAGGGAAGTTCTTCAAAACGGTGGGACCCATTAGCGTGTGGGTTTCACGGGCTAAAAATAAAATAGTGAGACTCAAGACGTTTTTTAACATAATCCTTCTGATAAAACGTATTAATTATGAGTGAGACAGAATCAATCGTATGAATCACTAGGCCCACGAATCATCTGAGCTACAACTGGTTGATAGGGGTCGACCCCATTTCGCCCTTTAGAATAGCTGGGCTTGGGCTAAAATCAAAGCTATTGAGACAAGTTTTTTAGTCTTTCACATACAGTCTGGTTTCAACAATTTGAAACCCCCAAACCCCCACCCCCCCCCCCCCCCAAAAAAAAAAAAAGTCGCCTAGTTCCTTAACCATGAATTGTTACAAAGGAAAACATGAAGGGCACAAATTACGTACAAGTCTTTTCAAAGTTCTTGGCACATGGAGATATGATTTACTTGTCTGACTTGGGTGATTACAGCACGAAATGTTGGAAAGATAGAAACAAAATTGTTTCTTGGATGCTTAGCTAAACCGTCGACCTTCCACGAAGTCAATACTAAGCCTTAAAAACCTTTCAAGATGTAGTTTAAACGACAACACGTTACTAGAGGTTTATGTCCAACGTAGAATAGGAACTTCGTGACTGTATTTGAGGTCAAACTTTTAACCGACCTAATTTTGCAATTGTGCGACTAACTGTAAATCCTCCCTGAGATTCCACAACATATAACTTGTGGATACCAAAATACCCTGAGACAGTTGGAATATAGCCCAGACAGCCATTGGGGCTGACAAGTGAAGACCCAAAATAGATAAGAATCCAGCATGCCAGTAAAATGGCTTGATGCAAACGAGCTAAGACTAAGTATTGGACCTATGAGGAAAGCACAGTAAGGACAAGTCATTGGTACTATCCCTCACACCTATAAGACATGTGTACTACACTTCACATTAAAATTAACAAAAAATAGACGATAAGTGGTCATATACAATATTTTCCATAACATAAGTTTATAATACAACTTTATAAAAACACAGTGGGATATGATATATTTTACTCGTTATATTATGATGTAAAAAGCAGAAAAGTAAGAAGCATAAACATAATTACCTTAAACATCTTAGTTATGGCTCCCTGCACAATTTTTGGAGAACTTCAACAGTTATAAATAAAAGAATAGGAATTTGCTGAACATTCCCATGAAGAGAAAGCCCAACAACCAAATACTCTTAAGTGAAATTTGGGATATAAAAGTGGTAAAGTGGGTTTTTTCCATGTTAAAAAAATAAAGCTATAAATGGACTAGTTTTATTTTGGATTGTTTCCAATTATATTTAATACATTTCCCAGCAAAACGGTCTCTTCATCTAATTCCTTCTTGGATATACTGAGAGGTCACAAAAGATGAGAACTAATTAACATTAATATTTGTAAAGCATGAAATATTGACGAACATATTCTTTTGTAAGTTGTTCTTTCCACTGTAAATTTTTTATCAGAGAGCATATATCCTCTTATTTATTATAATAGTGTTGCAATGAAATGTCCTTTTGTTGATAAAGAAAAATAAAATTAAACCAAAATTATGAAAAGAAATTTAAAGAAACTTCTCCATAAAGTTAGTTTTAATTCGTTGAAACCGCTGTTGATAGCTTGATTGCAATCTCTTGTGATCTTCAATTGAACGAAGAATTGAAAAGTGAAGAGTTTTACAAATAGTTTTCTGTATATTTCATTGATGTTGTTTCTGTACATATATACACGAGGTATTACAATAGGAAAAGAGTCCTAAACGTAGTATGCAAACACAAAGAGATTACATCAAATATTATCCAAGTAAATTTGAATACTTTTGAAAACTAGTAACTATGTTATCACCCCCCCTCAAGCGAAGCCAGTGAACGAACTGCAAGCTTGTAACGAAGATTTGTAAACCGACTAGCGGACAATCCCTTAGTCATAATATCTGCAAGCTGGTCTAAAGTGGAAATAAATCTGATATGTAAGTGACCATTAGCTACCTTCTCCCGAACGAAGTGAACATCAAGTTCAATGTGCTTTGTGCGAGCATGGAAAATTGGGTTTGCTGCAAGATACGTAGCCCCAACATTATCACACCATAGTACTGGAGAAGTTGTCAGAGAAGTACCAAGTTCAGACAGAAGAGACTTGAGCCAGCAAAGCTCTGCAGTTGCAAAGGCAATGGCACGATATTCAGCTTCCGTGCTAGATCGAGCTGTGGTAGATTGCTTTTTGGCTGTCCACGATATAAGATTTGGACCCATAAAAATACAATAGCCATGAGTGCTACGCCGATCATCAGGACAACCAGCCCAATCTGAGTCCGAATAGGCATGCAAAGCAAGGTCCGGAGAATTTTGAATAAACAGGCCATGAAGTGCCGTGCCTTTAAGATATCTGAGAATGCGTTTAACAACTGACCAATGAACATCTGTGGGAGAGTGCATGAACTGACACACTTTATTGACAGCAAAGCTGATGTCCGGCCGAGTAACAGTTAAATACTGCAGGGCACCAACCACACTTCGGTACAACGTCGGATCATGAAACGGCTCGCCAGAAGTAATAGAGAGATTGTGACTAGGAGCAATAGGAGTGGTGACTATTTTTGCATCCGTCAACTTTGTTCGTTGAAGAAGATCTAAAATGTACTTGGTTTGAGTAAGTAAAATGCCATCCTGAATGTTATGAACCTGCAAACCAAGAAAAAAGGAAAGGGACCCCAAATCCTTCAACGCAAATTGTCGATGAAGCAAAGATATGAGAGACTCAATAGTATTTAAGTCAGCACATGTAACTATGATATCATCAACATAAACCAAAATATAGATTGGATTAGGTGCAGTCTGCCGAATAAAAAGTGAAGTATCAGCCTTTGACCCTTTAAAACCAAGCTGCTGAAGAAAAGAACTCAATCTGGAGAACCAAGCTCGGGGGGCTTGTTTTAAGCCATATAACGCCTTTTTAAGTTGGCAAACATGCGAAGGAAAAGAGGGATGAGCAAATCCAGGGGGCTGAGCCATGTACACTTCCTCAGACAGAAGACCATGCAGGAAAGCATTATTAACATCCAATTGACGAAGATGCCATTTCTGAGACAAAGCCAATGAAAGAACCACTCTGATTGTAGTTGGCTTAACAACAGGACTAAACGTCTCAGTATAATCAATACCCTCCTCTTGATTATACCCCTTAGCAACCAAACGAGCCTTGTATCTTTCAATCGAACCATCCGGTTTTCTCTTTATTCGAAACACCCACTTTGAGCCAATAATATTAGCATGTGCAGGTTTGGGAACCAACAACCACGTCCCATTGTTTATTAAGGCATTGTATTCTGTCGCCATAGCTGTTCGCCAGTGAGAGTAACGAGAAGCTTGAGTATAGTTAGAGGGCTCAAACTCCTTAGGATCAGTCTGCAGACATTGGTTAGTAAGGGTATGTAATGCAATAAAATCAGGAAACTTCTTAAGAGGCCGGGTATGATCACGCGACCTTGTCACCATAGGATGTGACGACTCGGTTTGACATGGAGTAGGGGCTGAATCGATAGGTGCAGAGAACATGAAGGTTGGAGCATGGTCAACACTATCTGTAGTAGAGCTGGGAGTAGGCGTGTCAGGAGCAAAATGTGGGTATATCTCTAAGGCAGTGGGCGAAGAGGTGGAAGACTCTAGACTAGGAGATTGTGCATTGCATGTGGTGGCAGGAGGTGAAGACTCAGGACTTTGGGAGTTAGTAGAGGGTAGGGGACGAGACACTGGAGAACTAGAGAGCGAGGCAGGGACCACGATAGATGGAGACCCATTAGACCGAGAGGGTGGAGGCCAGAATTGCACAGTTGGGGAAGGCGTATGGTGCACGGAAGAGACAGGAGAAAAACCAACAGAGTTGATATTTGGAATAGAGCCTGGCGAAAAGAACATGTAGGGAAAAGAAGCCTCATCAAATACTACATGACGAGAGAGAAACACACGACCAGTAGGTTGATGGTAACAACGATATCCCTTATAATGATCATCATAGCCGAGAAAGACACAAGGCAGCGATTTGGAGCTAAGTTTGTCTTGTCGAATGAGAGCTAAATGAGGAAAACACAAACACCCAAACACTTTTAAAAATGAATAATCTGGTGGAAATTTATGTATAACTTCAAAGGGTGATTTGTTTGAGAGAACTGGAGTTGAAAGTCTATTGATTAAATAAATGGCTGTGGCAAACGACTCTACCCAAAATCGCTTAGGCAGAGAGGCATGAGACAAAAGAGTTAGCCCCATTTCTGTAACATGACGAATTTTCCTCTCTGCTAAGCCATTTTGTTGAGGAGTGTAAGGACATGAGATCCTATACTGTATGCCAGACTCATCTAAAACCTGTTTGAATTTTCCTTGGGTCAATTCACGAGCACTATCACATTGAAAAAACTTTATCGTAGTCCCAAAAAAATTTTATGAGAGTCGTTTGAAATGAACAAAAGTTGAAACACATTCAGCTTTATTTCGCAAGGGATAAAACCAAGTAAATCTACTATATTCATCAATAAAAATAACAAAGAAGCGAAAATTAGAAAATGAGTTTATTGGAGCAGGACCCCATACATCACAGTGAATAACTTCTAGTGGATACAAGGCCTGTCGTTCAGAGCGTGAGAATGGGAGTTGATGACTCTTCCCCAGCAGACACGCAGTACAACGTTTATTAAAAAAACTAATATCAGAAAAGGCTAAAAAATCTTTTGCACGCAACAGCGAAAGAACATCCTTTGAGGGGTGGCTAAGACGTTGGTGCCACAATGAGGCAGGTACTGAAGTGACAGAGAATGCAACAGGAGAAGTGGACGTAGACGAGGACGACAATGGTAGGGTGTACAGGTTCGAGTTAACGTGGCCCTTGAGGATTGGCATCCCTGTGCGGAGGTCCTTGACAACACAACAAGTAGGGAAAAACTCAAGTGAGACCATATTTTCTTTAGTGAATTGTGAAACTGAAAGAAGATTTTTTGTAAGTCGGGGAACATGAAGAACATTAGTTAAAGTGAGAGAACGGAAAGGAGTAGAAACAGAAGATGAACCTGTATGATGGATAGGTAAGGCAGAACCATCTCCTACGATCACTTGATCAGAACCACCGTAGGGTTGAATAGCCTGAAGAAGACCCGGGTCAGATGTCATGTGAGAGGAAGCACCCGAATCAGGAATCCAAGGCTGAAGAGAAGGCGGCATAGGTGGAGATGATGGTTGATAAGAATGAAATCCTGCAAAATGTGCATTAGCATTACTGTTGCGAGACTGAGAATAGTGATAGCGACACTTGGCCGCAGAATGACCAAATTTGTGGCAAATTTGACACTTCTGCTTGTTGTTATTAGAATAAGCACGATCACCAGAGGACTTCGACACAGTAGTAGGTGCAGAAGATTTGGAGTGAGCCTGTTCATCAAGAGAGTGTTGTTTAAATTGAGCAACAAGAGCCGAGGCAGTAATAGAAGGTGGTGCCGAAACTGGGTCATCATCCAGTAGCACACGCTGCTCAAAAACAAGAAGCTTGGCACGAAGTTGGCTGAATGTAGGAGGTGGAGACAAATTCTCAACCGAGGTGACGAAAGAACGATACTCCCGTGGTAGACCACCAAGAGTAATCAACACAAGATCTGTATCACGGATAGGATCACCAATAGCTGCTAAAGAGGAAGATAAAGAGTGTATGGTCTGAAGATATTCAGCAGCAGACGTAGCCCCTTTTTTAAGAGAACGAAGTTAAGTGTGCAGGAGCGATTTACGAGCCAACGACTGCTGAAGAAACGCCTCATGCAGAGACTGCCAGAGATCATGAGCTGAGTTATGAGCCAATGGTTGATGAACCATCGAATCCGAAAGTGTACCCATGATACAGGCAGCCACGAACTTATCATAACGAAGCCAATCATCCACGTTGAGAGTAGAAGCAGAAGAGGCAGCCTGAGTAGTGGCAAATGATTTGGTAGAAGGCTTGGGAATAGACCCATCCACATAGCCCATAAGGTCATTAAATACTAGAAAAGCTTCCATCTGCGTCTTCCAAGTAAGGTAATTCGTGAGATCAAGAGAAACAGTTACAAAGGCGCGAACATTGAAGGAAGGTAAGGAGAAAGTTGAGGTCGCAGCCATTGTGCGTTGTGTGACAGAAGACAGATTTATGGAAGTACAAAAACAGAGAGTGATGTGTAGCGGAGTAGTAATGAGCCAAGACAGATGTCGTTGAGCTCTGATACCATGAAGAGTTTTACAAATAGTTTTCTGTATATTTCATTGATGTTGTTTCTGTACATATATACACGAGGTATTACAATAGGAAAAGAGTCCTAAACGTAGTATGCAAACACAAAGAGATTACATCAAATATTATCCAAGTAAATTTGAATACTTTTGAAAACTAGTAACTATGTTATCAAAAAGAAAAAACTAATCTAGTTTTGCTTTTTTTTTTTTTTTCCCAATTTGGACAATTGCTTCTTGTTGGACGAATGGTCCAAATCCTCACATGGCTTATTTCGGTCATGTCAAATAGCATGACTTGTTGGCCAAGGCTTTTGCCTTGGTCAACCGGTCAACTCTTTTTTTTTCTTTTCTTTTTCTCTTCCCTTTTACTTTATTCTTCAATTCTTTAATAGTTTCTCGCCGATAAACTTTTTTATCCTGTTCTTCATCTAATTTTCTCTTCAATTTGGCTCTAATTGTTCTTTCATAACATAGATAAAAGCATAATTAAAGTGATCAAACTTTTCAATAAATATATATAACTAATTCTAAATTGTAAACAAATTAATAGATCTAAAATATAAATACATTACACTCCAAAAGAGTAATAAATGTTAGAAAGAACTATACTACTCGACTATATATACATGAGAATGATACAAAGTTAGTTTCTTTCACTCCCAAATGTATGTGTAAAGGAAAAAATGCATTATATATAAACGTAAATATAAATTGATTTCATAGCTTCATTTGAGCTAATAGATACTAAAGTGCATCTTATATGATAAATATTTCCATCGACTTAATTAAAATGGTGATAGTTATGATGCTTTTCTTATAGTATTACAAGACTTAAATGCATTAAATTCTGTGAAAGATAATTATTCTTAATGTAATTCTCATAAGGTAAATTTTCCAAAGATGAGGCCAAACGAACTTTTCTAACATTTACAAAATAGTCACATAAGATAAGAGAAAAGAGATCGAGAGAATAAAGATTTTTATTGCAACGTAGAAGATCATAATTTATAAGAAAAAATAACCTGTTCTCCAAGCATTTTTTTTAATGGAAATCTTATAGGATTTTTATCTTCTTTGACTTGCTTTTGGTACCACAATCAAATACTAACTTAATAAATTATGAATGAACATCCATTTATACGGACATAATTTCATAACAGAGTCAAATATAATTCTTTTTTTCTTCATATTAAAAAAAAAAAAACAACTCCAAGTTCATTAGGTGTACACCTTAAAAGCAAAACTAAAAAATAAAGGGAAAGGTTTAAAAACATTCGTCGGTTCTACACTATTAATCTGGCGTGTAATGCATAGTTTACGCGTTTGGGTAGAACTCACATTTTTAATATGAGACGTTTTACAACATTTTTTAAAAACAAAAAACCTCTAACAATCCCATTTAATTCTCCTCCATCTGCCAAACATCCTTTTCCCTCCAAAAACAAACCTCATGCATGGAGCCACGTGTCTGTATCCACGTGTAAGCTCAACAGTTCCGCCACGTCAAAAAGACACAGAACCCTGTAGGCCCCACATAAACGACCCTAGAACAGTAGCGGTGGTCACAGCTTGAACCTTTGTGACATCCCGGTGGCAGTCCCCGTAATTCTCCTTTAAAACCCTCAGGGGTAATTTCAAAGTATCAACAGAAGTTTCAGTTCGTAAGTTCGTATAACTGACAGCTGCTGAGGAAACCAAAAAACATACAACAAAAACAAAACATTAAACTAAACGAAAAACACTAAAAAAAAAAAAAAAAAAAACACACACACACACACAAAATTAAATAAAAATAAAAAAACAATTACATTAACAAACTCTTCTATGCTTTAAGGATTGTACAATGGACCCCGACGAGGTACGTTTTAACAATCCGCCACCACTCCACGGTGGGGGAACCACCTCAACGACCACCACCACCACCACCACCACCACCAACAACTACCTAACTGATTCTTTAACCGCTTCTTTTTGTTTTCCTCTTATTCAAGAAATTTATGATCTTCTTGAAAATCAATATGTTTTTTTTGTCCTGCTGACGTCACGCATGTTTCTTAGATATATGTATGTGTGTGTGTGTGTGTATAGGTGTATGTATAATTCTTTTTTTTTTTTGGTTTGTTTGTTGATGCAGAGGTTAATGGCTTTGAAAAAGGCGTATGCGGATATAATACTGAACACGGCGAAGGAGGCGGCGGAGAGGATTATGGTGTCGGAGAGGAAAGCGCAGAGGTTTGAGAATGAGCTCAAACTGGCTAAAGAAGAGGCGCTTCGAATGCTTCTTAGGCTCAAGCATATGATGGATGCTAAGGTCAGATATATATTTTTTTAATTTCATTTTGCTTTTCTTGAAAAGGGTTTTGGCTTGTTTTTTGTTTAAGATTTCTATTAGTTCGGTGCAATTTTTACTGCATGTGTGTGTGTTTGTGTGTGTATAGGCAGCTGAATGTATGTGTTTTGAGGATATGGATTTTTGAGTTTTTTGAGATTGTTTTGAATTTTTGCTGTGAGGAGTTTTTTGGGTTTGGAGGGGTGGTTTGTGGCCAAGATTGATCAAGGTGAAAATTTTAATTTTACGAGGAATTTTCTTTTCGGTTGTTATTGTGCGATTTTGGTTATGAAGATATGGTCAATTTGGTGGAATGAAGTCGTGATGTCCTTTTCGAGTTGATTTGGAATGAATTCCATCACATTGATGTCTATATATGTGTGTGTACCCATTTTCAGATTTCAGATAATGGTAGCTTTCTTGAAATTTAGGCTAGTTTAATTTGGAATGGGTTGTATTGACTAATGATTCTTTTGCCATTCCAGGGAATGAATTTTTCACTTAATTAATCTATTGTAATGGAGCGCCAAGTGTATCTTTCTTTTTTTTATAGGTTTACATCAACAGGAAGGAGAATGAAGTTCGCATTTGTTACTTTTTCGGTTAACGGTCTTCCAACTGTTAATTATGAATCTTAACCGCCTTTTCTCAGTTGAAAAATTGGAATGTTGTCGAGTGATATGACACGATGAGAAAGTTCAAAAAACAGTTACTTTTTCATCTTGGCGGGTTTTCTTGACAATTACTTTCTTCGCGCTAAAAGACGAGCCTACTTACATTTTTCTCTTTCTTTGATTTTTGTCGCTTACAGAATTACGTCTTCTTTTTCCTTTCCTGAGCTGCTTCACCATGGAATGTTCCTTTGTCCTTTGCTGTAGACATTTAAGAAGGGTATACTTGATCGTTTGCTTGACAAGAAAGATCTTATATGAAGTTAATTAAATCTAGAGGTAAGAATCCATATGCAATGATAATAATGGAATGGCTTGAAACCACAAAATATCAATGCAATATCCAAGCAGTGCACTGGAGTAAAAGAAAGTGGAATGAAGGTCAGAAGGTAGTGCATTTGCCATAGACATGTAGTGGCTACTTGCTCTTTCATGCAGTTACAGCTACATTTCAGAATATACTTTCTGTTGTATCCGTCGCAGAAACTGAAGAAAATCCTTATTTTTTACCAGAAACCTTTGGAAATTTGTACTTCAATGCCACCTAAATATAGCGTAAAAAGTTCAAAAATAAACATCTGAACTGAAACTTGAGTAAAAAGTGCAAAATAATCCTTTAAAATTTTCTTTTATGTCTTCTCTGTTATTTGTTTTTGGTTGTTGTTGGTTGGTTTTGGGGGGGGGGGGGGGGGGGGGGGGGGGGGGGGTGTGGTTTTGTAGTTCTCGTTGTTTTGAAGGGGTGGAACAGAGACATTCTCTTTGGGGAAAGTTGAAGCCATTAATGTTATGATGATTTTCTTTTCAGTTGTTGTGTATTTGATGTGGTTTCTGTTACAAAGATGGCCAATTTGGTGGTTTAGTTTTGATTTCCTTTTATGAATTTTAGATTTCAGATGATGTTGGTTTCTTGAAATTCAATGGACTTTCATTTGGAATGGGAAGTATTGAATAAAGATTGCTTCACCATTCCAGTAAATGGACAATTTCTCACTATAGTAATTGAATATGAAGGAGGATCCAGCGTATCTTTTGCGTGCTTAGGTTTAGATAAATAGGGAGGAGAAATACATTTTGAACTTGTTCCTTCCTCTCGACCTTCAGTTATTAATGTTGACTGTCTTCTTCTTAGTTGAACATTTGTAACGTCGTCAAGCGATGTGACACAACAAGAAAGTATTTTTTGGGTCAAAATGTTACTTGTTTCCTTCTAAAAGAAAGTTTTTACCTTTCCTTCTCCTTTCTTCTTTCTGATTTTTGTTGCTCACAAAATAATAATTGCTTTTCTCTTCCTAAGCTGCTTCATGATCCTTGAGAGAAAGGTTTTATTAACTTAATCATCTCTAGAGGTAAGGTTCTCCCAGAAAGAGTGCATATCCTACGACAAAGTCGGAAATCCTTGAAGCCACTAAAATGTGATTACTAAGTAATCTATTGAAGTAAAAGACAGTCGAATGAAGGTCAGAAGCCGGTGCATTTACCATGAACTAAGGTGAGCTAGAGTTGGACCTTGTTGGGTTCTTGGGCGCTGGAAAAACTTTATGATGTCATTTTAGAACTTCATCTCTCCACTTCGCAGATGAGAGGCTCCTAGGCATAAATACAATAGACCATATGATTTGTTTTGATATAATTCCTGTATCCCTTAAGCAAGCTGTCCATGGAGTTGGTACTGGCTTATCTTGGAATCTTGCACTATTTATCGAGTCTTAATGAGATACTCTGTTTCTCTAAAGCACTCATGTAAGTTTTAACTTTTCATAATTAGACTTCAGTGATTAATCCCCAATTGGCTATTTTAACTAATACCATCAATTTTTTTATTCAGGGTGTACAATAATAGAATGGTTCAAAAATGTAAGTATTGTTTGTAAGTTTCTGAGTCAAAAGAAGGAAGTATAAAGGCAATGGGTTGATCACACTGTAAAGAATTTAGATTGACCTATCTCTTGATTTACTATATAGTTCATATACCCCGAGGAAACCATAGCATGTTGGGTATGTTTGTGTAGATCCATTGGTATAGTTAGCATGAGAGCCCAGAATGCTCTTGGCTTTGACTTATATCTGATATACTTTCATAATCAGTCATGTGAAAGTAATCAGCTAGCTGCTTGCAACTCCAGAACATAGTTGAAAAGGTTGAAACCTGTGATAGTAAGATATCTTTTAATTCCTTATTAGCTGGAGCTAATATCATCGGAGAATCTGCTCATAGCAGTGTAGTTAGAGCTGCTTGTAGCAATGTAGTTAGAGCGGCTTATAGCAATGTAGTTAAGAGTTAATTAGAAAAAAAAAAAAAAAAAAAGGCAATGTAGTTAGAGTTATTGCAAAGTGCATATTGATTATGGTTTTTTGTATCAAACTATGCTGCCATGTATGACATTGTTATTTTGTGCCATGTTTGCAGATTAGGGAAGCAGAGTTGACAGCCTTGAGTCAGCAGAAAAAGATCGAAGAACTTGAAGCACAACTTCTGGAATCTGAGGATATTGTAAGAGACCTTAGAGAAGAGTTAAGAGAAGTGCAATCTGAGCTGGAGAGAGTGACAAACAACAAAGTACAGCATCTCAGTGATTGTGATATTGCTATTCAAGGACAAATATCAGAGATGAGCAGGATATATACTCCTCAGTTTGTTGACTTCCAACCTCCACAATCACAAGCTGAATCCATCGTCGCTTGTGCAATGAAGCATGCAAATCAGGATTACAGAAATGCAGCACATAAATGCTATTGCACATCAATCCATATGGGGAGTTCCTATAGTGGAAGTCCAGATTTGCCCTCTATAATATTGAGAAGCAAAGAGCCTGAGTTATACAGAAATGGATGCACACACAGAATTCGTGCATGTGACAGGAATCTACTGGATCAAGAACTGTCTCTGTCTGGGAAAATAAATAAAAGAGAAGACGAGAAGAGTATGAGAGAGGATGAAAGTGGTAAAGTATTCCGTAAAGCACATAGGCGTAAGGATGAAAAAAGAAGTAATTTTGAGAAGAAAAATTTTCAGGCAGGTTTGCTTCCTAATTGGTCATTTATCAAGAAAAGGAAAAGAGCTACGAGATATAGGAAGAGCAGAACCGTCTTATCCAGGAATGTTCTTAGTCAATCTGTCCAAACTGTTCAAGCACCTGAAATATCTTTATTAAGAACTCATCCAATTTCTGCCGTTGATGGTGCTCCTTCTGGTGAAAATCCTTCCAAGATTTCCTTAAGATTACTGTCACATAAAGGTGAATCATGCCCGCAGTCAGGATGTGCAGGAACATCTGTAAATGAAGCACTTGTCAAGTCTTGCACTGATCAAATCACGAAAAACACAGACAAGTTGACAGGGAAGACAGCACTGCTGAACATCGGGTGTAGAGAGAGTCCAGAGATTCCAATTTCTGAAACGAATCTTGGAAAATTTAGTCCACCATCAATGAAACTAGAGTCAGAAGCATCTGAGACAAGTGACAGTCTTCCTAGTCGAACCATAAATGATAGAATGTTTAAATATACATTCCAGAGAAAGCGGAAGAGAGAACCTTTGGTCAGACCTGATGAAAATGTGTTTTCCAAAAATAATGCATGTGCGGAAAATGCTTCTCTTGAGAAGAACACACCTCATGAAAATGCTTCTGTGGAGAAGTACACATCGGATAAGAGTACTTCTCTAGAAAACAGCACTTCGACGAGGAAAGTGTCAGTAGAACAAATTGATTCTATTGATACAAAATCTTTCTTTGTTACAGAATCTTCTCGGTACAGTCAGCAACTTGTGCAGGTCGCTCATCAGGTTTGTCATATTCTACATACTTATAATCTCTGTACGCGCTTTGTGTGTATACATGCATCGACGCACAGGTTGGTGGGATATATAGGCATTATGCATGTGCAGGGCTGTAAAGGGAGAGAATACCCAAATTTGCTGTTAAAGTTTTAAGAGTATTGGTACGGCGGAAATAATCTTTGGCAAAATCTCAAAGGTTTAGCATTGAAATGAGCAGTTGTAATTTGTTAATAATAGATGTTGACAAATTAAACACCCTGGAATTGGATACATTTCAATGTCTATATCTTTAATGTCTAAGGGGCCCTCTTTGATGCTCTAAGTTACACTGTTTGGACATGGGGAGTGTGATTTTGTGGGGACAGTGATCTCATCTCCTCTCTTCTCCCAATTCCTTCCTGCAATTGATCTAGCACCTGTAGGAGAACCCGAGGAAACAGGAAGGGGGTGGGGGGTTGTCTAATTTAGAGTAGGGCTGTCAGGTAGGTCCTTTCTGCAAGATTAGATTTCAGATATAAATTGGTGAGTTTTATATATGTATCTATTTTATAATAGAAATAGACTAGTGCGTAATTGAAAATATAGTGTATGCTACCTAAATTTACATTTTTTCCGATTATTTCTTTAGTTGTGTTTGTAGAGTGTTTGATGACGTGTTTAAGTTGTAGGATTATGCTTTGAGTTAATCATTTTGGACACAGCAGAAATGATTTTGTCCATTCCACCATTTTCCTCCTTGCGGATAGATAAGTTTGTAGGTCTAATTTGGCAGCGTCTGCACATTGTCCCTATCTTTGTCCTCTTTTTTCGTTCAATGGCATCTAGTTTCCATCATTTCTCTATTTATTGTCTCTATCTCTGTTAAAACTTTTTGCATGTCTATATGGTTCTTTGCGAAGTTTACAGTTTATCACAGAAAATGACTTTGTAGCTTATGAGTCTACCATTAATCTTTGCTTTTAGTTTTAGTTGTCTCTTATCTTTTAAGTTTACCATGAATTATTGAGAATCTGACAGACTAGAATAAGTTGAAAACTTCTGTTACTTTTGTGCTTAATTTCCGCCTCGTTACAAGCTTTTGCACATGTGCCAGCACAATCTTGAGGTTCTCACCAATCCAATTGTTGCAGCTCATGTATTCACCTCTGACAGTTTTTTGTAGGCTTAGTTTGTTTCTGGAAGTTGTACAAGTGTAGGTCTTCATGGATTCTTGGGGGTTTGACAAACAGATTATGAGTTGAGAACTTTCTTTTTTATGATTCTCTACTTTCTTGCTGCATCCACTAGAATTTAAACCTTAATTTCCTAACTTGTATAGTTGGCAGTTATTGTAATACACTTACACTCATATCCCTATACAACTTTTGTATGTATTCTAGATCTCAGTCAAACTAGTACCTAGTTAGCAAACCGAATATTGTTTGTACCCAAGACACATTGCCCTTGCTGTTTTGTTTGTGACATTGTTGATTCTACTTTCCTCAACGGATCAGATCGAGATTTATCATTTTCTTCTAGCAAGGGAAAAAATTCTTTTGGATCAAATTAAGTGCAAAAGAAATTAATCCTTTTGTGAAGAGCATTCTGAAAGCGGTTTGAGGGAAGATCTTTCATAGGTGTAACTTCTAACCATTATTGGTGTTATTCAAGAGTATAAATTTCTTAGACTTGTTCTTTTTCTCTTTTCATTTCATCATTTGGCTTATCCAGTGGTGGATCTAGACATTGAAGCTCGGGTGGCTAGGTTGAAATACATGGAATTTCTGTTTTTTTTTTTTTTCCTTTTATCTTCTACAACTTAGATATGAAAGCTTGTGTATGGTGTTAACTATTTTTTATCTGTGATTATCAAGACTCTTTTACCACCAATTCTTGCATTTTGTGATATATATTAAGTTGTGTAAGCGGGATTTTGATGTGATGGAACAGTCCCTTGAAATGGTAATGTTTGTAAAATGTTTAATTGAAGTATGGAATATCTGGACTTCCTTTGGGTGCCAATCATGATTTCTGCTTTATTGTGGTCGTGAGTAAGTCTAAATAAGAATGGATAGTGACGACTGCACAAAAATACTCAGTCAAACTAATAATTAACTTGTTGGTAAATACACATAACAGAAGTTTCTCTCTCGTGGAGGAGGTCCAAAGTGCGTAGTTTGAATTTTCTATGCTTTGCTAACTAACTATTGTGAAAATTGAGACCGACAATTCCAGACCCAAAGCATCAAGTAGAGCTTGATTAGAAGTTAATTTGAATCAACAGATTATACAGATTAGCGAAATAAAACATAGAAATGTAGTTTTCTTTTCATGCTTGCCATCTGTGTTAAAGGCGTGCTTCTAGCAAATCAAATTTATGGATCCGTGAGTCTGGTTCTCTGCAGAATTTTGTTACCTTTTTCATGGATGCCAACTTACGATCTTCTTGTTGTTTTTCTTGCCAGCTTATATCTTTGTCTGACAAGAAGTGGTGGCAGTAAGTCTGAAACTTCAGAGGTTTTCAACGAGAATACGGGAAGAAAAGCATCATAAGAGGTCTTCAGCAATCTAATTGTGGAAAAGGCATACTTCAAGGACCGTGTGGATCAGCAAATTGCGAACAGAGATTTCTGGTATGATTCAGGAAGCCTGTGAATCAACCCAAATTTCCTTCATTAAGACTAATTTCCGGATCCTGAGTTGACAATAGGCACCTTTTACGGTAACTTATATACCGTTGTTGTATCGCTTTACGTCTCTTTTCTGGTCGTGTACAGGCTAGTGTTGGTGTCGACTGTGGCTCGCGGTGATTATTCACCGGTAAATTAGTTCTATTAAAGATCGGATTTTGCATAATTAACCTTTCTGAATCTGCGCCTTCCATTACTTTTGATCGTAATGCTTTGAATCTTAATTATAATTGTTTTTACTTCTGTTGACAAAGCAGTTCGCATGTGGGTTTTAGTTCTCTGGGCGGCAAGAATTTGCATATTCAAGACAACTTGGCATTTGTGCATTTGTTTTATCTGCATTTTTGTAGATTACAGTTTGAGTGAGCTTAACACCACTTCTATCGGGTTTTATTTCTAGTATTGCCGGTCTCAAGTCTAGATAAAGGAGAGCGGCGCTAGGTAACCTATAGCAAACCTAAACACGTCTGATTCTTTGTATGGATTTGAGAGAACTTGAGTGAGCTCACTTCTAACTTCTTTTGGTGCCAAAAGTATTCAACTATGCAATTCACCAAGAGTCAAGAGAAACATCACAAACATTCCCCCTATACATGCTCCAATGTCCATTTGTTTATTGATAGTATGAGGTAGATTTAATGGTGATAAATTGTTTATATCATTTCATTGTAACTATATAAATAATTCATTATCATTAAATTTTTCTTATAATATTTTAATATTATAAGGGGTTCAAGTACACAGCTTTAATAAAAAAAGAATAATACTTTTCATACTAGAACCGTAAAAACTTACTTTAAATGTCACTTTCATTTTTTTTTTTTTCTCTTTCTATTTTTACATTTTTCTTGCTTGTAAGTAATATCAAGTTTTAGCCGTACAAAGTTTGTCTTAGCTTCTACTGTAACTTTATTATTATTATAAATATCTTTTCACCAACCTTTTTTGCATGTGGATTGTACATAAATGAAAGGCTCCACACATTAACACATCAAATCATTTACATTGTCAATGATTGTCCTTGTCGACCCCCATCAAAATACAAATCCTAACTGCACTACCAATCAATGACATTTCACCAACCTAATTATCTTGGTAAATTTACCCTGTTTCTTTATTCAAAGCAACAATAAAAAGGAAAAGGAAAACGAGCATATTAGCCCGGGTTGATTATATTTATTTATTGTCTTAAACACGCCTTTTAACTGCTGATAAGATTTATGTCGAGTCTTGTACATGAACAATATAATTTTTTTTTTTTCATAAATAAATAACGGCGAAATTTGAATCTAAAATTGTATAATAACCCCTCATGTTAACTATCTAGGCAAAGAAAATTACCAAGCTGGGTTCAAATCCTGCCATGGCTACCTAATCCTTGGCTTGGACGGGACATTTAGTGCATGTCACAATTGTTATGTGCCCCAATGTCATATTAACATATCAATTATGGTATCCCAGGCATTTCACCAACCAGGACTGGTACACCACCCGCCAGAACACCAGGGTGGGAGGCAAGTGCTCTTCATAGTCTTCATCACTGAACAACTATGATGCTCAAGCAACATGGTTACCAAATCTAAATGTCCGTCATAACGTTATAAAATTATGAATAAATACATCTTGAATTCCATTATCGAGATTTTCCACTCATCTTTTCAAATTGAATCAATATACATTGTCAAACAATGAAAAGGATGTTCAACCATAGAAATGAAACAAAATAAATTTTTTTCTCTATACAGATAGATGCACCATGTCAAATCTGGTGCAAACCAACAAACCAGTTTCCTTCATCGCGCGATCCAAATTTCTAGAGAAAGGAATTCAAGGAGACTGGATATAACTAGTGCATTCTAGATTTATCGATTTTTTTACGACAAAGAAATGGAAAAAGAAAAGATCGATAAATTTTCAATGATATGGATTGGTAAAACAGGGATACGAGTAAAATATACTTGACCAAACCTGTAAGCACAGCTTCAGTAAGTAGTTATAACCAGAAACTTTGGTATGTAATGGACTTTACCATGACATTTCTTTTTCGTCCCCTCTTGGTTGAAGACATCGTTTACTTCCCACACTAAAATGAGTACAAGCGCTCGAACTTTTGTCCATATCTACACAACCTGCAAGAAAATGTGAATCAATTATAGTGTGTAAACCAGAAAGTTGAAAGATTCAACATTTTTGCATTTGCATATTCATTTTCTTCTAGGGATAGAGTCTCTAGATCAGGACACTCGAGAATGGGGAGAATCTTGAGCTTACCTAATTATAGATTATAGCAAACGATATCACACAGAAACATGAATATTCTTTGAGACTTGGCTCGAGGAAGATTCTGATATTCCATGAGAATCACTAGGGATTTCAGCCAATGGGTTCACTATAATCCCATGACCTCCTTGGAACCGATTTCTCCTATTCTCCAGCTTAAATGCTTCAGCATCTCCATTTTGAGCTAAATTTCGCATGGCTGCTACCAGAGGAGTTCCGCGAGAAGCAGGGAGTCGTGAGGTAGAAGACTGACCTTCAGTTCTCTTCCAGAGCTTTGAGGTGAAAAATCCTGTCCCAGGTAGTTTGCAACATATGGTTCCAGCAGAGTCATTATTTGACATCTTTCCAGTTTTCACAGCCAAGTCAAATGAGATTTCATCTAAAGCCAGCTCTAGACCATGAACACGTGACTCCAAAGAATGCATGCCGCTCTCTGAGCGCCCTATAAACCTCTATATTTAAACAATAGCAGGTAAAAAGTGTGAGAAAAATGCTTTATAACTGGCCACGGCAGATATATTTCCAAAACAAAAAAGGAGAAAAATAGTGAAATGCTGACAGTCTGACATTTTTATTATACAAAGGCAGGCAAAAATGATGAATAACCCAGTGTTATGCATCTAGAAGCATCCCAAAGCTTGAGGGCACTGTTTCAGCAACACTCGACAATACTATTTTTCAGCAAATGCTGAGAGATTGGAACTTGTACGGCATAATAACAATGATACAACTAAAAGGCTTCAAACACCATATAGATGCAAGTATGCAGTGAGGTACTTGATTAAGTTGTAGCCTGACATTAACTTCTGCATTTAGGACAGTTACGATTAATGCATGACGTTGAATGTATTATATATAAGTGTATTTCTTGTAACATTTACCTCTGCTGTTTCTGCTTCCTTATTTTCTTTTGGTATATTTTGACACTTAGTCACCCCTAACCCCGCCAAACCACCCCCCGGAGCCAAAACAAGAAAAGAAAGACAGCAAAAGGAAAAGCATAAACTAAAGATATAAGTTGATCCAAGAAACTGCCGTGGCTCAATATGGAGACTGTTGAGGTGTTAAGAAGAATTCATAGGCAGTGAGATATTCTCAAGTATATACACGGTCCATCAAGATAGAAGAAGTATATGAATGAAAAGTGGCAGTTCTATCAGATATCTTAATGGTAACATTGCTATCACAATAAATTCTCCGATAACAACTTCTGGGAGAAAATCTGATTGGAATGAGTAATATACCTGGAGGAGATCTAACAAATTTGACTGCTGATTTTCAATTTGAACAAGTTGCTTTCGAATCAGAGAGAGATCTTCGGACTCTTTCTGGTTCTCACAGTGGTCCCCAATTTCATTACTAACAACAACAGTAGATTCAAACATGTCATCAAGGCATGGAACTACACGAGATCCAGCCTTGGATACATTAAGCTTTTGCATCTTTTCATCAGAGTTCTTACTGAATAGGGCCCTTCTCGTTTTATGCTTCGTGAGTCTATCCCAGTCATTGTCTCCTCCTTCCAATTCTCTGTTGTCTCTGCCTTTGATATCATCCTCATAAACTACGGTTTCAGAAGGTCCACTAGGGGCAGAAAGGCCAACTTTCCGATCAGATGGCTTCGTATGATCCAATTTCCGGAACATTGCTGGTCCTGTTTTCTTAGCGTTACTATCTAAAGGGCTTCTTTTTTTGGCAGTGGTAGCAGAAAATCCATCAGCTATGGATGATTTGTTGGCCATGAGAGATTTCTTGCTAACTTGGCGAGCACCGGGGCTTATCCTGTAGGAAATTTTGGAACTGGGTGGATAACGGCCATCACTAGCAATTCCTGTCCTCACAAAAACGAATGACAGGAAATGAAATAATTGAAAAATAGACTGGCAGAAACAAAACGAAAATATGATGTCAAAGAAATTGAAAAAGTCGAAAAACGAACAATTCGACAAATATCACCAATACAGGGAAAAAATTCCAGAAAGTAACAATTTACTAACAAAATGAAAACTGAACAGAAAAGATAACTTTAATCTTTATGTACCTATATCTTACGATAAATCAAACTCACTTCGAATTCTTCGTGTTTATAGGAAACAAAAAAGCTCATGTGTCACTTAGAAACAACGGATATGTAGAAGGAAAACAAATCCAGTTATTGAAAACAACGAGGTGCAATCGACAAACAAGAAAACACCTAAAATCATACGCGAAATAAGATTAGCACCGTTGAATTATTTAATCATCTTGACCAAAAAAAGAAAAAGAAAAAATTAGGAAAACAAAGAACAATTCACAATCGTTTGGATCTTGTGAGAAAACCATCTGCTAAAATTAAATCAAATGTTCATACAACCCCATTTCAACTTAATAAGCAACTTAATAACAACCTATGTAAAGAAAATGATACCTTTAGAAGAAGACTGCGATTCAGGAGGCGGGGATAAATCAGGTATCTCCTTCCATGCTGCCACCATCTGATTCATCGTCTCTCTCACTGCCTTCACCTACACATAATCAATAATAGAATTACACACACACATATACTATAATCGACATAATATATACATGTAATAGACGCGTTTCAGTCTCAGGGGAAGAGGTTTCATTCATCACTTTATAACAATAGAATGTATACACACTCACCCGAGCATGCGCACGAACACATATATGTATATATATATATACGTGCATAACTAACATAAAAACACGCAGACACATATTTGTATGTAGATGTTATATATGAAATACATGAATTGACTTGAAATTCAACTTGATTTCAAACCTTATCGAATCTTTTGGCCTCAAAAGTATTCAAGCACGAAGCCTTGAACTCGGGAAGCGCATCTCTCTCCACCACCGCGAGCTTCGCCAGTGCTTCGGCCGCGGCCTTCCGCGCCGCCCAATCCTTACTACTCACAAATTCCACCAAACACGGAACCAAATTCCTCACCATCTGCTGACTCGCTCCACCTCCAACTCCAATCACGCTCCCAATCAACGTCAACAGCGCCGCCTTCGCCTTAAAGCTGTCACACTTGGCTAACTTCTCAAACCGCGGCATCGACTTCCTCAACGCCGCCACTTCCGGCTCCGGCGCCGCATCCACCGCCGCCGACAAACACATCGCGGCGCCGATCTGAGAGTTCAAGTCCTGTTCAGTAAACAGAGCTTCGAGGAAAGGCTTCGCTACTAAGGAGAACGGAGGTTTGGTGAGGTGCGCGGCAATGGAGGCGGTGGCGGCGACACAGGCGGAGCGGACGAAGGAGTCGGTGTCGCGGAGGCGGCGAGTGACGGCGGAGAGGAGTTTGGAGAGATAAGGAGACAGCGCATTGCCGTGGTGCTCCGAGAGAATGGTGATGAGCTTTAAGCATTGTTTTCTTACCGGAGACTTATCGGAGGAATCGGTGGTGGAGATAGAAGAAAGATATAACGGTAAAGTGTCGGCGGAGAGTGTTTTCGCTATGCTTTCGAGTTCCAACGCCGCGGCTGAATAAGTATCCCGGTCGGATAATTTGTGTAAGCAAGTGAGAATTCGTTGTTTCAGCTCACGTGACTGAGCCGCCGTGGACGGTGGCGTTTGCGGCGGCATTGTGGGGGAGGACGGTCGCGGTAGTGGTGGTGTGTGCTTTTTGGTGTCTGTGTGTCTTTTCCTTTTATAAACAGGAAATGTTAGCAATGAGGAAAGGCCGTTAATTTAGTTTTTAATCGATTAGGTGAAACGACGCCGTGTCATTGTGAGGTTGTCGGTCGAACGACATCGTTTTCACCTTTTGCGCGCCATTTTCTTAATTTGCTTTGGTGATAATTTTTTCTTTATATGGAAAGAAAAGTTCGACTTTACCCCCTTTTCTCAATATTATTTTTATCTATTTGTTGAAACACAAGTTTTCACATCAAAATTTAAGAGTAAAAGATTTAAGGTACAATTTCTTTCAACCTACATTTCTATTTGTGCTTAAGATTTTTGTTGCATATTATGCCTAAGATATTATCTATTATAATGAAAGAAAGAGTGAATTATAGAGACTGAATGAATTTCATTTATTCCTCGTCTTAAATAATAGGATAAGCATGTGAGTTTAGTGGTCGTTTATGCAAGTGATCATTAATTAAATATACATTTTTAAATAATTTACGTGTTTAATATTTAAATTATTAAAAAAATATATATATTTAATTAGTTTGATGTCTATAACAGTTCAGTATATTTCGTCTTTAATCCGATTGCTTTTGTTATTGTTATCATTAGCAATGAGTTAGAGTTGATCCTAACTTAGTATGGGATCTTACAAATGAGCGGAATAAAAAAATAAACTTTCAAACAAAGATCAATAGAGGCCCCAAGTCAAGTTCAAAGGGAATATATGTGGAACTACATCAATAGTTTAAGTAGTTAATGACTCCAAACGTAATTATTTGAGCATGGTAGATAAGAATTATGCAAATAACTATGCTTGCAATCATGATTAAGATTGTGTTTCCAATTAAGTGGGCAATCAATCTTTCACAATAACATTTTCCGCCATTTCTGTTCAACTAATTCAATATCACTGCTACAATGGTTTAACACGTCATAGACTAAAGTGAACTCTTTAATGGTATATTATAGCACTAAAAAGATGAGATCTAGATACCAAATCTAGACTAATCGAAGAAAATTTTATCTATGGTTCGAAAATAATAAATAAATATTATAAATTTATTTTTAATAATTTAAATGTTGAGATGAAGTGTTAATTTGATATGATATTAGAATTTAGGTATTAAAAGGGTTCAAAACAAATCTTGTTTGCACGTGCAAGGCTTATTAAAGACAATAAATCAATATATTGAACTCTTCTGTAATAGTTTAATCATTTAGATGATGCGACAATTTAATAGTATGCGATATATAACAATTTTTGTCTAAATTATATAATTGCCTTTAAATCACACAAAATATTTCAAAATGCACCTATATTTTAGTTTATAAAACTATTTTCTTCCCAACTAATCCTTACATTTCTAATTTTGGTTTCTAAAACTATTTAACCCTTATTAACAAAATATTCTAGATTCGCCAATTTTCGCCTTCATTGACTTTGCTTCTTGTTTCTACAATTTATAAATTCATTTTTGGATAAGATTTGGAAGTGTTCTAGAATTATTAGAATAGCTAGCTTGTTCTATCATTCCAAATTTCGAAATTTATACGATTTTTACAAAATAAAATTATTTGTATTTCATTGCACATCTGGAAAAAAATGTACTCCATGCCTGCTGTGCGAAAGTGACTTGCTCTGGGACAAAACTTTATATATCTATGATATTTATATATGTTAAAAATAATAAATAATATAATAATTTTTTTTTATCAATTTAAGATTTTAAATGAGATGGTCACTTATTATGGTATCAAAATCTAAGTACAAAAAAGTTATGAGTTCAAAACTCACCGCTACTCATTTAGAAAATATTAAAAACTGTTTAAATGTAAGACTAAAAAACTAGCCCACCGCTACTTATTTAAAAATATTAAAAACTGTCTAAGTGCAAGTTTAAAAAACTAACCCTGCCTACATTTTTATGTTATGATGTTATGAGTAAAATCCCGTTGTTACGAGTTGTTGTCTTGCTAATAAAGTTTTAATAAAATAATGTGAACAGTTAAGAATCGTAAAATTTCGTTCATAATTTTGTGATATAATAAGAAAATTCTAATTCCCAAAAGCTTAAGCTTTATCTTTATCTTCTTCTTTTGGTATGCGTGTCTATGATTTACCCCAAAAATTGTATTGCTTGGAGCAAAAATAAATGCACCTTGGATTGTTGGTGAAAAATTGGTGGTCCTTCACGTCAGAAATCAAGACTATCTCTAAACTTGCGCCACCTAACTTCACATAGATCTTTGTTTTCTGGCAAAGTAACTTCACATAGTTTCTTTCGCCTTCATGATAATAAATGTTTTCCAATTGGCAAGACTAGAAGATCTAACGTTCAAGATGTTTCAATTGCTTGAGTGGTAGAAATCTGTTACATTTTTAGGCCCCATTAACAGTGTGTAGAAAGTTATGGTCATCAGTGTAATATAAAATAATAGATTTATGGTAAAGATATAAAGTAATTGAACTTGCTTAAAGTTAAGGAATGGGTCTTAATCTCTTTTTTACCTGATACAAATAAGGATAAAGTTAGGGTTTGAATTCAAATATTGGGTATAATTTCTTTAGTACTAAGACTAGTTAACCATCTTGCCTAGACTATAGTTTTGGATTTGAATTTTTTCTTATAATGGTATGAAAGAAATTAATGGTAATGAAATAATGATATAGTTATTTAATCTAAGCTCAATAATTTAAATTATTTCATTTTCATCATTAACTTTTGCTCATGAAATTATATTTTTCATTAGAAATTAATTATTTCACGAACATTAATATTTTTCATAACGTTATAACATTTTAAAAATTCCAAATCCGAAGCCCGCTTCTGGGTTCCGAAGACTAGAAGTTTTTATTGAATTATAGGTGAATTGCAATGATCAAAGCAAAAAAGCAAACAGGAAAAAAATGAAAAAGGGTCATGAAAGCGAGGTTTTACTCCTGATTTTAAGGGCAGAAGGCGATTATATCCACAAGGGCCATAACGTGAAGAGTCTTCTTCACCCTTGTGCAGTAGTTATCACATCATAGTGGGTTCGGATGAGCAAATAAGCGACTTATACGGGTTAATTATGCACAAAGTTTATTAGCGTTAAGAATCAGTTAAAGATCTTATGAGGACTAAAATATATAATTTAATAATTATATATTAATAATTTTTTTTAATGGGACTAAATTAATATTTTAGACAAAAAATATCTTTAAAACATACATATTTTTAAGATTTTTGAGAAAAAAATATAGTTGAATCCCCATTGATCAAAGAGTGTCTCCGCTATTGATTGGGGCGAACCTTAAAAAGAAATAGCGTTCTAACTTATTTAAATTCAAGACATAAATAAATTTTATAATCACGTTCTAAGTACTCTATTATTAAGTTAACCCTCGGGGTTACAACCCTTTTTATTTGGTAATGTTTTATATGTGAAGGACATCGTTCATGCAACTATATTTGTGTGTTTAAGATTAATTTGGAGTAGGTACATCCGCAATGAGTTAGTAGGACACCAGAGATAATTAGAAAATCCAGTACATTATAGCCGAATTATCTTAATTGCACCACTGACCATTTGGTCTAATGAGGTTTTAAAATTAGTTCTCGTATATAATATTTTAAGTGACGTACATAACATAGGCTTCCTTGAATCAAAAAAAAAAAAAAATTTAATTGCATTGGGGTTTTCTCCATGCTGAACATTCAGCAAAAAGCAATTGTGTAAGAACGAGCGTGAAAAATCGCAATAAGGGAAGCTATACTCCGACGATTTTTCAACTCACTCTTCCATGTTGACATTTCATATCTTGGAGAAATCAAACTAATTAAAACTTTATTTGATTTAACTGTAAAATTTTAACTTTTGAGTTATAAAACTTTTAGTAATAGAACTTTTGTTAGAAGTGTTACTAAACAAAAGTTATTGATTATTTGATATATATTAGATAATGTTAGACTTTTAGAAATTTTAAGAGCAATATTGAGTTTTCAAAACTATGGAGGGGTATATTTGAAAAAAAAAAAACAGTTTCTCACATTATATAAAAATAATTTCGTAATTTTTTTTATTAAAAAAATCAAACCAACAGGCTTTGGTTTAATGGTATGCCCCTCGTTGTGATTGCGAGATCAATTTTTGTAGGTGACATAAATATATATTGTACGGTTTAAGCCTCACTTGAATAGAAAAAACTCTGATTTGGAACTTTTTATTTTTAACTGTTTTTAGTTTTAATTTTTACCCAAAAGCTATTTAAAAAATAGGCCAAACAAAATACAAAGATATTATAAATGTATTATCTTATAATTTTATTGAAATTATTAGTTTTTTACATTGGTTCCAAGTTGGGACCAGGTATTTTTATTATTTAAAAGAAATTATTAATTTATCGAATATTAATTTAAAGAGGTTCTACTGATGTATTTTCTAACAATTTAAGTTTTATTAACAAGTGAACACTTAACATGGTATTAGAGCTTTATTACTAAAAAAATTTTGGGTTTAAATTTCGTCACTGTCAATGTTAGAGACACAAGTCTCGTCACTAACATCTCTTTTATCACATACGTACTCAAAAACTTTACTTACGCATGAGCAGACATATTAACTGAATCAAATTAATTAAAAATATACTTTTTAATACTTTAAACTTTTAGAATAAATGCTCATTTTCCATCATCAACAACAAAAAGGTTTCCCTTTAATTTGTTATTTTGGGCAAAGCAAGAAAGAGTTTGCTCATTTCCTAAACCGATTACTTAGTCAAATGTTTGGTGGTATATGGACAACAATCACCCAATATAGTTGGGACTAGAAACGTTAGATCAAAGATATTGCAATGTCACATGATGATGTTCCAAGTGATGATATTGTATAAACCCTAATTTATTTATACATGTTTTTTTTTTCTTCTAAATGTTCAACCTCATCGACACATGTGGGCAGTGTTTCAGAAATCCAAATTCTCCATGTGCATTTTCCTTCATTGTAGCTTGACACTTTAACATGGTGGAAACGACAAATCGTTAAACTAAGCAAATCCAGCAATGATTTATGCAAGATAGAAGACAAAGTCCTTGGAAGCATACCCATACAAAGACATTCTTCGAGTCGGCACTTGTCATCATGCAAGTGACCCTATATTGAAGGGGCAACAAGGATTTAGTTGACAAGGCTAGAAAACTTGAGAAGAGAAGTTGCGAGTGGAGTTTTGCTAGTTATGTTATATGAATTTAGGCTTTTCCTGAATTTTTTTTTTTGAAAATAGGGTAAAAAAGATAGAAAATGTCATTTTTTCTCTCACAAAATTTATTGTTTACCTAAATTTTTTTACATACCCTAATATTGTTAAACTTTTTAACGGTCAACCTTTTACCAATCTGTAATTAGTATCTTGTTCTTCTCCTGTGTCTCCGTTATTTACTTTTTTTTCTTGCTAGGAAAACAAAGTTCATATTATTAGACTCAATAAACAATGACAAAAGTAATTACAAAACAGAGACCTATTTAATAATACCTTTAAGGCTCCAGTTTCCACATATCATTCTATTAGTATTACTATCATTAAACTTTTTACATGAAAGAAATGTCCATTAATTACTTACCCGTATGAGTTTTATAAGTTTTAACATACAGCCCAAATTTTCCTATGCATTAATTTTTTATACAGTAATGCTAATTCAATTATTTCAAAAATTAACCAAAATATATAAAGATTAGCCTTATACATTCATGATCGTCTTATGGTTAATATTATATCTTCATTTATATGCATATGCATATATATGGATTATTTATATATTGTTTATGCCTTTAAGAGTTAAACTTCAATGTAATTTCAATTGAATAATATTATTTTTTGATGCATTTAAAATAATTTCAACCTTAGCCTAGTAGAGAGGTTATAGGCAATAGACAAATCAACAGAGATTACAAAACGATTATACCATGTGCTTATCCTTTTTAGGTTAAAACGTCATGAGTTAATTAGGTGCTGGATGAGCCAATTATTTTTTGATTGGGTTGATTTGAGATGGCTCTCAAGTCCATTCTACTACAACATACAATATTATTTATTTCACACAAATTTAATCGTGCTTGGATTTTCGACCCCAAAAAGAAGAAGGTACAAAGTGTTTATCACATCCGTACAATTATAAACACTAACGGACACGCACATTAATCTTGAATTTAGAGTATCTTTCAATAATTTATTCACCTTTATCGTCGGCGGGGTGGGCAGTGGGCTCTTGATGCTTGTGGTGAAGTTGTCGTCTTTCTTAAGTAGGTCCAAAATTAAATGATTCACTATTTTTTATTTAATTGATTCCTATCACTTGAAATTGATTTCACTGATAATGAGGAAAATTATATAACAGCTAATAGAATATGTATAGACTTCTTCCAAGAAGGAAAAAGAAAAGCAAAAAAAAAATACAACTTTGTGCTAAATTCTCTATCAAATGACAATATTTAACTAGCTTTTTGTTCACTCCTTCTCTAACAACACTAAGAGTAGATATCTCACCTTTACAATCTTTCTCTAACAGTACTAAGAGTGGGCAATGAATGTTTTTTACTCTGTGGTTGCCAAACTAACTGTCATTGAAGAGCATAACTAACAAGTCAATCCGCATAGGAATTTATCTCTTTGTATACATATACCAAGTGGAACTCAACATTTTCTTGTGACATTCTTTTGCAATGTTCAACCCATCCAAGAAGACAAGTTTTGTAAACATCAATTAGGATTTTCTTTTTTTTCTATTTCCATTTCAGGAAGCACGCATTTTATTAATACAAAAATTAGTCACGTAGAAAAATTATCGAAAGTTAAACATAAGATTTTCTAACTAATCTAAAGGCAGTGAATAAGTTCTAAGTGATTTAGTCGGAATATTTACCTACCTATTAACCTAGAAACATAAACATAAGTGAAAAAGGTACTTAGAATACCTTATTTCTTGAATTTCTATGAAATAACGAAATTTAATTTTGTGTGTTACCTAAATTGAAATGAGGTGACTTAAAATAAAAGAAAAGATTGGGAGACTATTCCACTATTTGTATAATTATAGGGGCATCTATACACGTGGTGGACCATTGACTAAAGACGCTATATGCTCCTCTTGCTAACATGTAACTTGAATCTTTTTCTTTTTGTTGACTATTATATCTCATGATTAGGGCAATGGAAGGTATCAATGATTAGTATTTTACCATAACTCATAATAGTTTCACATGCAAGCAATTTTTATTTTTTTTGATAAAAAGTTTAGAATTTTGTACCCAAAAAAAATAAAAAATTGAATTAATAAAATAGGCATTAACTGATGTCAATTTTTACAAGATCATAATGGAGCAAGTTGAGAAATTTTGAAAAAAAAATCAGACCTGACGAGGGGTTCCCGAGCTGAGCTAAATGAGCCGACCTTCTGATCAGAGATGGGCCAATCCGCGCTCCATCAGCAGCTCGCTCAGCCCAATGTCCAACCCCAGATGACTGACCCGACCTCGTTAACCCCGACCTCAGTTCCAGCTGTTCCGATGGGACATAAAGTACTGATGGGACATAAAGCTGCGTCGCATTAAATGCTGTCAGACCCAAACTTAGTATAAATAGAGCTCAACCCTCCTCATTTGGGGGATCTCTCTCTCGTTATTAATTGCTCTCAACTACTTTGCCAGCTCGGACATACTAATCGTTCGCACGCCTGAGGGGAAAATCCGGGTCTTTACCCCGCCTTTTCCTTGTTTTCTTGTGCAGGACCTACGGCCGACCAAGAAAGTCTAGCTCGGAGGCGGACCAGAGAAGTCCAGCTCGGCCAAAGCAGCTCCCGAATCCAACTGTGAGACTTTCAACCTCGACAGTTTGGCGCCGTCTGTGGGAAACGACGAGTTCTTTTATAGCTCTCTTCGCCACTCATTGAGAAACCATCATGGTACAAACGAGAAGTCACAACATACCGGTAGAGGATTCGCCCAACCTGGAAGGGGACCTCGAAGCCGTGCAGGCGCCCAGCCAGAACCTGACCCAAGCCGACGTTGGAACGAGCCAACGTATACACTTAGCCACTCAAACCAACCCCGCAGCAGAAGGAGACCCAAACTCCGGCCTATCACCGGAGATAAGGATGATGCTGAGGATGTTTGAAGAACTTAAGGAGCAGGTGGCTCGGCTGGCTGAGGGCCCCCTGGCACCGCAAGAGGTCGCGCCGCGGCCATCGCGCCCCCAGTTCCACATCCCGGAGTCTAGACGAAAACGGACGCAGGAAGAGGAGGGCTTCTTCGAGCCGACACCAAGATCCGACCCGGCGAGAGGTAAAAGGGCAGTTCAAGCCGACCCCGAGCAAGTAAAGACCGCGGCTGCCATAGCTAAGGTCATCAACCAACTCGGTGTAAGCCCACTCTCTCCCGAGGTATTGGCCACGCCCCTACCCACCGGCAATCGCATGCCTAACCTGGCCGTCTACAATGGAGACGAAGACCCTGCCAGCCACCTGCTCAATTTTGATCACCACATGACTCTGCACGACATGTCGGATCTCATGAAGGCGAAGACATTCCCGACCACCCTGGTTGGCAATGCTTTGGACTGGTTCCAAAAACTTCATCCTGGATCAATTGCAAGCTTCCACCAGCTGGCGGAGGCCTTCCTATCCCGCTTCGCAGGAAGCCGCCGTGCCACCCGCCATACTTCTACATTGCTGTTGGTGAAGCAGCATAGAGGGGAAACTTTGAGGGCTTACACGGCTAGGTTCAATGAAAAGTCCCTCCGAATTCCTAACTTGGAGGATTCCATGGCTCTGATGGCTTACCAGAGCGGGCTCAGGTCGGGCCCCCTCACATCTTCTTTGGCGATCGACCCTGTGGATACTGTGTCTGAGTTGATGGTGCGAGCAGAAGGGTACATACACTCGGAGGAGATCCATCAGGCAAAAAGGGACGATGACAATGAGAAAGAGGCTGGGAAGAAAGGAGAGGCCTCCCGAGCCCCATCCGGGGCCAAAGCCCAGAACGACCGAGGCAAGCAGCCACAACAGCCGAAGCCGAACCCCCGGTTCACTATGTTCACTCCCCTTAACACCTCGAGGGAACAGATTTTGATGGAGATCCAGCACCAGAACCACCTGCCTCCAGCTCCGAGAATGAAAGGCCGGCCTGATAAGCGCAATAAGACCAAATATTGCCGCTACCACATGGACTATGGCCATACCACCGAAGAGTGTAAAGACTTGAAGCAGGAGATCGAGGCACTGATAGCCCGAGGCCACCTCCGGAGATATGTAGATCAACAGCCGACCCGAAATCCGGAGCAAAGGGATAGGGAGAGGAGTCCGCCCAGGCGCCAGGTTGGGGGTGGACGTTTGGCCGTGATTGAAACCATAGCGGGAGGATTAGCGTCAGGAGGCGAGACCTCGGCAGGCAGAAAAGGTTATGTTCGCGCAGGGAGGGAATATGGACCAGTGAGGGGACCGACCCCGGGGATGCAAGAGCTCACCTTCTCTTCAGAAGACTTGGAGGGGGTCATATTGCCTCATAACGACCCCCTGGTGATCAGCGCAGAGATAGCCAACTTCACCGTCAAAAGGCTGATGGTGGACACCGGGAGCTCGGCAGAAGTCTTATTCCTCAGCGCTTTTGAGCAGATGGGGTTGGACAGGAGCTGACTCAGGCCATTGCGTGGTACTTTAGCAGGTTTCACCGGGCAGTCCCACCGAGCCGAGGGAGTCATCAACCTCCCGCTGAAGTTGGAGGATGGGGATAAGTGGGTGTCGATGCAGGCCAACTTCATTGTAATGAATTGTAACTCCACCTACAACGGGATCTTAGGTCGGGTGGCGCTTAATCATTTCAGGGCCATCCCCTCAACGTACCACCAGGCCCTGAAGTTCCCGACCCCGTCTGGGGTAGCCACCATTCGCGGAGCCCAACTCTCAGCTCGGGAGTGTTATGAAAACTCACTCCGACCCAAATATCAAATCGGCTGGGGACCGGATCTGCCCGAAGAAAAGAGAGACGCTAAGAGAGGAAGCCCGACTGAGGACCTTCAGGAGGTGGAGCTCTCCGATGAAACAAAGAGAGCAAAGATTGGGAGTGAACTATCTGCCAACCTCAAGAAAGGTATAAGCCAATTTCTTTTAAAGAATGAGCATGTATTTGCCTGGTCTGCTTCTGACATGACAGGAATTGACCCGAATGTAATTGAGCATCACCTGAATGCCGACCCAAATCACTATCCAGTAAAACAAAAGCGCCGGCACTTTCATTATGATAAGCAACAAATCATAGCGGAAGAAGTGGACAAGTTGGTGGACGCCGGCCACATAAAGGAAATACAGTACCCAACCTGGCTATCCAATGTGGTGCTGGTGACGAAGTCTTCGGGTGGATGGAGACTATGTATTGATTTCACCGACCTCAACAAAGCTTGCCCTAAGGATTGCTTCCCCCTACCACGGATTGACCAAATGGTGGACGCCACCTCCGGGTTCGAGCTGCTCTCCTTCATGGATGCCTTCAAAGGTTATAATCAAATCAAGATGGCTCCCGGGGACAAAGAGAAGACCGCCTTCACCACCGATAAAGGACTCTACTACTATGAGGTCATGCCCTTTAGCCTCAAGAATGCTGGAGCCACATACACTCGGATGGTGAACAAGGTTTTCAAGAACCAGATTGGCCGGAATATGGAGATCTATGTAGATGACATGTTGGTCAAGAGCAGGAGGGCGGAAGACCATGTAACCGACCTGGCTGAGGCCTTCGCCGTAATGGAGCACTTTGGGATAAAATTGAACCCGGAAAAGTGCGCATTCGGCGTCAAGGCAGGCAAGTTCCTGAGCTTCATGGTAACAGCCCGCGGAATAGAAGCCAACCCGGAGAAAGTCCAGGCGATCCTAGACCTAGCGCCCCCAACCTGCGTGAAGGACGTCCAGGTGATGGTAGGAAAAGTCGCGGCACTGAGCAGATTCATGTCCAGGTCGGCTGACAAGTGCGCTCCCCTATTCAAAATATTGAGGAACCCTAAGAACTTTGAATGGACTGAGGAATGCCAAAACGCCTTCCAGGAGCTGAAAAGGTACTTAGCCTTGCCACCTCTGTTATCCCGACCTGAGGTGGGGGAGGAGCTAGTAGTATACTTGGCATGCTCGGGAACAGCGGTGGCGGCGGTGCTAGTCCGAGAAGAAGGCAAGGAGCAGAAGCCGGTCTACTACGTTAGTAAAACCTTGCAGGGAGCCGAGGCGAGATACTCCTCCTTGGAAAAAACTCGCCCTCGCGCTCATCACGACGGCTAGAAAGTTGAAGCCATACTTCGATGCTCATCCGATTAAAGTCATGACTGATGCTCCGCTCAAATCCATCATGCACAAGCCAGAGGCGTCGGGCAGGCTACTGAAATGGGCAGTTGAGCTGAGTCAATTCGACATCACCTACCAGCCCAAGACAGCCATCAAAGCCCAAGCCATTGCTGACTTTGTCGTAGAGTGCACTGGCCGAGCAGAGTATGACCCGGAGGACGTGTGGAAGGTCCATGTGGATGGGGCCTCAGGGAAGTCTGGGAGCGGAGCTGGGGTGGTCATCCTCGACCCAAACCGGCATGAGCACCAATACTCCCTCAAGTTCACCTTCTCAGCGTCCAACAATGAAGCAGAGTATGAAGCGGTGATTGCAGGGCTAAAAATTGCTGCTCAGCTCGGGGCACAGACAATCGACCTAAGCACCGACTCTCAATTGGTTTCTAGTCAGATATCAGGGGAGTTCGAAGCCAAGGACAGTGCTATGCTAGCCTACCTCAACAGAGTCAAGGATTTGACCTCAACACTCAGAAGGTTCACGATACAACAGATTCCCAGGGAAGAGAATATGAAGGCTAACGCCCTATCCAGGCTAGCCTTGGGCGAGAGCCGACCTACCCTTGTCCACGTGGAAGAAGTATCTGAACCTAGTATCCAGTTGGGGGTCAACTTAAATCCAGATTGGACCAAACCAATCATGGACTACTTGGAAGGGGGTATGACCCCGGAGGATGAAAAAGCTGCTCGGAAACTCATGAAGCAGGCCTCAAGGTTTGTCATAATCGCCGGGCAGCTCTACAAAAGAGCCTACACCTGGCCTCTTTTGAAATGTGTTGCACCCGAGGAAGGAAACTATGTACTCCGGGAGATTCATGAAGGGGTGTGTGGAAACCACTTGGGGGGTAAAGCTCTGGCTCGGAAGGCGTTAAGGCACGGCTATTTTTGGCCAACCTTAGAGCAAGATGCCAAAGAGTATGTAAAAAAGTGCGACACCTGCCAGAGGTTCGCCAACGTGCAGCGGAAGCCTGCTGTGGACCTCACAGTGATGGTAAGCCCTTGGCCATTCTATCAGTGGGGTCTAGACATCATCGGCCCCTTGCCGACCAGTGTCGGCCAAAAGAAACACGCCTTCGTGGCCGTGGACTACTTCACTAAATGGCCCGAGGCTGAAGGTGTTGCCAGAATAACAGAAAAGGCAGCTTGGGATTTCGCATGGAAAAATATCATTTGCCGATTTGGGGTACCAAAGGTCATCGTCACCGACCACGGCAAGCAATTCGACAGTGCATACTTTCGAGGCAAATGTGCTGAGATTGGGATCGACCTCAGATTCTCGTCTGTTGCTCACCCTCAAAGTAATGGCCAAGTTGAAAGGACTAACCAAATCATTTTGCAGGGTCTGAAAACCAAGCTGGAGGAAGCAGAGGGCCAATGGGCATCAGTTCTCCCAGAAGTGATGTGGGCTCAGTGGACCAACATCAGCTCGGCGATGGGAGAATCGCCCTTCGAACTGACCTTCGGCACTCAAGCGGTGCTGCCAGTGGAGATCGGATCTCCAACCAGTAGGACCCTCCACCATGACCCAGAATTAAACGGAGCACGGATCCGTGAAGAGCTCGACCTCGCCGAAGAGCTCCGAGCTAAAGCTCAAATCAGAATGCTGGCCAGCAAAGCCGCAATGAAAAGAGCCTTCTCCAAACAGGTCAAACCTAAGCCTATTAAGGTCGGCGACCTCGTACTCAGAAAGGCCATCTTTTTGCCGCGCTCCATTAACAAGCTTTCCCCGACCTGGGAGGGACCCTACGAAGTCATGAAAGAAGTCTGGCCCGGGACCTTCTACCTTCGAGACAAGAACGGAAAACTGTTAAAAAATGCATGGCATTCAGAACATTTGAAGCGGTATTTTGTATAAAAGCGTCCCCGAGCCGGAATATTCTGTCCACGGCCACGAGCCGTAATATTTTGTAAACGGCCCCGAGCCAAGGTATTTTGCAAAGGCCCCGGGCCGAAATATTACTTGTACGAATTCAATACAATGCGATTTTGTAAACTAATGCAATTCCCGACTTGGGAATAAGTACACAAACCAGCACAATACCCGACCCGGGCGTAAATGCTGCAACTGTGAAATGACTCGAACTCAGATTAACGCGGTGGCCACGCTTAATCACGAGCAAACGACAAAGTAAACCAGCTCGGACTAAGCTCCAGCTCGGGCATAATTGATAACAATTTGATTAGTTTTGCCAGTTCGGATTAAGTTCCAACTCGGTGCATTCCGGCCTCAGGTCGGTATATTAGCTTGGGTCTAAACTCGAGCTCAATACTTGTCGACATTAGTTTGACCATTTTTATAACGGACTAACGAGTTCGAATTGGTAACCATTATGAGTTGCCCTTATTATGCCAGCTCGGATTAGGATGTTAAAACATTAGTCGCGTCCAGCTCGGATTATTACACCTAAGTTTGTGCGGACCATTAAAAATTGGTCCGACCCCACTAACTTGAGGAAAAATTTGCGAAGAGAAAAGTACACGTGTACGAACTCAATTAAAACGCAAATAAAGCCAAAATAAATATTTCATTAAAACTGGAAAGTTGTTACAAAGGCCCAGCTCGGGCAAGATTACAATAGCCCTACTAGGGAAGCATTGCTAAATCTATTTTGGCGCGGCAGCGGAGGTGGTGGCCTCAGCTTCATCCCCAACTTGGTCCAGGCCCTTCTGGACAAACTCAGTAACCTCCTTGGCCTGGGATATCAGGTCGGACGGAAGCTCGGGGATCTCCCAGAATTCTGGCGGCGGGACCTCCAAGATCTCGATGTAGTCGTTCTTGGAGGATGGAAAGAAAGTCTTCGCTCTCTCCCGAGCCGCAACTTGACCTCGGAAGTAGAACTCCATTTTCGCGTATTTCGCCATGGCCCCGCCTTCCGTGGCCAACCAGTCCACTGCCGCGTCGCTGGACTTGAAGGCCTCCACTGCCTTCTCCCCCTGGACGCCGACCCGCTCCTCCAGTTCCTTAAACTTAGCCTCTGCCTCCCGCTTCTCTCGCTTGTAGCGATCGACGTCCTTGGCCGCGGCTTCGCGTCGGCCCTTCTCTAGGTCCAGCTCCTTCCTTAAGCGCTCGACCTCCGCCGTATCAGCCCTCTGCCTCTGAGCGGCCTCCTCTCTCACTGTTTCAAGCTCGGCTCGGGCATCCACATACCGTTGCTCGAGCTCAACGCAGTGAGTTTGGGCCTTGATTAAGAAGCTGGGGGCAGAGAGGATGTGAGACTCGGCCTGTTCAGCAGAAGATAAAGCAATTAGCCGAGCTAAGAATGCGACCTTTACATAAGATGGTTAAGGACTTACCGTAACAATGGCCGTCCTCAAGTCCAGCGAGAGTTGCTCGGCTGGGACCGTCGCCAGTTTGGGGTCGCGATCCACCTTGGACGCCTCCATGATGTGCTGGTCGGGAGGGCTGAACTCCGTCTCCTTGCCCTTCCCGGAGTGCCCGGGCCGAGGCCGCTTTCTGTTCTCAGATCAGGGGGAGGAGCGCTCCGGGATCGTTAGGCTCGACCCTGATTTCTTCGGCAAAGGGGACCCCGAAGCCCCTTTTTGAAGAGACCTCGGGACCGACCTCACGCCCTTGGCCGCTGGGGCGTTGCCTTTGGCCTTGTCCAGTGCCGCCCGGTCCTGACCGAGCAGAAGCATCGCCACTGACTTCACCCTTCCTCCGCACCTGGGCGTACGCAAGCTTCCTCATATCCGCCATATCTGCAAAAAGTAGAGCAAAAGGGGTTAAAAGTGAGTCGAAGACCCAGCTAAAGCGAAACTAATAAACGGGACGGGAGGTCGGACGCCAATCCTGCAAACTGACCCTCTTCCGAGCCAGTCCCGTCATCTCCTTCCAGGTCGGGAATCAGGTGGGGATGATCCCTCGAGAGGTCGGGCTCCCGACCAAATAACTTGGAATCCCAGATTTGCTCCCATTTCAGCACACTGTCAATATCTATCAGCATCCCGGGCGTGGGCTTGAGCACTGCAACTTCTCTAAGCTCCTCCTTTGAGAGTTTAGGGTCATCATTGACGGTGTTCCTCAGGCTCGGGAGCCAGTCCAGCCTACATCCAGGATTCACAGACGACTCCACCCAATAGTAATCATTATGCCAGCCCTTGTTAGAGGAGTGCCACTTGGTGAATACGGAGTGGCCGACCCGAGCTGCGAAGTGGAACCACCTTGGCTGCTTCGGGTTGGGCTTACATACGAAGAAATGCCTGAATCGGCGCAAGGTTGGCTCCACTCCCTTCTCCAAACAGAACACGTAGAAAGCCACCATTATGGCCCAACCATTCGGTGACATCTGACCCGGGCTGAGATCGAAATGGTTCAGGATTCCAACGATGAAGCCAGGGAGGGGGAGCTGGATGACGTCGAAGGCCAGATCATATATGGTGTAGTGGTTGGCTGGGGGGTAACACGCCGATTCTTGCCGACCTGGAACCTTCAACTTGTGATGTCGGTCAACTGACCAGTTCCTCAGTCTTGCGTTCGCCATCTGCACGGTGGAATGGCACTCACGCTTGCAGCAGGCAAACAACTGCTCGATCATCTTCCCTCGAATTGAAGAAGCGCTAGCTGAAGCCGAGCTTCGAGGTCGAACAGCACTGACTGGAACAGCCTCGATCGGCTCGGTGGCAGACACCCCGGCTAAGAACTCTTGCGGTATTTCGATGCCCTCCAGTCGATTCAGCGGCTCCTCATCCTCCCCGACATTGAATTCTCCCAGGTCGGCCAAAGGGTCCTCTTCTGCCTCTTCTCGCACCAGTCTGACCCCAATAACTTGGCAGTCGTCATCGCTCTCCTCGCGGTTAGATTTCCGAGCCGGCCCTGAGGACGAGCTGGTGCTCTCTCTGCCACGGATCCTATTCGAGGTAGATGCCGAGCTCGGCGGACTTTCATCTCCACCATAAGACCTTACTTCCATTGCCTGAGAATATTCTGATTCCGACCTCCCCATCCTGTCTACAGCAAATACAAATGTACAGGAATGACTAAAGGGAGTCGGGACGTACCTAATGCTCTCAACTGCGGAGTGTGGCCGACTATTCTGGTCCGAGCTGAAGAATCCCGAGAATATTCTTTCCGAGCTAGTTGCGTCCCACCACTCTTGCGTCCGACCTAAATTCCTTGAGAAATAGAAAGTGAAGTATGCAGTGAAATCTCGGAGGAGGTGGCCCTATTTATAGGCGCCCGTGAAATTCGCCTCGGGAAGGACAAACGTCGCGTCTCGTCAGAACCGCCAGGTGACGTGGCAGCCATCCATTGGGCATGCACTGCTGACGTGGCCATCCCTACTCTATCGGGGTCGGGCACCTACAGCTCGGGATTAGCTCCTATCTCTAGATCTCGCCCACTCGATCTCGACTCGGGGAGGGGGGGGGGGAATTGACGAGGGGTTCCCGAGCTGAGCTAAATGAGCCGACCTTCTGATCAGAGATGGGCCAATCCGCGCTCCATCAGCAGCTCGCTCAGCCCAATGTCCAACCCCAGATGACTGACCCGACCCCGTTAACCTCGACCTCAGTTCCAGCTGTTCCGATGGGACATAAAGCACTGATGGGACATAAAGCTGCGTCGCATTAAATGCTGTCAGACCCAAACTTAGTATAAATAGAGCTCAACCCTCCTCATTTGGGGGATCTATCTCTCGTTATTAATTGCTCTCAACTACTTTGCCAGCTCGGACATACTAATCGTTCGCACGCCTGAGGGGAAAATCCGGGTCTTCACCCCGCCTTTTCCTTGTTTTCTTGTGCAGGACCTACGGCCGACCAAGAAAGTCTAGCTCGGAGGCGGACCAGAGAAGTTCAACTCGGCCAAAACAGCTCCCGAATCCAACTGTGAGACTTTCAACCTCAACAAGACCATTCAATAAGATGGAATATATCTACATCTAACTCTCTTAACTAACCAATCTGAAACTTTATTTACTAACGTGCACAGATGATTGATGTTAAAACTCAGACAAATGAGAGGTGTGATCAGCTTTAGCATCCTTCATTCAACATGCAAGCAATTGAACAATCTTTTGTTCCTCCTTCGTTTCTCCTCTTCTCTAATGATTATTTCCCTCTTTCTAAATTTATAAATGCATTGTCGTCCACACAAGGCAAAATTTAACAAGAAACACCTTGTTTTTTTTTTCATTTTTGATCGAGAAAATTAAAAAAGAAAAGAAAATGAAGTTAGAGTCAAATTTTCAGAACCTAATAAAATAGGGCTATGGTGACATTTTTGTCTTATATCCATCACAATGATCACAATTGTCAAGTTCAACGCTATAAACAAGAAAGTGATAGAGATCACAAACTGAGATAGGCTGTCTAACAACTACGTGTCAATTAACAGTAAGTTAGGAAATTATAGATTAACTATTGTTTTTTGCTAACTGTTCCAGTCAAGTTAGTTCATGCCCATGTACAAGATGAAGTTTTGGTCCAAACAAATTACTCCTTCATAGAGTTTATGGTGTTGAGTGGAATGATCAGATAATAATTTATTGTGACTTTAATAAAAAATATTATTAGGTTATTAAGTAGTTTGGAGTATGCATTGAGATGTACTGTTATTACATCATGGGGATTGTAGTTTTGGAATAGTCAATGTATGTTGAAAATAATAAATAACCTTCTTTAATAGTTTAAATTTTCAAATGAGATGATAATTTAATATGGTATCAGAGTTCAAGTTATCAAACGATCTTAAGTTCAAGTCTCGTCTCACCCATTTAGAAATTTTTTAAAAAAAAACCATATTTACGTGCAAGGCTAGCTCAAAACAAGTCATACATATACGTGATGAGGCATGTTAAAAATAATAAATAAATACAATAATCTTCTCTTTAATAATATAATTCTATTTATAGTAAGTTTCTTGTCATTAAAAAATAATAATAATAAACCAAAAACTATTCCTCCATAGAGCAACACAAAAGGTCAAGTAGAAAAATGATGGCAACGGTGTCGGTGAGGATAACCAAAAGGGCAAAAACCATTTTGGTCCCTGAGGTTTGGTATAAAATTCAAATTAGTCCTTAAGGTTTGTAAAAAGATAAAACAGGTCCCTCCCATTATCTATGACTTAATAGTCAAAGATTTTACCAAATAAAAAGACTTAAATGCCCTTCTTTTAGTGGTTGGAGATTTGGAGCGAAGGAAAAAAAAAAGATTGGGATCATGTAACAAGTACAACTATTTAAGCACCTAAATCATTTTTTCTCGTCATTTGAAAACAAAAAAATATATATATATAATAGATGAAAAAAATATAAATATTAAATGTAAAAAAATAATTCACATGTAACGAATTTCTCGTCTATTATTATTTTTTCTTTTTTGTTTTCAAATGATGAAGAATTCGTTACATGTGAATTATTTATTATGCCAACTAAGCATCCAATAAGTAATGCAAAATTGGTGATAAAAATAAAACAATATCTAACATTACTCTACATGCAAACGACCATTAGGTTGTATTGCCTGGACAACTCTCTCCTTCTGACGTAAAACGATGCACCATTAGTTGCCCTAGTGTCTCCTAGTAGCTGCATTGAAGAATTTCTAAATAATGGAGATTTTTTAAAGATTCTTTTTTTTAACCATACCTTAGACTTTCTTTTTTTAAAAAAAATTTTTTTTTTTTTGATCGAAATAAGATTATATAAAAGATAAACAAAATTACACCAAGGCAAGCCTACATTCGATTGTTTCCTTTCTTTACTTGTTCACATGTAACGAATTCCTCGTCATTTGAAAACAAAAAAGAAAAAATAATAATAGACGAGAAATTCGTTACATGTGAATTATTTTTTCACATTTAATATTTGTATTTTTTTCATCTATTATTATTTTTTCATTTTTGTTTTCAAATGACGAGAAAAAATTGTTTGGATACTTAAATAGTTGTGTTTGTTGCATGGTCCCAATCTTTTTTTTTTCCTTTCCTCCAAATCTCCAATCACTAAAGGAAGGGCATTTAAGTCTTTTTATTTGGTAAAATCTTTGACTATTAAGTCATAGATAATGGAAAGGACCTGTTTGGTCTTTTTGCAAACCTCAGAGACTAATTTGAATTTTATACCAAATCTCAGGGACCTAAATGGTTTTTGCCCATAACCAAAATGTAGGACATGGTTCATTTGCTGCTCCAATATCCGAAACTCACAAAAAATATAACTTCTTAATCGAAAAGAAAGTAAAGCCTTAATTGAGGATTGCAAGGAAATGATGCAACACCACTCGGGGTTTAAACTACAACATACATATCGGAAAGAAAATAAATGTACGGATTAGATAATCAATTAATTTTGGGTTAAGACGAAAATTGGGCAAGTCGACTTAAAAGACTTTTCAAATAATTTCAACAATTATTGGAGAACAATAAAATGGATGAGACATTCTTTAAAATGCTTGTACAGTAATTTTCACACTTCTATAACTTCCTTCAAACCGAAAAAAAGGAGAAAAAAAAACCAAAGAAAGCAGAGACAAAACAGATGGGAATATTTCAGATTCATTCAATTCTGAAGATCCTTCTGCTGCATTAACTCCAACCTTAATTTGTCAAACAGAGGGCGACATTTGGTTGACGGAATTAATAAGCATGTACGACTCGACTACTTTTGGACTGCATGTACTTGATACATGCACCAGTTATAAATACGTTAGGAGGGGATCAGTGGTGGTATGCTATGTAAGTTATTTTCTCACCACTCTATATATAATTTATCATAATCGGATTTATCTCATAACGTTGTAAAGAAATTCAAAGTCCCAAAAATACGAGCTCTCAAGCAGACAGGAAAGGAGGATATAATGAACAGTTTCAACAACTTGCATGTCCTTCAAGTGCTAAGCGACATTTGAACATTCTCCTGCATGATCACATGCTAAATATGAAATAAATAAAGAATGGAGGGATGGTGGCCTCTCAAATAGACAGAGGTATAAATTGGAAAGAAAATGGTACATGCATACCAAATGCAGTAGAGCATATCTCATTGTCGAGTTTTAATTGAATTCATCCTACACTACAAGAAATGGGAAGCTTTGACCGCGAAGTTTTGGCGGCGTTTGACATAGATGCCGCCTATGAAAATAAGTACTAGGTATTTAGCAGCGTTTTGGTGAAAAACGCCACTATTACAAAGAAATATCGGCGCTTCCACTACATAGCGCCGCGAAAAGTATGCTTGGCAAATGGCGGGTACTTCCCCGCCAATATCGCCTAGGAAATTACGGTGCTTTGTTGTAAAACACCGACATAATAGAATATACATTAGCAGCGTTTCTCCCAGAAACGCCGCTATTTTGAGTTTTGGCAGCGCTTTTAGAAACGCCGCCATTGGTCTGTACATTCTTAACACCCTACGCAATAAAACAGTCCGCATCAAATACAAACCCCCATCAAATTTTTGCATCCTCTGCTTTTTCAGGTGCGCCGAACTTCATTTTTTTCATGTACATATATATATATATATGTGTATATATATATTCTTATAATTGGCATTAAACATGTGTATGTATTTATCTATACACAATTGTCACTATATATATATGGTTATAGGTATAAACAATATGTATATCTACACATACACACAACATCTATGAATTTTGATTTGACATTAGTCCCTTGCACTTTTAAATTTTGATTTTGTTTTTTGTTCACTATATACTTTTAAGATTTCTTATCAATTTGCAATTATTACATGATTTTTAATTCATAGCTACTTAGGTATTTAACTGAAAGTTATTGATAAATATAAGGAAAAAAAAAGCTTTATCTAATTTATTAATTTTTTGGTTTCATATTATAGTAACACTATCATTGAATGGATAGAAGTTGGATTAGAAAGCCAAGATATAGCATTGAGTATGTCAATGGAGTCGAGAGCTTTCTTGATTTTGCATTCGCTCATAGTTCAAAAGAAAGATTTTGTGCCCTTGTGTTCGGTGTGTCAATTGTCTATTGCAATCTCGACACATAGTAAAAGAACATTTGGTATGTCATGGAATGATTGATGGGTATACCACGTGGACTTGTTATGAAGAATTTGTTAAAAATAGAGATGTGCAACCTGTTGATAATGTAGAGCCACCAATAATTGATTCATTTGAAAGTCGATGCAATATGGATGATTTAGTGAGGGATGCATTTGGAATTCAATCGGATTTAAGAAATGAATGTTTAGAGAGTGAAGAAAATTGTGGAGATGAGGATGATGTTAATGTTAATGTTGATGTTGATTTTGATGTTGATGTTGATGTTGAGGTTGGACATCACAATCACTTTGAAAATGGACCTAGTGAAGAAGCTTCAAAATTTTTTAAGTTTCTTGAAGAAGGCAACCAAGAACTATATCCTGGTTCCAAAACAACTGTATTGTCATTCACGGTCCAACTAATGCACTTAAAATGTGATAACAAATGGACAAAGAAATCAGTTGATAAGCTTCTTGAATTCTTAAAAGGCCATTTTCCTCATTCAAGAATGCCTAAATCTTGCAATGAAGCTAAGAAGATGACAAATGCATTGGGCTTGAGATATGAAAAGATCCATGTATGCCCAAATAATTGTATGTTGTATAGGGGTGTTAGAGAATCGCAACAATCATGTCATGTTTGTAATTCATCTCGTTGGCAAGAAAACAATGAGGTTAGCAGAAGATGTAAAAAGAAAAAGGTTGCTGCTAAAATTTTGAGATACTTTCCATTGATCCCGAGGCTTCAAAGGTTGTACATCTCCTCGAAAACATCATCTTTAATGAGATGGCACGACGAGGGTCGTATAAAGCACAAATTTTTAAGGCATCCTGCGGATTCATCAGCGTGGAAGGATTTTGATTATCGATATCCTGATTTTGCTTCTGATCCTCGAAATGTTAGACTTGCATTATCCAGTGATGGTTTTAATCCTTTTGGATTGATGATTAATGTGTACAGCATATAGCCTGTAATTTTAATTCCATACAATTTACCCCCATGGATATGTATGAAACAGTCTTCATTTATATTGTCAATGATTATCCCAGGGAAAGAGGCCCCCGGAAATAAAATTGATATATTTCTTCAGCCACTTATAGATGAGTTGCTAGAATTTGGGATGGAATCGAAACATACGATGCAACAAGTAAACAAAAGTTTTTGATGCGAGCTGCATTGATGTGGACTATAAATGACTTTCCTACCTATGCTTATTTATCAGGTTGGAGCACCAAAGGAAAATATGCATGTCCATGTTGTGCAGATAAGACGCAATCAAGGTGGTTAAAAAATGGTGGTAAATTTTGTTATTTAGGGCATCGTCGCTGGTTAAATGACTCACACAAGTATCATGAACAAAAGCAATATTTTGATGGTACTGAGGAATGGGGAATGGCACCTAAGACATTATCTGGGTTAGATGCTATGAAGCAGTTAAAAGGGCTTAGTTTTATTGATGAGTACACAATAAGTATGAAGAATGAGGCAACTACATCTAAAAGAAAGAGAACAAGTATTGAAGATGATTGTTTTGATGAAGAACAAACAGAGAAGGGTGACAAGGATGCTAGCGAATCAACATTGTGGAAAAAGAAAAGTATCTTCTTTAAATTATCTTATTGGGAGTTCAATACATTGCGTCACAATCTTGATGTCATGCATATCGAGAAAAATGTTTGTGAAAATGTGCTTGGGACATTGTTAAATATCAAAGGAAAAAGTAAGGATGATCCAAAGGCACGCTATGACTTGGAACACATGAAAATAAGGCCCCAACTTCAACCTGTGAAGTTAGCCAATGGCAAAGAGTTTTTTCCTCCTGCATGTTACTCGATGACTAGGAAACAGAAAGATGTATTTCTCAAAGTATTGAAAGATGTGAAAGTGCCCGATACATATGCATCAAATATATCAAGATGTATCAATATAAAGGATAGAAAACTACTATCCCTCAAGACTCATGATTATCACATTTTGATGCAAGACCTGCTTCCTGTTGCATTGCGCTCATCTATGACCAAACATGTGACAAAGCTCATAATTGAACTAAGTAGCATTTTCAAGGCCATATGTTCTAAGACACTTGATATTGGAGACATGGACAATATGAAGTCTCGTGCGGCAATGCTATTATGCGACATGGAGAGATGTTTTCCTCCCTCATTTTTTACTATCATGGTTCATTTGGTCATTCATCTTGCAGAAGAGGCAAAGATTGCTGGTCCAGTTCAATTTAGATGGATGTACCCAATTGAAAGGTATTTTTTTCATATTAAATATTAATTAATAATTTCACATAGCTTAATGTAATCATTTTTCACATCTTATAGGTGTTTGAAAGTATTCAAAAAGTATGTTGGCAATAGAGCCCATAAAAAAGGTTCAATTGTCGAGGGCTATATTGCAGAATAGGGTATCACCTTTAGTTCTAGATATTTTGATGGCATAGAAACAGTGTTCAATCGGCCACGCCGAAATGATGATATTGATCCTATAGAAAGAGATAAATATTTTCTTTCTAGTGGTGGCAAAGCTATTGGAGCACCTGAGATTAACGAGTTGGATGATTTATCATTGGTGCAAGCAGATAGATATGTCTTGTTAAATATGGATGAACTAAAACCATTTGTGGAGTGAGTTGTTTGTTTTACCTACTTCAATGTATTCATATATTTACATCAAATTTATATATATGATATTAGTTAATGACATTTGTTATTTTGTGCAGAAAATTTAAAAAGTACAAGATCCGAAAGTATCGTCCTAAAAGATATGGTAATAATTCAAGTGCATTGCAAAGTTTGGTCGCAAAAGAATTTCATGCATGGTTTAAAACCCATGTAAGTATATAAATTTATGTTTTTAAAATTTGTGTGCAATAGAAGCTATGATCAAACTTATATTTACTAAAAGTCTTTTTTCAATATCACAGGTATCGGATTTGGGTTACGAGAATGTACCAACTAAAATATGATGTCTTTCTAAGGGTCCATGTACAATTATAAAAAGGTTTAAGGGCTTTGTTCGAAATGGGACTAAGTTTCATACAAAAGATTGGAATAAAGGGAAAAGAACACAAAATTATGGAGTTGTTCTAACGTCAACGACACCAAGCGTTGCTTCTGCCCGAGATCCAAACCTTGTAGAAGGAGAAGTTGAATATTTTGGTGAACTTACAGATATAATTGAGTTAGATTACTCTAGACAATTTAAGGTTGTGCTTTTTCGATGTAATTGGGCTGATGTAACACATGGTAGAGGAGTGAAGAAAGATGAATATAGGTTTACAATGGTCAATTTCTCACGATTGTCACATACGGAGGAACGTATTACTCATGAGCCATTTGTTATACTATCACAAGTTCAACAAGTTTTCTATGTGCAGGATCCTTTAGATCCAGAATGGCAAGTCGTGATAAAAACAATTCCTAGAGATGTGTTTGATCTTGATGATGAGGCTTCATCAACGGTTGTTGATAACAATGGGGATTATGATTTTGCCACTGTGTCTGCTAGGTGTGCTTACGAATGCCAAGAGTTAGAAGAAAGTGATTGGCTACGAAATGACATTAATGAAGATTTGTTATGTGATTTTGTGCAACAAATGTAAGTTAAATTGTTTGTTAAAAGATGGTACATAGCTTCTGAGATTGTAGCGATGGCATTTAGATCATCTTCTCGCTTTAGGTCTTACGTTTTTTTATGCTGAGTCACTGTTTAAAATAAGTTGTACATACAAACAAAGTTGTCTTAATGATTAATGATTATCATGTGATGATGAAAAATAACAGAAATTCATAATTTATTAATTTTTTATACTTGTAATGTAATGTAACTCCTTAATGATTCCTTATTATTAAGTATATTTAGGTGTGGTTTCATCTTAAAATGAATCTACTTTAGATAGAATAAATCAAAATTTTATATTTTGATTCTGAAATTCATAATTTATTAATACGAGATATTTGTTTGCACTTATGGTACTGTGATCCTTGTCATTTATAAAAGCACAATAATTTGTGCTCGAAAGATTGAGATAAGTATCACTTAATTTTCAACAGTAGCATTTCAGTCTTGTGATTAAAATGATTTAATAGAAATGTGAAAACAAATTTAACATCATTGATCAATTGACCATTGTGAGTAAGTTAATTAAGAATTGAGGTTTTTTTTGCTTTTCAATTAGACATTAATTTTCATCAAGGATTGTGGGTACCCGTCCCACCGCCCCGTATACATAGATAGTTATTTTTATTATTTTAGTATTATATATGTATTAAAATTATACATATAAAAGTATAAAAAATAACATTAAATAAACTATTATAAAATGGAGAAGAAAAATTAGATTATTTGAAAGGATTTTATAATTATTCTTAAAATCACTACATACCGTAATTTGAGATTTGCTATCGTTTGACATAAATGCCTCAATTTTACTATTGTTCATAGTGAATTAAGAGATTTGTTAGTTATTTCAGTTGCACTTCAAAAAGTTTCAAGTAACATAACTAAAGATGAATTTTAAAGAATTGCAACTAATATTATATGTGACATGCAATATCAAAAAAAATTATAATAATCAATGCAATCTCACTAGTACAAAAAAATATTATTTTTCAATCATAGTTTTCATACACAATGGTTAAGGTAAATTTTATTTTAAATATTTGAGACTCAATTACTATAATATTATTTTTACTATTTAAATGCAAGAATAATTAATATTAGACTTTATTTAAGATATATATTTATATTTATCATTAGTATAACTTTAATTTATATTTTGAAGTTACATGATTCAAATTAACTTTAATTCATAAAATTTTAAAAAAATAATTAATACCCCGCGAGTAATTCTCATTCTTCACGGGAATTCGAGGGAGGGAGATGGGATATAAAATATGTGGACGGGACGGGAGATGAAGAAACTTTTTGAGTGGTAGGGCGGGGCATGGGGATAGCTCCCCGCCCTATTGCCATTCCTACTTGAGAATATGAAAAAGCTTAAAAAAAAAAAAAAAATTTCACCAAACCAGGTCTGCGTCCCTGGTTTTTCTACAAACTCCCACCAAAAACTTTTCACCTCACTCACTCAAAACTCACCAAAAACTTTTCATCTCCCACCAAAAATTTTTTACCTCAAAAAAGACTTTTCATTTCCCACCAAAAACTTTTCATCTCAGAAAAAAAAAAAAAACAAAATCGCTAATCTCACCATAAGATTTTTATCTCACTCGCGTTATATTTTCAGCCATTTGTTAATCTCACCGTAAGCTTCAAATATATCAAAGCTTCAAGTGATTCAACAAATTTGGGAGAAAGCTTTTGAGGTTCAAGTTTTACTCTAATTAATTTGAGGTGCGATTTTCTTTTTCTTATCTTTTTTTATTATGAATTTTTTGCTAAAGAAATTGGATAGTGTTCAATAGTCTCTTTTAGAACAATGAATTAGTATTTATCTAATTAATTTTTTTTTTTCTAATTCGAGTACTTGATTCGCATTGCTTTCAGCGTTTGGATTATTTCTGATTTGCATTGCTTTTAGCATTTGGATTATTCGTGGCAATCGTACTGGAAACCTTTCTGAAGAAGATTCAACCACGAATGTGAAACCCCACTTATCTGCTTTAACTTGATTTACGTGCTTTGTCTCGTTTTGCGTGCATATGACCTGTTTATGTGCTATAGGGCCTAGAATGTTATAATTTTGATATCAATACTCACATTATATGCTAAATGTGCATCCATGAAATTTTCATAAAAAACGGAGTCAAATTTTATCGTCGATTTTCAGTTAATAGTATTTTCGAAACATGTCCGCTAAAATTTTGAAACTGGTCTTTTTAACCCTTCTAGACCTAGTCCACGGACTTTAATACACCTGTGTTTGATGAAAACGGTTTTAAAATCGGCTTAAGAATTTATTTGGATTTTTACACTGACTTTTGCGAAAATCGAGTTTTAAACCGACTCGGGTGAAATTGTTTGATTGTAAAACTTCTTGTCACCTAAAAATAATTTACTTGAGCTAGCTTGGGTGTTGAATAATTGTTTGAACCTTGGTGATTAAGAAAATGCATTTAAAAGACAAGAAAATGAATTAAAGGACTAAAAATACTACTTTGACTTTGCATTTTATTTATTTGACCAAGCTTTTAATTGCATATAGTCATCAACACACACTCAACACAACACAAAACACACTCCACACACACACAAAGGGCCGAGAGCCATAGGAGAAAAAAAGCCAAAGAGTTTCAAGGTTTTCCAAGCAAAAATTCAAAGAAAAACCTAGTTTTTGTCCGTAGAACTTCATGCCGACTTGGATTCCACTTATTGGGCACGCATTGCACACATTCCTAGGCTTATATCGCATCAAATGTGAGAGAAAAATTCTAGATCTCAAAGGTTGTCTTTTTCATTTTTGCGTATAAATGAAAATCGAACCGTTATAATTCTAATCTGATGTTAGATTATTGCTCCTTGCATGCTAGGGATCATTTAGCTGTAATACTACGAGTTTTTATCGGTTGTAGCATAATTTTTATTTTTCAGGTATTTAAATTTGATTAATTTGTTCAATGTTGATTAAATTGAGTTGTGTTGATCGGAATCGATTGCCATCGATTTCTAAAAACTTGATAATTACGTGGTAGCGCTGTTGTAATGCCGAATTTTCAATTACACTGTCCGTGTGAAAATCTGGAAAATTCAGCCTTGACACCTTAGGGTTTTAGAGTTATCGGGCATGATTTGGAGGTGTTATGGTGGTTTTCCGACGGGGCAAATGTAGTTGGTTGAATGGGTGAGTGATAGAAACTGATTTGGAGTTGTTTGGATTAGTAGAATGTAAGATATGATTATTTGAAGTTTAGGTTGTCTTTCTTTAAAATGCTAGATCGAGCCTTAGTTGATTGGGTGTGGGTTGAGTGATTGAATGGTGAGTTGTTGACGGGTAAATTAAGGTTTGATTGTGTGTTTAATGCATGATCGGTTAGATGGCCTACTTTGTCATCTAACTTAGTTATATGTTGTTAAATTGGTTATTGATGTTATTATGATGATAATATGATTATTGATGATTATTGATGACTATTGATTGATGATTGATGCCGGGAGATAAACAGTTCTGTTAGACTGTCCTCCTGTGAATGATTGATGTTTATTATTATTGCTGGGTCTCTGGTATGTGTGTGCCACCTCTCGGGCAGCATTGGGCTGTCGGGTTGATAACGGCATGACTATCAGAGATTGCCTCCAGCTCGCATGACGGAGGTGTCATGGAGGGCGAGGTTGTTGGGGGTACCCCGGGTGCGTGAGTTTATGGGAGTCACAAGAAGGCTGTTATGATCGTGATGGTGTTTGGAGCTACATCAACTAGAGTATCCTTTATTGAATGGTCATATAGTTATGTGATGATATTATTATTGTTGTTGTTGTGTGTTTACTGACTCAAAAGATTATTCCAAGGAGTTTAGTAGACCTTGCTCGAGATCTATCGGATCCTCGCTGAGCTTATTTTATATAAGCTCACTCTCTATTATTGCATGCATACAGGTGTACTTTCGCAGGATTATGGGTACGTGCCTCCTGAAGAGGAGAATGTGGAAAACGTGCCTTACGTGGATGAGTCCTATGTTCCAGAGTCTTATCCATGATGTTGTACATGTTTTATTATCTTGTAAATTAACTTAGTAGACTTTTATCTGCTTTGTAGTTTATAATGTATAAGATGTTGATAAGTTAATGAATTAGTTGATGTTGTCTTAGTAGCCTTTCTTTTGTCTATGTTTAGGTTGCTAGGTTGGTATCAACATATTTTGCAATGTATATTAAGGTTTATGTATTATGTTAGAACGGAGGCGTATAACGAGAAATGATTATTGTATAATGTAGTTATGATGTATGTTGTATTTATTGAGAAATTGTTTGTTGTATGGTTGTGAAGTTGATGTATGTTGTTCTATTGAGGTTGGTTTAGGACCTCGGTATCCTATTTACTGTCGTTATATTGTCAAAATTCCGTTGCGTCCTGACTGATTATAGGAGGGGTCGAGTTAGGGCGTGACATTTAAGTGGTATCCGAGCTCATGTTTAGTTGTCAGCCGGGGTATTCTCAGAATGTGGGTAATGGTCTTAGCATGAAAGTATATATGAAAAGAAAGAAAAGTGAACTATGTATTAAATGGTTAAATGATTATGTGATTATGTGATTATGTGATTTAGTGCTTATGTGATTATGTGATCAATTTGTTTATGTGTTTTATATGAGTTTGTTGTTTAGGTGTTAATAATTATTTATAATCTGTTTACGTGCTATAACTGTGCTAACTCTTTGATTAGTAGAATGGCCGGTCGACCGAGAATCAGAGGTAGGCCTGAGATGACTGATAAGACTCCAGGTAACGCAGCACCGAGCAGTGATAGGGATGATGACCAACTGGGGGCAGCTATGGAGAGAATTGCAGAGTTAGTGGCTAGTCAGGCACAGTTATTAGCAGGGCAGGCTGCCCAGAATCAGGCTATGCAGGCTCAGCTACTGAATATTCAGGGTGGTAACCACGGGCGTGGTACCCTGAAGGAGTTCTTAGGATATCATCCACCGAGATTTCAGGGCGAGCCAGATGATAGGAAGGCGGAGGCATGGATTAGCAAGTTGGAGAAGATTTATGATCCACTTGGCTATACTGATGAGCAGAAAGTCTCTTTTGCCGTGTACTTGTTAGATGATGAGGCAGAGGAGTGGTGGCGCACGGTAAGGACTAGCTGGGCGGCACAGGGTGTTCCTTATGTTTGGGGTACCTTTCTGATGGCTTTCCGGGCAAAGTATGTCCCTAGGATTGCGAGGGAACAGACAGAGGTAGAGTTTCTAGCCTTGGTACAGGGAGATGCTACAGTGGATCAATATGAGGCCATATTTACTCGATTGTCCTGGTATACACCGGAGTATGTGGCAGACGAGGAGCGGAGGACTCGTAGGTTCATGTTGGGGTTGAGGCCCGAGATTCAGGATGTGATGGCTCTGAATCGGTATGATATTTTCACTGAGGCTTTTGAGGTAGCTTCTAGACTAGAGAAGAGAAAGGGGGACCAGCTTGTGTCTAGTCAGCCCAGTAAGAGGCAGTATCAGCCGCAGTATTAGCAGGGTGTGTATAGGCCTCCCGTACAGCAGGTTGGGTTCAGGCCACCAGCGCAGCAGGGTTCTTTTAGGCCACAGGGGCAGCAGAGTTATTATCGGCCTCAGTTTCAGCAGGGGTCATATCAGGTTCAGTCCCAGTTTAGGCTACCCCCGTCTCAGGTTCAGTACAGGCCTAGTTTGGTAAGGCCTCAACAGCAGCAGGCTAGATCAGCTGTTTCTTCAGCTCCTAGTTCTTCTAGAGGTAGTGTTATTGCATCATCATCACAGTGTACACACTGCAACCGCACAGGGCATGTGGAGGCCGATTGCAGGGTGAAAGCAGGGACGTGTTTGGGTTGCGGCAGCAATCAGTACAGGGCGAGGGATTGCCCTAGGTATATGAGGATTGAGGGTCGGACAGCGACTCAGGGTTATCAGGGCTGACCTGCGGCCAGTGCATCTCAGCAGCAGCAGCGGGTTCAAGCTCGGGCCTACGCAGTTGACTTAGAGGAGATGCCTGAGGAGACTGCAGTTGTAGAAGGTAACTTCCTTATACTTGATCAACTTGTTAAAGTGTTGATTGATTCTGGTGCTACACATTCTTTCATTACTCCTGCTTGTGTGCAACGTGTTAATTTGTAACTTGAAAGATTGCCTTATGTGGTTGAGATTAGTACCTCTTTGACTGATAAGTATGTGACTGGCCTAGTTTGTAAAGATTGTATAATACATGTTAAGGGGCATAATTTTCCTTCGGACCTTATCTTATTTCCTATCTGGGGGTATGATGTTATCTTGAGTATGGATTGGCTTTCTAATTATGATGCCCAATTGAACTGTAGAACCAAGGTAGTACAGTTTCGTTTGCCAGATCAGCCAGTAGTTGAGGTAGTAGGGAACCGAGGTGCAAAGACGAGTTTTGTTATCTCAGCAACTAAAGCTGTTAAGTTGGTAAGTAAGGGGTGTTCGGGTTATCTAGCTTATTTGATCAACAAGCCATCTGATAGACTACAGCTAGAGGAAGTTCCTATTATTCGGGAATATCCCAATGTATTTCCCGAGGAGTTGCCAGGGTTACCGCCAGAGAGAGATGTGGAGTTTGTGATCAATCTTATTCCCGGTACTCAACCTATTTCTAAATCAGCGTACCGGATGACACCAGCTGAGTTGAAGGAGTTGAAGACTCAGTTGCAGGAGTTATTGGAGAAGGGATTCATTCAGCAGAGTTCTTCACCTTGGGGAGCTCCTGTTTTATTTGTGAAGAAGAAGGATGGTACCTTGAGATTGTGTATTTATTACCGTGGTTTGAATCAGGTGACCATCAAGAACAAGTATCCTTTGCCACTGATTGACGAGTTGTTCGATCAATTTCAGGGAGCCAAAGTCTATTCTAAATTTGATTTGAGGCAGGGGTATTATCAGCTTCGGATTCGTACGGAGGATGTTCCGAAGTCTGCCTTTAGGACTCGGTACGGGCATTATGAGTTTGTTGTTATGCCCTTTGGATTAACTAATGCACCGGCAGCATTCATGGATCTTATGCATCGGGTTTTTCAGCCGTATTTAGACCAGTTCGTGGTAACCTTTATTGATGATATCTTGGTCTATTCTAAGTCTGAATCGGAGCACGAGCAACATCTACGGCTTGTATTAGAGAAGCTGCAAGAGCATCAGTTGTTTGCCAAGTTCAGCAAATGTGAATTTTGGCTGCAACGCATATCTTTTCTTGGCCATGTTATTACACAGAGTGGTATTTCTGTAGATCCCACTAAGATTGAATCGGTGATGTCTTGGAAACGGCCAGAAAATGTTTCTGAGGTCCGTAGCTTCCTTGGCTTGGCGGGTTATTACCGTAGGTTTGTCAAGGACTTCTCAAAGATTGCTGGGCCACTTTCTAAGTTGACTCAGAAACGGACTATCTTTAATTGGGATGAGAAGTGTGAGAGTAGGTTTCAGGAGTTGAAAAAGAGGTTGACTACTGCTCCAGTACTTGCTCTACCAGAAGGGACCGATAATATGGTTATTTATAGCGATGCATCCAAGGAGGTCTTGGGATGTGTTCTTATGCAGGATGGCCGAGTTATTGCCTATGCTTCCCAGAAGTTGAAGCCTTATGAGGTGAATTATCCGACTCATGATCTTGAGTTGGCAGCAGTTGTCTTCGCACTGAAGAAGTGACGTCATTATCTGTGGGGCAGTAAGTTCGAGATTTTCACTGATCATAAGAGTCTGAAGTACTTGTTCTCACAGAAGGAGTTAAATATGCGCCAGCGGAGGTGGATGGAGCTTCTTGGAGATTATAATTGTTCTATCAATTATCTGCCTGGCAAGGCAAATGTTGTAGCAGATGCTCTTAGTCGGAAGGCGAGTATTTCTTGTTTAGCCGTCAAGAAGTGAGAGGTTCTTGAGGAATTCACTTATTGGAGACCGGAGTTGACTCAGGTTGGGGTGATGTGTTCACATCTCTGTATTCAGCCTTTATTGTTGTCTCAGATCAGAGAAGCTCAGCAACTTGATGTTAAACTTCAGAAGATCAAGGATCAGATCACGGATGATCAGTCTGACTTTAAACTGCATGAGGACGGTATTCTTCGGTTTCGGAACAGGGTTTGTGTCCCCGATGAATCGGGCTTGAGGCGAGGTATTCTGGAGGAAGCTCATAATTCTAAGTACACTATTCATCCCGGTGGAACCAAGATGTATCGGGATTTGAAGCAACATTATTGGTGGAATAACATAAAAAGGGAGGTTGCTCAGTTTGTATCTAGATGTTTGACTTGTCAGAGGGTGAAAGCCGAGCATCAACGACCTGCAGGTTTGCTTCAGCCGTTGGCTATACCACAGTGAAAATGGGAGCATATTACGATGGATTTCGTCACTGGTTTGCCTAGAACACCGAGGGGTAATGATGCAGTTTGGGTTGTCGTAGATCGTTTGACGAAGACAACTCATTTTATTTCGATGAGGATGAAAGATGAAGTTACAAAGTTGACGGATCTTTATTTGGATCAGATTGTTAGATTTCACGGGATTCCATCTAGTATTGTCTTAGATCGAGATCCTCGATTTACTTCTCGTTTGTGGGAGAAACTTCAGGAGACCTTGGGTACTTAGTTGAACTTCAGTACAGCGTATCATCCACAGATCGACGGTCAGTCTGAGCGGACTATTCAAATTCTGGAAGATATGCTTAGGGCTTGTGTTCTGGACTTCGGGAAGAACTGGGAGAAATATCTACCACTTGCCGAGTTTGCCTATAACAATAGTTATCAAGCTACTATTGGGATGGCACCTTTCGCAGCTCTTTACGGTCGTAAGTGCCGTTCACCTTTATATTGGGACGAGGTAGGAGAGATGAAGACTATTGATCCGACTATCATGCCAAAGCTTCTTGAGAAGATTGAGAATGTTTAGTTGATCAGGCAGAGAATGCTTACAGCGCAGAGTAGATTCAAGAGTTATGCTGATAAGCGTCGTCGGGATTTGGAGTTTGTAGTCGGAGATCGGGTTTTCTTGATATTGTCTTCTCGTAAGGGGTTTGTTCGTTATGGTAAATGTGGAAAGCTGAGTCCGAGATTTGTTGGGCCGTTTGAGATTACCGGCAGGGTTGGTAAGTTGGCATATCGGTTGGCTTTACAGGAGAACTTCTCTAATGTCCACGATGTATTTCACGTGTCTAATTTGCGAAAATATAATCCATATCCTTCTCATATTCTTGAGTCAGAGCCGTTACAGCTTCGTGAGAATCTGACTTATGACGAGCATCCGATTCGTATTCTTGATCAGATGGAACGAGAGTTGAGGTCGAAGAAGATTTCGATGGTTAAGGTGTTGTGGAAGCATCATGGTATCGAGGAAGCTACTTGGGAGAGACGGGATGCAGCAGCAGTACCCAGATTTGTTCAGTTCATCAAGTAAGAATTTCGAGGGTGAAATTTCTTTAAGGGGGGAGAATGTGAAACCCCACTTATCTGCTTTAACTTGATTTACGTGTTTTGTCTCGTTTTGCGTGCATATAACATGTTTATGTGCTATAGGGCCTAGAATGTTATAATTTTGATATCAATACTCATAATACATGCTAAATGTGCATCCATGAAATTTTCATAAAAAACGGAGTCATAAATTTTATCGTCGATTTTTAGTGAATAGTATTTTCGAAACACGTCCACTAAAATTTTAAAACTGGTATTTTTAACCCTTCTAGACCTACTCCACAGACTTTAATAGACCTGTGTTTGATGAAAACGGTTTTAAAATCGGCTTAAGAATTTATTAGAATTTTTACACCGACTTTTGCGAAAATCGAGTTTTAAGCCGACTCGGGTGAAATTGTTTGATTGTAAAACTTCTTGTCACCTAAAAATAATTTACTTGAGCTAGCTTGGGTGTTGAATAATTGTTTGAACCTTGGTGATTAAGAAAATGCATTTAAAAGACAAGAAAATGAATTAAAGGACTAAAAATACTACTTTGACTTTGTATTTTATTTATTTGACCAAGCTTTTAATTGCATATAGTCATCAACACACACTCAACACAACACAAAACACACTCCACACACACACAAAGGGCCGAGAGCCATAGGAGAAAAAAAGCCAAAGAGTTTCAAGGTTTTCCAAGCAAAAATTCAAAGAAAACCCTAGTTTTTGTCCGTAGAACTTCGTTCCGACTTGGATTCCGCTTATTGGGCATGCATTGCATGCATTCCTAGGCTTATATCGCATCAAAGGTGAGAGAAAAATTCTAGATCTCAAAAGTTGTCTTTTGCATTTTTGCGTATAAATGAAAATCGAACCGTTAGAATTCTAATCTGATGTTAGATTATTGCTCCTTGCATGCTAGGGATCATTTAGCTGTAATACTACGAGTTTTTATCGGTTGTAGCATAATTTTTATTTTTCGGGTATTTAAATTTGATTAATTTGTTCAATGTTGATTAAATTGAGTTGTGTTGATCGGAATCGATTGCCGTCGATTTCTAAAAACTTGATAATTACGTGGTAGCGCTGTTGTAATTCCGAATTTTTGATTACATTGTCCGTATGAAAATCCAAAAAATTCAGCCTTGACACCTTAGGGTTTTAGAGTTATCGGGCATAATTTGGAGGTGTTATGGTAGTTTTCCGAGGAGGCGAATGTAGTTGATTGAATGGGTGAGTGATAGAAACTGATTTGGAGTTGTTTGGATTAGTAGAATCTAAGATATGATTATTTGAAGTTTAGGTTGTCTTTCTTTAAAATGCTAGATCGAGCCTTAGTTGATTGGGTGTGGGTTGAGTGATTGAATGGTGAGTTGTTGACGGGTAAATTAGGGTTTGATTGTGTGTTTAATGCATGATCGGTTAGATGGCCTACTTTGTCATCTAACTTAGTTATATGTTGTTAAATTGGTTATTGATATTATTATGATGATAATATGATTATTGATGATTATTGATGACTATTGATTGATGATTGATGCCGGGAGATAAACAGTTCTGCTAGACTATCCTCCTGTGAATGATTGATGTTTATTATTATTGCTGGGTCTCTGGTATGTGTGTCACCTCTCGGGCAGCATTGGGCTGTCGGGTTGATAACGGCATGACTATCAGAGATTGCCTCCAGCTCGCATGACGGAGGTGTCATGGAGGGCGAGGTTATTGGGGGTACCCCGGGTGCGTGAGTTTATGGGAGTCACAAGAAGGCTGTTATGATCGTGATGGTGTTTGGAGCTACACCAACTAGAGTATCCTTTATTGAATGGTCATATAGTTATGTGATGATATTATTATTGTTGTTGTTGTGTGTTTACTAACTCAAAGGATTATTCCAAGGAGTTTAGTAGACCTTGCTCGAGATCTATCGGATCCTCGCTAAGCTTATTTTATATAAGCTCACTCTTTATTATTGCATGCATACAGGTGTACTTTCGCAGGATTACGGGTACGTGCCTTCTGAAGAGGAGAATGTGGAAAACGTGCCTTACGTGGATGAGTCCTATGTTCCAGAGTCTTATCCATGATGTTGTACATGTTTTATTATCTTGTAAATTAACTTAGTAGACTTTTATCTGCTTTGTAGTTTATAATGTATAAGATGTTGATAAGTTAATGAATTAGTTGATGTTGCCTTAGTAGTTTTTCTTTTGTCTATGTTTATGTTGCTAGGTTGGTATCAACATATTTTTGCAATGTATATTAAGGTTTATGTATTATGTTGGAACGGAGGCGTATAACGAGGAATGATTATTGTATAATGTAGTTATGATGTATGTTGTATTTATTGAGGAGTTGTTTGTTGTATGGTTGTGGAGTTGATGTATGTTGTTCTATTGAGGTTGGTTTAGGACCTCGGTATCCTATTTACTGTCGTTATATTGTCGAAATTCCGTTGCATACTGACTGATTATAGGAGGGGTCGAGTTGGTGCGTGACATTTAAGTGGTATCCGAGCTCATGTTTAGTTGTCAGCCGAGGTATTCTCGGAATGTGGGTAATGGTCTTAGCATGAAAATATGTATGAAAAGAAAGAAAAGTGAACTATGTATTAAATGGTTAAATGATTAAGTGATTATGTGATTTAGTGGTCATGTGATTATGTGATCAATTTGTTTATGTGTTTTATATGAGTTTGTTGTTTAGGTGTTAATAATTGTTTATAATCTGTTTACGTGCTATAACTGTGCTAACTCTTTGATTAGTAGAATGGCCGGTCGACCGAGAACCAGAGGTAGGCCTGAGATGACTGATGAGACTCCGAGTAACGCAGCACCGGGCCGTGATCGGGATGATGACCGATTGGGGGCAGCTATGGAGAGAATTGCAGAGTTAGTGGTTAGTCAGGCACAGTTATTAGCAGGGCAGGCTGCCCAGAATCAGGCTATGCAGGCTCAGCTACTGAATATTCAGGGTGGTAACCACGGGCGTGGTACCCTAAAAGAGTTCTTAGGATATCATCCACCGAGATTTCAGGGAAAGCCAGATGATAGGAAGGCGGAGGCATGGATTAGCAAGTTGGAGAAGATTTATGATCCACTTGGCTATACTGATGAGCAGAAAGTCTCTTTTACCGTGTACTTGTTAGATGATGAGGCAGAGGAGTGGTGGCGCACGGTAAGGACTAGCTGGGCGGCACAGGGTATTCCTTATGTTTGGGGTACCTTTCTGATGGCTTTCCGGGCAAAGTATGTCCCTAGGATTGCGAGGGAACAGACAGAGGCAGAGTTTCTAGCCTTGGTACAGGGAGATGCTACAGTGGATCAATATGAGGCCACATTTACTCGATTGTCCCGGTATGCACCGGAGTATGTGGCAGACGAGGAGCGGAGGACTCGTAGGTTCATGTTGGGGTTGAGGCCCGAGATTCAGGATGTGATGGCTCTGAATCGGTATGATATTTTCGCTGAGGCTTTTGAGGCAGCTTCTAGACTAGAGAAGAGAAAGGGGGACCAGCTTGTGTATAGTCAGCCTAGTAAGAGGCAGTATCAGCCGCAGTATCAACAGGGTGTGTATAGGCCTCCCGTACAGTAGGTTGGGTTCAGGCCACCAGCACAGCAGGGTTCTTTTAGGCCACAGGGGCAGCAGAGTTATTATCAGCCTCAGTTTCAGCAGGGGTCATATCAGGTTCAGTCCCAGTTTAGGCCAGCCCAGTCTCAGGGTCAGTACAGGCCTAGTTTGGTAAGGCCTCAGCAGCAGTAGGCTAGATCAGCTGTTTCTTCAGCTCCTGGTTCTTCTAGAGGTAGTGTTAGTGCATCATCATCGCAGTGTACACACTGCAACCGCACGGGGCATGTGGAGGCCGATTGCAGGGTGAAAGCAGGGACGTGTTTGGGTTGCGGCAGCAATCAGCACAGGGCGAGGGATTGCCCTAGGTATGCGAGGACTGTGGGTCGGACAACGACTCAGGGTTATCAGGGCCGACCTGCGGCCCGTGCACCTCAGCAGCAGCAGCGGGTTCAGGCTCGTGCCTACGCAATTGACTTAGAGGAGATGCCTGAGGAGACTGCAGTCGTGGAAGGTAACTTCCTTATACTTGATCAACTTGTTAAAGTGTTGATTGATTCTGGTGCTACACATTCTTTCATTACTCCTGCTTGTGTGCAACGTGTTAATTTGCAACTTGAAAGATTGCCTTATGTGGTTGAGATTAGTACCTCTTTGACTGATAAGTATGTGACTGGCCTAGTTTGTAAAGATTGTATAATACATGTTAAGGGGCATAATTTTCCTTCGGACCTTATCTTATTTCTTATCCGGGGGTATGATGTTATTTTGGGTATGGATTGGCTTTCTAAGTATGATGCCCAGTTGAACTGTAGAACCAAGGTAGTACAGTTTCGTTTGCCAGATCAGCCAGTAGTTGAGGTAGTAGGGAACCGGGGTCTATGCTATTATTAGTATCTTAGTATGAAGATGTCTTTCATGTCTATACTATCATCTATATCTTAGTATCAAGATGTCTTTCATGTCTATACAATTTGTTTTAACCTGTAGTTTGTCAAGTACTTAAATGGCAGAGTTCTCTAACTTAAGCTACATATATAGATAGATAAACTATCAATTGATTCTGACTTTTCAATGTAATAATCACTCTTTAATTATAAGGATTTAAGATACTAAGAGGACATGAATATAAAATATTACAACAGCTATATGATCTAGCTTATTCATTTCCTGAAATATATATTTCATTTTTTGCAATTATACAATCTTCTGAAGGCAATCTTTTGTTTTTTTAGACATTTTTTGTATTTGGCGAAGAGAAGTTGGGAGCCTATATAAGGAAATCACTTGGCAAAAAATGGCAAGAATGGAAGCAACGTTTGAGAGATAAATATTTTGACCACGATAAATCTGTGGCGTATAATATGAAAAAAGAGATAGATGACCCAAGAGTGGACCTACAACAGTGGCATTGGTTGGTTAATGAATGGTCAGACCCCAACTACAAGGTGAACTTCATACATTTAACATAGCATGAATTTTCAGTTTACTACCTTTAGTACTCACATAATTACTACATTAATTCTATTTCACTGTCGATAGGAAAAATGTGAGAAAGCAGCAAAAAGTAGAGAGGAACAAAAAGAGCTTCATAGAACTGGGAGACTAAGTTTTGGCCAAATGCGTTATGATTTGGTACTTGAATCAATATTGGCATTTTATTATTAGAATTTTGCATTGATTATATGCTCATATATATCTAACTTTGCAAGTTCAATTTCTAGGAGTCAAGTGGGTTGGAAGTGCGTGAGATCGACTTTTATATAATCACCCACACAAGAAACAAGGATGGACATGTTGATGAGGATGTAGCCGTTAAAGTGGTAATTTTAATTATTGCCCTATTTCCTAAGTTTAGTCATGGGGGTTGTTTTAATAATTTTGTTAACTTATATTTCTAGGACAAATGTAAAACATATATGGATGAAAGGGCTTCGGAATTTGAAGGAGGTGACAAAAACCCTGTTTTACAACTAGAGGCAATCAGAAAAGTAAGGGGAGAAGAACGCCCTAGACGAGTTAGAGGTCGTGGCTTGGGACCTACACCTTCGATGGTTTATGGCTCTCAAGCATCTTCAAGTAAGCAACAAAAATTGGAAATAGAAGTAGAAGAGTTGAAAAAGATACACAGCGCTGCACTAGAAGAAATGAAAGAGATGTAAATTAAACATCAAGTTGACATTGTGGATTTGCGAGATTTGATGCAATCTTTCATAGCTAAACTACAAAGCCAAGTTGTTCCACCACACAGCCAGGTTACCTTCTATAATCTCACTCTATGTATATGTATAGTTTTAATGCTTAAAGGCCTGAACTAAATTAAATTTGCTCAAATCCGGTTAGATTGCTTCTAGAATTCTATTTTGTGATTAAAATAATAGAACATTTTACCAATTGCATATCTATCATATTCATACCTTAGTTGCTTCATAAATTACTTTTTTTTACTGACTTAAGGTCAGTGATGAATTTGAACAGGATGACGATGAAGATGGCATCTAATCAATGAAATGGAGGCCAAAGATGGGAAGGGTTACTTCTCAAAAAGAAAAAAAAAGAAAAAAAAGATCATGAACTATTTTGATATTATGTAGAATGTTGAGATCATGAATTCTTTTGATATTATGTTGAATATTGTTGAATGTTGAGATGAACTATTTTGATAATATGTTGAACGTTGAAATCATGCACTATTTAGTTATGGAGTTTTCATTATATATGATTGTTAAAAATCTTTTCTCTCCTATTAATATTATGAATTGATTTTTTAATTTTGGAGATAAATGCTTTTTTATATATCCAAAGTTTCCTGTAATTAAAACAGGAAAAAGAGGATGGGGAAGGAAAGAAAAAAAATAATTAAATCTTAATGTATTAAGGGCGTTTGTACAAACGCCGTGAAAGGTTCCGCAATAATTTACGGCGTTCAATTATAAAACTCTGCTATAGTTTGCCGATGAATTTGTGGCATTTAGCTGAAACGCAAACGCCGACATATATGTGTACCAGCGTTTCTAAATAAACGCCATGAAAGGTTCCGCAATAATTTACGGCATTCATTTATAAAACGCTGCTATAGTTTGCTGATGAATTTGTGGCGTTTAGCTGAAACGCTGACATATATGTGTACCAGCGTTTCTAAACAAACGTCGTGTAAACAAAAAACGACGCAATTATAGACGGCGTTTTTTAAAGTGCCGGTATAAGTTTTAACGGCGCTTATAAAACGCCGATAAATGTCGAAAAAAGCGCCGCTAAATCTCCAATTTTTTGTAGTGCTAAGGTTATAAATAATGTGATGGATTTAATGGCAGAATCATTGTTACTTGATTGGGGATTGTAACCTAAGTTTTTTGAAAAATTGTATATTTTCAAGGTATTTAAGGTTGGAAAATCAATTTAATCTCCACTTAAAAATACTATCAATGTATGATTATTACATTATTTGATTTTAGTCCCCACTAAACACAAATCCTGAATCTGTCCCTGAATGCAACGGTATACTCCAATGCATACTTCGAGTCAGTTAACGACTAGGTAATATTTGTTCTGAGAAGGCATAAATTTGAACTTAAGACATTTGGTTATAACAAATCACTACCCGACTATACCATCTAACCCTTGGGATGCTATTATAGTAGTATACCTTCAACACCATAACGTCACATTGTGGACTCAGGTTTTTTCTTAACAACAATAATTTGAAAATATAAATGTTAAGATATTACTAATAATTAATATATGTTACCACCATTGAAACCCATATACAAACATCGTCATTGAATCCCATATATATATATATATCACTGTAGAGGGAGATATAACAGAGTAAAATAAAACAAAAGTAAGTATATCTAACAAAATAAGTGTCTTGTAAGGTTAACCTCAATAGAGGTTCTAAAACCAAATTTAGAATTTTGTTGCTTTTTAAAATCCCATTTAAAAATCTGTGTTCTAAAAAAAAATCATCCCCAATGAAAGACTCTAAATTTAAGGATCCATGGTGGGACCCACCGTCCCTTCTATTTTTTTTTTCTATTGCCAATTTTTTTTTTTTTTTATTAAAGTTGTCAGTCAGATGTCAAATCTGATTTGTTGAAAAGACCTATGTAGTCAAATTTGATTTGGAAGAGACTTGTGAGACCCCATATTTTGCTTTGTCTCGATTTGCGTGTTTTACCTCGTGTTGCGTGAATTGACCTGTTTATGTGCTATATGACTTAGAATGTGTTAATATGTGATTTATATTCCTTATACATGCTATGTGTGCATTCAGAAAATTTTCATCAAAAACGGCATTGAAAATTTTATCGTCGATTTTTGTGAATAGTATTTTGAACACCTGTACGCTAAAATTTTTACAAGGGTGTTTTAAACGTCTTAAAACCTAGTCCTCTATTATTAATAGACCCATGTTTAATAAAAATTGATTCTGAAACGGAATAGTAATTTAGATAGATTTTTCGGGCGAAAAGTAGCGTTTTTTAGCCAAATAGTGATTTCTTCTAAACCCGATTCTTGCATTGACTTTAGTTGACCTAGTATATATTAATATAAATGTATTTATATGTTGTATTAAATAATTTTAGATTAATTGTGCATTCAAAAGACATTTGAAAATAAATAATATGATTTTTCACATTCTTTTGCAGAAAATCGAGTTTTAAGCCGACTCGGGTGAAATTGTTTGAATGTAAAACTTCTTGTCACCTAAAAATAAACTACTTGAGATAGTTTAGGTGTTGCATAATTAATTTGAGCAAGAGTAGTCAAGAAAATGAATTAAAATACAAGAAAACACTAAAAATAATTAGTTTCCACCTTTGACTTTCTTTTATTTGTTTGACATTTGCTTAATATATCATCAACACACATCAAAAGCTCACAAAACACACTCATTTTACACACACATTATCGAAATTCCAAGGGGAGGCAAAAAGAAGGCATTTTCAAGGTTTTTCAAAGCATTTTTCACATAGATTTTGCAATTCAAGTCCAAATCACTTCATTCAAAGCTTGATTTCACTTGTTGGACATCCATTCTACACATTTCTTGCATCAAAAAACATCAAAGGTGAGAAAAAAATTCTAGATCTCAAAAGTCATTTTTTATGTTTTTGTTTATAATTGCATTTTGAACCGTTAGAATGTTAATTTGAAGTTATATTATTGATCATTGCATGCTAAGGATCAATTATATGTATTCTTGTGAGATTTGAACCGTTGTAGCATAAATGTTTATTTTTGGGTATTTAAAGTTGATAGATTGGCCATTTGTTGATTATTTTGAGTTGTAGTGGTTGGAATCGATTGCCGTCGATTTCTAAAAGTTTTTTAATTACGTGGTAGCGCCGTTATAATGCCAAATTTTCGATTGCAATGTTTGTGTGAAAATCCAAAAATTTCAGCTTAGGTGCATTGAGGTTTTAGGGTTGTTGGGCTTGATTTTGATGTGTCTTGGTTGGTTTCCGAGAGGGCTAATGTAGTTGATTGAATGGGTGAGTGTTAGAAACTGATTTGGAGTTGTTTGGATTAGTAGAATGTAAGATATGATTATTTGGAGTTTAGGTTGTCTTTCTTTAAATTGTTGAATTGAGCCTTAGTTGATTGGGTGGTATTTGAGTGATTGAATTGTGAGTTGTTGATGGTTAGACTAGGGTTAGATTACGTGTTTAATGCATGTTAAGTTGGATGGCCTACTTTGTCATCTAACTTAGTTGTTTGTTGTTTAATTGATTACTTGATGTTATATTGATGATTATTGATGATTATTGATCGATGATTGATGAACCGGGAGATAGGCAATTCTTCTAGATTGTCCTCCTGTGAATGATGTTTATTATTATTGCTGAGTCTTGGTATGTGTGTACCACCTCTCAGGCAGCGTCGGGCTGTCGGGTTGATAACGGCATGACTACTAGAGACTACCTCCAGCTGGCATGACGGAGGTGTCATGGAGGGCGAGGCTAGTGAGGTACCTCGGGTGCGTGAGTAATGGGGAGTTACAAGAAGAATAGTTGAGATCATGATGGCTTTTGGAGCTAATCCAACTAGAGTATCCTTTATTGATTGGTCATTATAGTTATGTGTTTATATTGTTATTGATGTTTTATTGTGTGTTTACTGCTCAAATGATCATTTCCAAAGAGTATAGTAAATACTGTTAGAGATCTATCGGATCCTCACTGAGCTTGTTTTATATAAGTTCACTCTCAATTATTGCATGCATATGGGTGTTATTGATTAAGATTACGGATACGTGCCTCAGGAAGCTGAGAATGTGCTTTATGTGGACGAGTCTTGTGTGCCGGAGTCGTTGCCATGAATTTGTCTTAGTTGTTGTAATATGTTATATTGTATAACTTACTCAATTATAAGACTTATGTATATTGCTAATTTAGTAGTCTTGTTTTGGAACATGGTTAGGTTGCTGAATTGGTTATAATCTATTTTAGAAATATATGTTCAATTAATGTATTATGTTGGAACGGAGGCGTATAACTATGAATGGATTGTTGAAGAATGATTATTGTATAATATGGTTGTGTTGTATGTTGTTAACTTAATTGATGAGTTGATTGTTGGGATCGTTTATAGAGTTTGATGTATGATGTTCTAAAGAGGTTGGTTTAGAGCCTTGGTGTCCTAATTACTGTCGTTATACTGTCGAAATTCTGTTGCGTCCTGACTGATTGTAGGTAGGGTCGAGTTGGGGCGTGGCAAAACTCATGTGGGCTTTAAATTTTTTTGACTTTTTCTTGAGACTCTATTTTCTTCAATAAATTTATTGAAGAAAATGGAAACTAGTCTCTATTTTTGTTAAAATATGTTAACTTTGAAATAGAATATTGAATTTGGGATTTTATATTATCCATTCGTGTTAATTTTTTTCTTTAAAAATCTCTATTTTTATTAAAAAATAATAACAATTACAATATAAAACCCTTATTGAGAATACCCTAATAAAGACGACATTGTGGTGGAACATGATTTGACCACTTATAGTTAGTAGTTATCTCGCATGCTGCATTTCATCACAGTCCAATCCAATGCCTTCTAGGAAGAGGAGATAAACATAAAATAAAACTAAAGAAATGAAGAAAAAAATAAAATAAAATAAAACAAATAAATTAACGATAAAAAACAAGTGAGTGCTCACCTAGTTTCTTCTGTGCCTGGTTAATTCTTCTATGTGGCAGGCGATATCTCTGTCAAAACAAGATTATCAGGCCAATGTTAGGTAAACAAAAGTGAAAATAAAAATAAAATTAGAAATTAAAGCTTATAAAAACTTATATGAAAAAAAACCTGTCAGGCCCAAGTTTGCTTCCAATCCTGCAATGACACCAAAAAGAATTATTAAATGTAAAAAAATGCAACATTCATATATATTTGTGTATATATATATATAGAGAGAGAGCTGAAAACCTACCGGTCGCCTATGTATAAACAGAGAATATAAGATACGGCTCTTGCTGTTCGTATTACACGATCGTCGAACATATTCATTCTGCAAGGAAGAAGATGAACATTAGTCACATTGGACACAGAGATGAAGGTAGATCTGCAACTTCCATTTTTTTAGAGTTGCCTAAAAATTCATAAGAAGTTGTATTTGTCTGATGCAGAATTTTGCATCATAGCTCTGCAAGACTCTGAAAATTGAAAACTATTAGTTAGGTTTCAGAAGTGTGCTCCAAAAATTAATTTGAAGTGTTTGAACTAATTTAAGGCCAACTATGAAATCATGTAGTTCTCTTCGTATTATTTTTCGTAGGATGAGTAAAGTTACTGCACCAAGGGTGTAATGCCATAAATTGGCTTTTTCTTTTGTTCTTCTTTCTTTTTGTTTCCCTTTTTCATTATCTTTTGTTCAGACCAAGTATAGTTCATCTGAAATCTTCACCAAAGTTAGTAGAGAAGGGAGGTAAGTTCAGTTTATTCACAAAAATAAAGTATTCAAAATATAGGCTCTATCTATGAATTGCTATTTCATCCTTTGAAATGCACTTTGGGAGCATTTTTGTCAAGGATAAAAATATAAAAATAAAAATTCATTCGTTTTCGCTTCTTAGATCTTTTCACAATTTCAAGCACAAAAAAGCCATGATTTCGACAAGTAACCTCAAATCCTTCGGTTTTTACAGGTCGGCTATTCTCCATTTCAAATATAATTTCGTTGTAAATTATTTTCTGATTTTTAATTGAGGTAGTTGCGTTTATAATTGTTCTGCTAATTTAGTTTTTAATCCTTTAATTTTGGATTAAACTGAATTTATATGTATTATATATATATACATTAATAGTCCTGTGAAATACAATTTTTTTTCATATTAGATCCGAAATGATTTTGGCATGTTATCGAATTACACGTATAACAGGAATTTTGTGCACAATTGCTCATTTAACAATACCTTGTAAATATTTACGTAATTTTTTAGTTTACTCCTTAAGTTACATCTTCTTTCATAAATATTTTTATTATTTACATCAAGACAGAATTCATTATTTTGATGGATATCTTTAGTGCCTATGACCACCGCTGGCGCTGACTTGGTGTCTGGATGAGGGCTTTATGTCTTTTGGGCTTTAATACTGGCTATAACCTTGGGCTCCTTGTTTGGGCTGTGATGTCCAAGTAAGTTTTAAAAGTTGGATGTCTTACTTAATAAGAAGATTTTCCCATCTTCACTCATAAAAACAATTATTTCTCCACTACTCGTCCAATAATTATATTGTGTGATGTTATGGACGTAATTAATTTTATTTTATCCTTTTTATTCTAATAACAATATTTCAAATTCTTGTGAATACTTTTTTTTCATTTTCGATAACTCTATTTAGGAACGCGGGAAAAAAAGACATAAATCCACAAACTTTTGTTTTGTGTCATTGTGAGTGTCAACACAACCTTTTGGTTTGAGAGGGTGGATTTTGCCACCAAATAGTACTTAGGGACATATTATTATAACTACTTGGTTAAGGGTTTTTTTCCTATTATAGCTATCTCTTGCCATCGTTCGCATTGTGGGCAAACAATTTTTATTTCTTTTAGATTACATTGCAAAAATAATGTCATGCATTTCTCCATGCATTTACTTTCTTTTAGCCTCTCTTTTATAACGACGAAAAGATATGGTCTTATTTTCCCTAAAGTAAAAATATTCTTCCTTTTTCATCGTAATTATGAGTTTTCACTAATTTTATATGCAATTTAACACTTAGAACAATATATATCCTCCAAACTATTAAACGAAAATAATTGATGTCATTATGTGATATTTGGATTGCTTTAAGTTGGATTTCGTGTTTTGTTTATTCTATTTGTTATTAACATTGTACTAAATTTTATATAACTCTAAAATAATGAGTCATTCCATGTAATTAGGGACTATATTTGGTAAACACAATATAGAAAAACTCTCTTTTGAAAATGTTTGGCATACAAAAATTTTGAAATGTTGAAGAAGTTTGAATGCCTCATCACACTCTTAATTTGGTGAGATCCAAGCACTTGCCCCACGATGTGGTCAAATCTAGGTTGTCCAATTAATCTAATGTGTTTTTTTTTTTTTGGGTCAAAATTAATCTAATGTTCAAAACCTATGAGTCTTAGTCTTTATGTAAAGCGTCAATACCATTGTTGCCACAGATAACCAAACCAAACCAAACTAAATTAAATATTATCTTATTAGGTGGGGTCGATTATATGGATCACGTGATACTATTTGTTCCTGTCGAGAGCGACCATTATTGTGACGATCCCAAATTTTTAACTGAGAAATTTTACGATACTTGGATTGATTTTACCATCCAAAATATTTTAATACCTTATCAATATGATGATGAATGTTTTGGGTTGCCATTGAAATAAAATAATAAAAGGGAATATATCTTTACAACTCCTAAAGTTTATGTGTAAATGCAGTGGCTATAGTAAAATAAAATAGTTCAGTTGTCCACGATACAAAAGCATGAATTAATATATATATTATACCAAAGTAGAGATATGGCTGAATTATCTATGAGCTAAAAGCAATAGTGCAAGTACATGTACATATATTTTAGCAAAGTGGCCAACGGGTAGTTGGTTGGCAACATGATTCTTGATTATTTTATTAGAAGTTTATAGGTCAACTATCTAGTTTTATATCTATATAAGAGGTATAAGAATCAGTACAATAAGCAACGAAAACAATAAAACTCTTTCAAGCATTTTATAGGGATTCGAATAAGAGAGAAATGGGTTTTTCAATCTATCAGCAATGTTCTATCTAGACATTTTCTACATATCAAAACTAATTGCCAACTTTGACGAATTCAATTCTTGATGTTTCGACTTGAGGGATTTATATTATGTAAGTAGTTTACATTTCTTTTTGATTTATCCCATTTATTGTTTTGCAAATGTCGTTCAGTTTGTTACTCTGTTATTCATTCATGATTCTTGTTCAGTTATCTGTATTGATCCTTCTGATTAGAGGTGACATTTAGGCTGGGCTGACACAAGCCCAATTCAGCTCAGCACACAAAAATTCAGGCCCAGCCCAATCGAATGAAAGTGGGTTCGACTCAGCTCAACCCACCACATATAAGTGAGCCGAGCTGGGTCATATATTTTTGGACCCAGCCCATTTGTTTCTAATCCCATTTGTGCCCAAACCCAGCCCATCTCAGCCCATAAACTCAGCCCAGCCAGCTCAGGCCCAATTCGAGCCCTAATAAAACCCATATTAAGATTATAATTTGTACATGCAATTTTTCTTATAAATAGTTAGTATATTCAACTTCATTTTACTACAAAACTATATATTTATTTTACTACCTATTGTCTCTTTATTTTACTACAAGAGAATACACAATATCTATAGTTATGGGGAAAAAAATCTTTCACAACGATTACGTTCAAATGTTTGGAATCATTTTGCTTACTTTGAAGAACATGGGTATGTAATTTGTAACTATTGTAAACGTAAATATATATTTCCTCGTCAATTTGGAACTGAAACGCTTGTAAGACATCTTGTATCTGAACGCTCAAATGTTCTAAATTATTTTAATCTTCAACCACCGCCACCACCACCACCAACAACAGTCCCAGCACCCACACAAGGAGCATAATAAAATGGAGAACTTCACCAACTTTCTTCAAGCATTTATATAATATTCTTTTTTTATGTTTATTAGTAACGTATTCGTGTCTCGTGAACTTGTGGTTTGTTAAGTAATATTTTATCATTTATATTAATATTATCAATCAACTTATGTATTGTTAATTGTTAAATTAACTTTTTCGTAAAAAAAGGTTAAGCTTCAGCTTTTTTCGTTATTAATCCAACTATTAAAATTTAGAACACACTAATAAAAAATAAAAATAAAAAGATGGGTTGGCCCAGCCCAGCTCGGCCTAGCTAGCGACTCGTGGTATCGGGCTCGTGGGCCCAGCCCAGCTCAACTCAGCCCACTAAATATATGTGCCGAGCCGGGCTCATTTTTTTTAACCCACGATTCGATCCGGCCGTGCTGGGCCGTGCCGGACTGGCCCATTTGCCAGCTCTACTTCTAATAAGTCAATCTGAGCATTTGATTCAGGTCATACAAATTATACAATCTATATATCGAATCCTATACGGTTGGGAGTTAATTAGCCGTCTCTTGTTATTGACATGTTATCGACTGTTGTGAATTGTGAATCTGAATTTGTGATCGTGCTGCTATTAAGTAGCCACAGCTTGTTATAGTATCCCGTAGTGCCTGATATTATTTCGTGATTTTTTTGGCTATTTTATTGATCTTTGAACTATCGCTTTCTTCGGGGTAAATCTACTTACTGAGCATTGTTCTGCTCACTCATTTTATTTTCTCTTTGCAGACAACAAAGTTAGATCAGGGTTTATTGGACTAGAAATCACTTGACCAGAGCTAAAGATTCGAGTCGATTTGTTGATAATAATAATTATTATTATTTGGAGAATTCTATTGTAATTAAAGTTTTAATACTTATTTTTGGGACTATAGAAGTTCTGAATTATTTATTGATTAATAGATTATAGCTTGTGTTATCAAGAGACTTGAGCTTTGCTGGCTTAGGAGAATTTATCTGTTTAGGTGCTCGACGGTCTCGTCCCGAATTTACCGAGTTAAATTTTGGAGCGTGACAATTGTTGCCACAGATGAAAATCGAAAATTCCTCATGCCAAATAATAGTTCAAATATTCTTAATTCTCTTCTGGTAGGCATAATTGTAGAAATGACATTGGTTTTATGTGTTCTCACGTTTTGATGTTTGCTTACATTGGGACATATTGCTTGTGATTATCCTTTTACTTTGGCTGGACATTTAGTTGCAAATTCTCAAACTGGTCTCTTTCCCTCTCTCCCCCACAACTCCTAGTATACATGTATAATCTGGAAGACTTGCTTAATATACAGCGAGTACGATTGATGTGGACTGTGGGCTTCGGTTGGTCCCAGAGATTGTTTATGCAGATGTGCTGATGAATAGCGTACTACTCAAATAGCCCAATGTTGTGGCCCAATATAATTACACAAAAACCCTATTGTGGTTCATTTCTTGTGCTTGAGCTTTTGAGATTTTTTATGCCCTTCATGCGAAACTCAAATGTATAGCAGTGGTGAAAAGACGTCTATATAACGAGATCGTAATGAACTTGGCTCCCTAAACCCAAATCATCTCTCTTCCACCTGTTGTAGAGAAGTTTTTGTTCCCTAATATCCAATACAATCATAATGTTTGCTCTTCTTTCTTCTCGAAGAGCCATCTCACAGTTCACAAAATGCCTACGTCCAGTCCGTCACCCACCCCACCCACCCAATGCCAAGTGGAGAAGAAGATGACTATCTTTCGTTGCCTAACAACAGTGAAGGAGAACAAACATAAGGTTGAGGAGGTATCAGAGGCAGAGAAAAAGAAGAAGGAAGAGAACAAACATAGGGTTGAGGAGGTATCAGAGACAAATTAAAAGAAAAAGATAGAGAAAAAATAGGAGATGAGGATGGTGGTGGAGGATGAGGCTGAAATACAGAAACACGAAAAAAAAAAAAAAAAAAGGACAAGGAGGAGTATAAGAAGCAGAAAAACAAAGAAGAGGATCATGAGCATTGGGAATCGTATAAACATCGGTTTTTTAAATTTTTTGGGTATGAACACTACCTAGTAGCGACAATCGCAGCGACTTGGTTTGGTCTCCCTCTCTTGTTCAGAAAAGTCACTGAAACAAATCAAAAGATGGAGCTTCATATCGAGCATGTGTCAAATAAATTAATTGAAATATTTGACTAATGCATCTATTACTGTTAATTGTATAGTTTGGTATATTATTGCTTAGTGAGTAAGAGTTACGAGATTGACTTTTAGTATGTGTTGCATATTTTTTTTTGTAGTATAATTTTGATTTAGGCCTCTTTTTAGACCGGGAGAATTAATTTATCAGAAGATTTTGTGAAATAGATTCTATGATGGTAAATAATTAATAAATTTCTGATATGTCATCAATTAGGCTTGAAAATTTTGTCTATTGGTTTAGGACTCCGCCTTTGTTCTCTCCATCTTGGTCCAAGGTAATTTGTAAAATTGTAAATGATATTTAATAACGGTAAACCTATTACATATATGTGATATGTCACGAATTACGAGTGACAAACTTGTCTGCCAGTTTAGGCTCCTGTCTTTGTTTCTCCATTTAGGTCCAATATAACTTGCAATTTAGGTCCAATCTAACTTGTAACGGCATGTAAGAAGTTTTTTAAAAATAATTTAAATAGTTCAATATTATTAAACTCTTTTAATAACTTTAATGAGGAGACCCAATATTCTATTATCCAAAAAATGGTAAATTAATTAGATAGATCCATTCAAACTATCATCTTAGATCCAACGTTTGGGATCGTCCAATGCCGAGCCGTTCGACATTCTCTTGGAGAAAAATTCTTCAATTAGACCAATGTCAAGGAAATTTATTATGCATCGTATTGGTAATGGGCACGATAGTGGCATGTTGTGCGCAAAAAATGCATATTCACCTCTGATGATGCCAATGATCTTTCTGGTATAGTTGTGTGAAATAGTAAGTTAACACCTATTAATTTTTTAATGGTAATGTTCAAATAACAAGTATAACCTTTCAATATTAACAAAAGAAAAGAAAAAAATTATCCAACTACATTTTGTGTTGTTCTTTCTATCTTCTTGTTATATATTCTGAAAGTGATTGTATGCGCATCATATTCCAACCAGCACTCTTTTTTTAACCCAAAAAGAAAAAATTCATTATATGCATCATATTGCAAACAACCCTCTTTTTTCTTTACAAAGTAACATTCGGAAGTTCATACACCCTATACAAAAAAAAGATAAAACAGCTCATTTGGTCCAAAACGTTTGAACGTTTTGACATTTTGGTCCCAAACGTTTCAAATCGGACACTTTAGTCCCAAACGTTTAACTTATGGGACACCATTAGTCCATTTCATCAAATCTATTAAAATTCCTCCGTCATTGTCATGTGAATGGCACGCGGCGAGTAAATAAAAATAGTCATACATGGCTATTTTCATCATTTAATCTTACAATCTTTTAACTTCACAAACGATCCTTATTTTCCACAGCTCTCTTTTCTCTTCTCTTTTCAGTGTAAGAACATAACCCTAACCCTATTCCCATCATCAAAGGCAACTTCAAATCAGCCATCACCAAGCAACAAAAAATTGCTTATGGATTCTTCATCTCCATATAGTAAGTATCAAGCTCATACTTCCCTTTTGTCTCGTTGTATTTTACAGATTGAATTTATAAATATTTTGCCCAAAAATGAAATACTTGACCCCAAAATGAGATTATTAGCTTTGCACCACTGTATATATTGTCTAGGAAGCAGGGAGTTTAGTTTCACACGACATTCCTTAGATTCATTAAAACATCTCTGTCAAATCTTCAGTTTCACACGACATTACTAGTTTTGCACCACTGAATATCATGGCTGAATTTTGAATAGGTATAATAACATGAGTCTTTTACATGCATTATATATAGGACTATGTTTATAACTATATTGTGTCATAGTCCTGCAGTTCAATTGCTTATACAAGAAACATCTTCTAGGATTACGAATGTGTAATCACTTTACCAGTTAATCTATGAGTCTTTTCCAGAACATGAGAGCTTACATTACATTGATGAATCCATCGTGGTTTCTTGTTATCCATAAGTAAGCATATATTTTAGTCCCACTGTCAATACACGTACTTGGTAAAGAGTCTTTACAGCGAAATGTTAATAATATGGGGAAGAATGCATTTCAAAAGACATTTTTTCCATGTATATCAATAAATTTAGTAAATACTCATGCAAGGTGTGTTGAGAAGTGTTTGATTATTGTGTTATTAATCTCATTTTTCAGAACCTTTTGATGTGATCTTTTGTTTCGGCGGTCAATTTGAAGATTTGCCTATGAAACAGTATGTTGGGGGTAGTAGTATGCCTATAAAAGAGTTGCATTATAATGAGATGTCTTTATGTATATTTAATGTTGTTGCTCGCAATCTAGGGTACAAAGAAAATGTAAGTTTCTATTATAAGAAACCTGGTGATGACTTAGGTAATTTTTTATGATTGATCGTGATGTGCTAGAGATGTGCAAAGTGTACTCAGATAATGTTATTATTGATGTTTATGTGGTTGGGGAGTATGATGTATTGTCCCTGACTTTGGAAAGCCAAGTTGAGTCATGCAATCCTGTGGTTTGTCCTTCTAATATGTTAGAAACAGAGATAGAGAATGGTATTGATGCATTTGTTGTTGATGGGGATCATGATAAAATGGCTGAAAAAAAAGATTAGAGAGGATGAAAGGAAAGATTTTGGAAGATAATGATAGTCATAGTGAAGGGGATAGTACTGAGGATTCCAGTTTTGCTGATAGTGATTATACCATGAATGAAAGTGATGATGACAAACTTTATGAGGAAAACATTGATATAGATGCTGAAGTTAATAGACTTCGTAATTCAATGAATGAGAACAAAGGTAAGAGAGCTTGGATTGGAGATACATCTAGCAGTGGTGAATATGGAGAAGACATACAAGTTTGTGGCAATGGTTCTGAGATTGAATCTTCTAAAGATCTTGAGAGTTTGGATAGCAGTTCTGAAGATGATAAAAAAAGAGCTAGTGATAAAAAAAATTTAAGAGATTTAGAGCTTCTGTAGAAATGGATGATCCTCAGTTTGTTGTAGGCATGTTATTTGCTGATGCAAAAGAACTGAGAAGTGCAATTAGGCAACACAGAGTCAAGAATTCTAGGGACATCAAGTTTGTGAAGAATGACAAGGATAGATTGAAAGCTAAATGCTAGGGTAGAATATGTGAGTGGTTCATACATGCATCTTATCTTAAGGATAAAGGTGCATTCCAAATTAGAAGCTTGTGCAATGAACACAACTGTGGTAAGGCATTAGATAGAAGAAATCTAACTGCTAACGACTTGTGTAGGATATACCTTGATGACATAAGGTTAAACACATTCGCTACTGTTCCTGATTTCCAAGCAAGGGTCCACAAAGACTTGTGTGTAAATATAAGTGAGAAGCAAATGTATAGAACTTTCACATTGGCTAGAAAGATGATCGAAGGGCAGTATAAGGATCAATATAAAAGGATTTGGGATTACTGTGCTGAGTTAAGGAGATCTAATCCTGGGTCAACAGTAGTGTTAAAGACTAAAGAATATAAGGAAACAGGAAAATAAAGGTTTTTGAGATTATACGTATGCCTTGATGCACTGAGAAAAGGGTTTTTATCAGGTTGCAGACGTGTAATTGGTTTAGATGGTTGTCATTTGAAAGGACCTCATCCCGGGGTTATATTGACTGCAGTGGGAATTGATGGCAATAATTGCATTTACCCATTAATTTATTGTGTTGCTAAAAAAGAAGATAAAAGAACTTGGAGTTCGTTTTTGAACTTCATGGTCCAAGATCTTGAAATGTGGGATCAACAGAGATGGGTTTTAATGACTGATAATGTAACGCCCCAACTCGACCCCTTCTACGATCAGTCAAGACGCAACAGAATTTTGACAGTATAACGACAGTAATTAGGACGCCGAGGCTCTAAACCAACCTCTTCGAAACCCATACATCCAACTCCACATTAATTCAACATTTTACAACACAACCACAATATACAATAAACATTTTTTACCATTGTAACCAAAAGTTATCCGCCTCCATTCCAAAATCATGCATTTACGATATAACATACATTCCTAAAATAGATTATAACCAACTTAGTAGCCTAATCATATTCCAAAAACAAGACCACTAAACTAGCAACTCTTAATCCATTATCTCTACAACATCTTATATATCATAAACTTCTAAATAAATACAAACCAACTAGTTTTAATATACAATATAACAAAAATACATCATCAGATATCAAGGACAAGACTCGGGTATGTAGGACTTATCCACATATGGTACATAATCATTTTCTAGAGGCACGTACCCGTAATCTGGATCAGTAACACCTGTATGCATGCAATAATTGAGAGTGAACTTATATAAAACAAGCCTAGTGAGAATTCGATAGATCTCTAACAGTATTTACTATACTCCTTGGAATTCATCCTTTGAGTAGTAAACACACCACAATCATCAATAACAATATAAGCACATTAACTATAATGACCAATCAATAAAGGATACTCTAGTTGGTGTAGCTCCAAACGCCATCACGATCTCAACCGTTCTTCTTGTAACTCCTCATTACTCACGCACCCGAGGTACCTCTCTAGCCCATCCCTCCATGACACCTCCGTCATGCGTGCTGGGGGTAGCCTATGGTAGTCATGTCGGTTTCAACCCGACAGCCCGATGTTGCCCGAGAGGTGGCACACACATACCAAGACTCAGCAATAAGTAATAAGCAATCAATCACAGGAGGACAACCTTTTCCGTTGATTATCTTCCGGTTCATCAATAATTAATTATCACAGGAGGACAACAAAGTAGGTTGTCTTTCTCCCGGTTCAACAATAATTAATCAATATTCATCAATTCAATCAACATAACAACAATATATCAATTAAACAACAAACAACTAAGTTAGATGACAAAGTAGGCCACCCAACTTAACATGCATTAGACACACAACCAAACTCTAATTAACCATCACCAACTCACAATTCAATCACTCAAACACCACCCAAACATCTAAAGGCATATTTCAACATTTTAAAGAAAGACAACCCGAACTTCTAAAAGTCATAACTTACATTCTACTAATCCAATAACCTCCAAACCAATTTCTATCACTCACCCACTCAATCAACAACACTCACCCCCTCGGAAACCAACCATAAACCATCCACATCAAGCCCAACAACCCTAAAACCCTAATGCATCAAGGCTGAAATTTTTGGACTTTCACACCGACATCACAATCAAAATTTCGGCATTACAACATTACTACCACATATTTAACAAACTTTTACAAGCTAACAGCAATCGATTCCAACCACCACAACAACATTTATTCAATAAATACCCAAATACTCAACTTTTAATACCCGAAAAATAAAATTTATGCTACAACGGTTCAAATCTTATATAAACGCATATAAACGATCCTTAGCATGCACTAAGCAATAATATAACATCAATTCAACTTTCTAATAGTTCAAAATTCAATTATATGCAAAAACATAAAAAATGACATTTGAGATCTAGAATTTTTCTCTTACCTTTGATGTGTTATGAAGTTAGAAAGATGCTCAATGAATGCCCAACAAGTAGAATCAAGCTTTGGTTGATGAAGTTTGGCCTTCAAATGCAATTTCTAATGAAAAATCTCGTTGAAAACTTGAAGAAAACTCTTTGTTTTTCTCTCTAATGGCTCTCGGCCATGTGTGTGTGTGTGAGTATATTTTTGTGCTTTGCTAATGTGTGTTGATGCATAATATGTAAAGGTCAAACAAATAAAAGAAAGTCAAAGTTAGTTTCCTTAGTCTTTTAATTCTATTTTTAGTCTTTTAATTCATTTATTGACTATTTCTTGCACAAACATTAAATTGACACTTAAACTAATTCTAGATAATTTATTTTAAGTGACAAAGAGTTTTACATTTAAACATTTCTACCCGAGTTGGCTTAAAACCCGATTTTTACAAAAGAAAATGTAAAAACCTTTAAAATTCCAAAACCGATTCCAAATCTGCTTTAGTCAAACACGGGTCTATTAATACCCGATGACTAGGTTTTAAAACATTTAAAACACCCGTGTAAAAATTTTAACAGACAGTTGTTCAAAATACTATTCACTAAAACCGACGATAAAATTTCTGGTACCGATTTTGATAAAAATTTAATGAATGCACATATAGCATGTATTAGGAATATAAATCACATATTTAACACATTCTAACTCATATAACACATAAACAGGTCAAATCACGCAAATTGAGATAAATGCAAAATATGGGATCTCACATTCTTCCCCCCTTAAAGAAATTTTGTCCCCAAAATTCTTACTTGTTGTACAGAAAAGATCTGGGTACTGCTGCTGCATCTGATCTCGCCTCTCCCAAGTAGCAACCTCAATCCCGTGATGCTTCCACAATACTTTGACCATCAGAATCTCCTTCTATCTCAGTTCCCGTTCCATCTGATCAAGAATGCGAATCGGCCTTTTATCATAAGTCAGATTCTCACGAAGCTGTAACAGCTCTGGCTCTAGAATATGAGAAGGATCCGGATTATACTTCCTCAAATTAGACACGTGAAAGACATCGTGGACATTAGAGAAGTCTTCCGGTAAAGCCAACCGATATACTAACTTACCAACCCTACCGGTAATCTCAAACAGCCCTGTAAACCTCGGACTCAGCTTCCCACTTTTACCATAATGAGCAAACCCCTTTCGAGGAGATAATTTCAAGAAAACCCGATCCCCGACTGTAAATTCCAAATCCCGACGACGCTTATCAGCATAACTCTTGTATCTGCTCTGTGCTGTAAGCATTCTCTGCCTGATCAACTGAACATTCTCAATCTTCTCTAGAAGCTCTGGCATAATAGTTAGATCAATAGTCTTCATATCCCCTACTTCATCCCAATACAAAGGTGAACGACACTTACGGCCGTAGAGAGCTGCAAAAGGTGCCATCCCAATAGTAGCTTGATAACTATTGTTATAGGCAAACTCGGCAAGTGGTAGATGTTTCTCCCAGTTCTTCCCGAAGTCCAGAACACAAGCCCTGAGTATATCTTTCAGAATCTGAATAGTCATCTCAGACTGACTGTCGGTATGTGGATGGTACGCGGTACTGAAGTTTAACTGAGAACCCAAAGTATCCTGAAGTTTCTCCTATAAACGAGAAGTAAACCGAGAATCTCGATCTGAAACAATACTAGATGGAATCCCGTGAAGTCTAACAATCTGATCCAAATAAAGATCTGCCAACTTTGCAACCTCATCCCCTAACCTCATCGGAATGAAATGAGCTGACTTCGTCAAACGATCTACGATAACCCAAACTGCGTCGTTACCTATCAGTGTTCTAGGAAAACTAGAGACGAAGTCCATCGTAATATGCTCATATTTCCACTGTGGTATTGCCAACGGCTGAAGTAACCCTGCAGGTCATTGATGTTCGGCCTTTACTTGTTGACAAGTCAAACATCTAGATACAAACTGAGCAACCTCTATTTTCATGCTATTCCACCAATAATGTTGTTTCAAATCCCGATACATCTTGTTTCTACCGGGCTGAATGGTGTACTTAGAATTATAAGCCTCCTCCAGAATACCTCGCCTCAAACCCGGTTCATCGAAAACACAAACCCTGTTCCGAAACCAAAGAATACCATCTTCATGTAATTTGAAGTCAGACTGATTATCCGTGATCTGATCCTTGATCTTCAAAAGTGTTGGATCAATTCACATAGTACTTTTGATCGAAAAATCAATCTGCTATTGAGCTTCTCTGATCTGAGATAGCAATAAAGGTTGAATACGGAGATGTGAACACATCACCCCAACCTGAGTCAACTCTGGTCTCCAATAAGTGAATTCCTCAAGAACTTCCCATTTCTTGACAGCCAAACAAGAAACACTCGCCTTACGGCTAAGAGCGTCTGCCACAATATTTGTCTTCCCAGGCAGATAACTGATAGAATAATTATAATCTCCGAGAAGTTCCATCCATCTCCGTTGATGCATATTCAACTCCTTCTATGAGAACAAATACTTAAGACTCTTATGATCGGTGAAAATCTCGAACTTACTGCCCCACAGATAATGACGCCACTTTTTCAGTGCGAATACAACTGTTGCCAACTCAAGATCATGAGTTGGATAATTCACCTCATATGGTTTCAACTTTCTGGAAGCATAAGCAATAACCCGGCCATTCTGTATAAGTACATAACCCAAGCCATCCTTGGATGTATCACTATAGATAACCATATTATCGGTCCCCTATGGTAGAACAAGTACTGGAGCTGTAGTCAATTTCTTTTTCAACTCATGAAACCCACTCTCATATTTCTCATCCCAAACAAAGCTAGTCCGTTTATGAGTTAACTTAAAAAGTGGCCCTGCAATCTTGGAAAAGTCCTTGACAACCCTACGGTAATAACCCGACAAGCTAAGAAAGCTACGAATCTCCGAAACATTCTCCGGCCATTTCCAAGACATCACCACTTCAATCTTAATGGGTTCTATTGAAATACCGCTCTGTGTGATCACATGACCGAGAAAATATATACATTTCAGCAAAAATTCACATTTGCTGAACTTCGCAAACAACTGATGCTCCTGTAGCTTTTGTAAGACAAGCCGTAGATGTTGCTCGTGCTCCGATTCAGACTTAGAATAAACTAAGATATCATCAATAAAGATTACCACGAATTGGTCCAAATACGGCTGAAAAACCCGATGCATAAGGTCTATGAATACTGCCGGTTCATTAGTCAGTCCAAAGGGCATAACAACAAACTCATAATGCCCGTACCGAGTCCTGAAAACAGACTTCGGAACAAGAACATCCTCCGTACGAATCTGAAGCTGATAATACCCCTGCCTCAAGTCAAACTTAGAGTAGACTTTGGCTCCCTGAAGTTGATCAAACAACTCGTCAATCAGTGGTAAAAGGTACTTGTTCTTGATGGTCACCTGATTCAAACCACAATAGTCGATACACAATCTCAAGTTACCGTCCTTCTTCTTCACAAATAAAACAGGTGCTCCCAAGGGTGAAAAACTCTGTTGAATGAAACCCTTCTCTAATAACTCCTGCAGTTGAGTTTTTAGTTCCTTAAGCTCAGCTGGTGCCATCCCGTATGCTGATTTAGAAATAGGTTGAATACCGGGAACAAGATTGATCACAAACTCCACATCTCTATCTGGTGGTAACCTTGGCAACTCCTCGGGAAATACATTGAGATATTCCCAAATAATAGGAACTTCCTCCAGCTTCAGCTTATCAGATGACTTGTTGATCAAATAAGCTAGATAACCCAAACACCCCTTACTCACCAGCTTAACAGCTTTAGTTGATGAGATAATAAAACTCGTCTTAGCATCCCGATTCCCCGCTACCTCAACCATTGGCTGATCTGACAAACAAAATCGTACTACTTTTGTTCTATAGTTTAGCTGAGCATCATACTTAGAAAGCCAGTCCATATCCAAGATAACATCATACCCCCGGATAGGAAATGAAATAAGGTATGATGGAAAATCATGACCCTTAATATGTATTTTACAGTCTTTACAAACTAAGCCAGTTACATACTTATTAGTTAAAGAAGTACTAATCTCAACCACATAAAATAATCTTTCATGTTGCATGTTAACACGTTGCACACAAGTATACGTAATGAAAGAATGCGTAGCACCAGAATCAATCAACACTTTAACAAGTTGATTGAGTATAAGGAAGTTACCTTCTACAACTGCCGTATCCTCAGGTGCCTCCTCCAAATCAACTGCGTAGGCCCGAGCTTGAACCCGCTGCTGCTGAGGTGCACCACTAGTAGGTCGACCTTGATAACCCTGGGTCGCTGCCCGACCCTCAGTCCCCCAAAATCTAGGGCAATCCTTCACCCTATGCTGATTGCTGCCGCAACCCAAACACGTTCCTGCCTTCACCCTGCAGTCAGTATCCACATGGCCCTGACGCTTGCAGTAAGTACACTGCAGTGATGAAGCACTGCAACTGCCTCTAGAAGAACCAGAAGCCGAGAAAGCAGTTGTACCAGCCTGCTGCTGAAGTCTCACAACACTGGGCCTCTATTGACCTTGAGACTGGGCCGGCCTGTACTGTGACTAAGCCTGATAAGACCCCTGCTGAAACTGAGGCCGATAGTAACCCTGCTGACTTTGCGGTCTGAAAGAACCCTGTTGCACCGAAGGCCTATAACTACCCTGCTGTGCCGAAGGTCTATACATACCCTACCGGCCCTGTGGCTGAAATGGCCTCTTGCTAGGCTGACTGGGTCCGATCTATTCCCCTTTCCTCTTTTCCAGTCTGGATACCGCATCAAAAGCCTCAGAGAAAATATCATACTGATTCAGGGTCATCGCATCCTGAATCTCCGACCTCAAACCCAACATAAACCTCCGGGTCTTACGGTCCTCGTCTGCTACAAACTCCGGTGCATACCGGGACAGTTTAGTAAAAGTGGCCTCATACTGAGCCACTGAAGCATCCCCCTGAACCAAGGACAGGAACTCTGCCTCCCTCATTTCCCGTGCAATCCTCGGGACATACTTCACCCGAAATGCTCTCAAAAAGGTATCCCAAACATACAGAGTACCTTTTGCCTCCCAACCGACTCTCATTGTGCGCCACCATTCCTCTGCCTTATCATCAAACAAGTAAACAGCAAAGTGACTTTTCTCTCGTTAGTATAGTCTAGAGGATCGAATATCTTCTCTATCTTATTAATCCACGCTTCCGCCTTTTGATCATCTGGCTCCCCCTGAAATCTCGGCGGATAATACCCCAAGAATTCCTTCAACGTACCACGCCCGCGGTAACCACCTTGAACGCTCAACAACTGAGTCTGCAACGTCTATGCTTGGGCAGCCTGCCCTGCTAGTATCTGTGCTTGCCCTGCCATAATCTCTGCAATCTTATCCATGGTTGTACCAAAACGGTCATCACCCCTATCGTGGCCCGGTGCCACGTTATCTGGTGCCTCGTCAACTACCTCAGGCCTATCTCTGGTTCTTGGTCTACCAGTCATTCTACTAATCAAAGAGTTAGCACAGGTTATAGCACATAGACATGCTATAGACAATTATTAGCAAAAAAACAACAACTCACATAAAACACATAAATTACTTAAGTATCAATCACATAAACAAATTGATCATATAATTACATAGTCATTAAATCACATAATCATTTAATCACTTAATCATACTAATACATATTTTACTTTTCTTTCACTTCATACATACTTTCATGCTAAGACCATTACCCACATTCCGAAGATACCCCGGCTGACAACTAAACATGCGCTCTGATACCACTTAATGTAACGCCCCAACTCGACCCCTCCTACGATCAGTTAGAACGCAACGGAATTTCAACAGTATAACCACAGTAATTAGGACTCCGAGACTCTAAACCAACATTTTCGAAACCCATACATCCAATTCCACATTAATTCAACATTTTACAACACAACCACAATATACAATAAATATTCTTTACCATTGTAACCAAAAGTTATCCGTCTCCGTTCCAGCATCATGCATTTACTATATAACATACATTCCCAAAATAGATTATAACTAACTTAGTAGCCTAATCATATTCCAAAAACAAGACCACTAAACTAACAACTTTTAATCCATTATCTCTACAACATCTTATATATCATAAACTTCTAAATAAATACAAACCAACTAGTTTTAATATACAATATAATAAAAGTACATCATCAGATATCAATAACAAGACTCTGGCACGTAGGACTCGTCCACATATGGCACATAATCCTTTTCTGGAGACACGTACCCATAATCTGGATCGGTAACACCTGTATGCATGCAATAATTGAGAGTGAGCTTATATAAAACAAGCCCAATGAGGATTCGATAGATCTCTAACAATATTTATTATACTCCTTGGAATTCATCATTTGAGCAGTAAACACACCACAATCATCAATAACAATATAAGCACATTAACTATAATGACCAATCAATAAAGGATACTCTAGTTGGTGTAGCTCCAAACGCCATCACAATCTCAACCGTTCTTCTTGTAACTCCCTATTACTCATGCACCCGAGGTACCTCTCTAGCCCCTCCCTCCATGACACCTCCGTCATGCGAGTTGGGGATAGCCTATGGTAGTCATGCCGGTTTTAACCCGACAACCCGATGTTGCCTGAGAGGTGGCACACACATACCAAGACTCAGCAATAAGTAATAAGCATTCAATCACAGAAGGACAACATTTTCCGTTGACTATCTCCCGGTTCATCAATAATCAATTATCACAGGAGGACAACAAAGTAGATTGCCTATCTCCCGGTTCAACAATAATTATTCAATATTCATCAATTCAATCAACATAACAACAATTAATCAATTAAACAACTAACAACTAAGTTAGATGACAAAGTAGGCCACCCAACTTAACATGCATTAGACACACAACCAAACCATAATCTAACCATCACCAACTCACAATTCAATCACTCAAACACCACCCAAATATCTAAAGACATATTTCAACATTTTAAAGAAAGACAACCCAAACTTCTAAAAGTCATAACTTACATTATACTAATCCAATAACCTCCAAACCAATTTCTATCACTCACCTACTCAATCAACAACATTCATCCCCTCAGAAACCAACCATAAACCATCCACATCAAGCCCAACAAACCTAAAACCCTAATGCATCAAGGCTGAAATTTTTGGACTTTCACACAGACATCACAATCAAAATTTCGGCATTACAATATTATTACCACGTATTTAACAAACTTTTACAAGCTAACAGCAATCAATTCCAACCACCACAACAACATTTATTCAATAAATAGTCAAATACTCAACTTTTAATACCCAAAAAATAAAATTCATGCTACAACGGTTCAAATCTTATATAAACGAATATAAACGATCCTTAGCATGCACTAAGCAATAATATAACATCAATTCAACTTTCTAACAGTTCAAAATTCAATTATATGCAAAAACATAAAAAATGACATTTGAGATCTAGAATTTTTCTCTTACCTTTGATGTGTTATGAAACTAGAAAGATGCTCAATGAATGCCCAACAAGTAGAATCAAGCTTTGGTTGATGAAGTTTGGCCTTCAAATGCAATTTCTAATGAAAAATCTCTTTGAAAACTTGAAGAAAACTCTTTGTTTTTCTCTCTAATGGATCTCGGTCATGTGTGTGTGTGAGTGTGTTTTTGTGCTTTGCTAATGTGTGTTGATGCATAATATGTAAAGGTCAAACAAATAAAAGAAAGTCAAAGTTAGTTTCCTTAGTCTTTTAATTCTATTTTTAGTCTTTTAATTCATTTATTGACTATTTCTTGCTCAAACATTAAATTGATACTTAAACTAATTCTAGATAATTTATTTTAGGTGGCAAAGAGTTTTACATTTAAATATTTCCACCTTAGTCGACTTAAAACCCGATTTTTACAAAAGAAAGTGTAAAAACTTTTAAAATTCCAAAACTAATTCCAAATCCACTTTAATCAAACACGGGTCTATTAATACCCAAGGACTAGGTTTTAAAACGTTTAAAACACCCCTGTAAAAAATTTAGCAGACAGGTGTTCAAAATACTATTCACTAAAACCGGCGATAAAATTTCTGGTACCGATTTTGATGAAAATTTCATGAATGCACATATAGCATGTATTAGGAATATAAATCACATATTTAATACATTCTAACTCATATAACACATAAACAGGTCAAATCATACAAATCGAGATAAAATACGCAAATCGAGATAAAGACAAAATATGGGGTCTTACAGATAAGCAGAAGGTAAATACATTATATTAAACTTTCTTTTTACTTTCTTAAAGTCAAATAAATATGTTAACTAATCTTTTATCTATGTTGTTTGCAGGGTCTATTGCCTGTCATCTTTGAGATCTTGCCAAATGTTGAGCATCGACATTGTGTTCGACACATGTACAACAATTTCAAGAAATCGCATGGTGGATTAATACTGAAAGACCAAATGTGGCAAGCTATAAAGGCACCGTACGTTGAAAAGTTTGATGGTGTTATGAATGAGATAAAACAGATAGATCATAGTGCATATGAATGGTTGGTAGGTCAAGAAGCTAAGTACTGGAGCAGGTCTCACTTTAGAACATGTACAAAATGTGACATTTTGTTGAACAACCTGTGTGAGAGTTTTAATTCAGCCATACTCCCGGCAAGAGATAGATCCATAATAGTGATGTTAGAAAAGATCCGGATTTATCTAATGAAGAGGTTGCAAAGTAAAAGGCAGTGGATGTCAAAATATGAAGAGGGTATTTGCTCTAAAATAAGAAAGTTGATGAATCAGAAGAAAAGTGAGAGTGCACCATGGAATGCTACATTCAGTGGTAGGAACAAGTTTGAAGTCAGGTGTTTAGGGACATAACAATATGTTGTAGATTTGAAAGAGATGAGTTGTTCATGTAGGAGATGGGATCTTTCTGGAATCCCATGTGCACATGTTATTTCTGCCTTCACTTATATGGGACTTGAGCCTGAAGACTATGTCAATGATTACTACAAGAGGGCTGCTTACATGAGGGCATATGGGCCTATCATTAATCCAATTAATGTCCCGAACTTGTGGCCAGTTACTGGTAAACCAGAAGTACATGCACCCAAGACATTCAAACTTCCAGGGAGGCCCAAGAAATCTAGAAGAAAGGAGCCTGATGAAGAGAAAGAAAAAAAAAGCAAGAGTTGAACGTGTTGCTCAAAAGAATCAAAAGATCACCATAAAATGGCAAAAGCAGAAGTGTACCATTTGCAAATGTCTTGGCCATAACAAAAAGAGTTATAAGAAGAAAACGACATCATTAAATGCAAATGATGTACAAGGGAGCAGCGGATGTAATGTGAGCAATGAAGGTAATGATCTGAATATACATTCTGAGGACCTAAATGATGCATACATGAGTGATATCAATGTTGACATTAATAGTACCCAAGTCACTGTGGGTGATATCAATGTTGACATCAATAGTAGCCAAGTCACTGTGGGTGCTAACACAAGTGAGATTGATGATAATGCAAGAACAAACAGTGTGCAAGTAGAGGTAATGATGAGCGATGTGTCAGTGGCTACCGATCTAAGTAATATACAAGTGCAAGGAATTGTGGAAGAGGATAGTAGTGCAAATACTACAAATGTCGCACCAAGACGGAAGCTTCCTGTTAGGATGACTAAGTGTAGAATGTGTATGAAGTTTGGTCATTCAACACGGTCATGCACCTCAAATCATGCGAAACACATGAAAATAATTAGAGCCAATGCTGACAAGCTTTCAACACTCCCACCCAAGCCAAGCCATTCCAAACTTGTATGTGTTCTTCTTTCTTTGCAAGTTAAATTAGATTTCAGTCCATATGTGTTCTTCCTTTTTTTGCAAGCTAACATTTACTTCTTACTCATAACTTATACATAGGATACATCCAACCAAGCCAAAAGGCCACCATTTCTTCCAGCTGGAACAGGTGTGCATATAAGGGGACCAACCCTTGGTACCAGTTCAAGATCGATAAACATTGGATCCAAAACTATAAGAAGTTCACCGTACACTTGGAATGGGAAAAACTGTGTGAGTTTAAGTAACCTGAAAGAGGCTTTGAGTTCTAAATTGGGTAGTTGTACTAATGAAAGCGCTGGACCTTCGAAGGAGATTTGAACAATTACTTAATTGTCATCTTTTAGTTATATGTATTGGCAACAACCAATTATGTATGGGATGTTTGGGATTTGGATTATTTTGCATCTTATGTTTATGATATGGTTGTAATATATTTTCCTACAAGAAGGTGTTTAACTATGTTTAGGATTTGAAATGTGTAGGATTTTTTGCTACTGCCAGGTTCTTATGTTTATGAAATGGTTATAATTATTGTGCTCTATTATGCCAGGTTCTTTTCTTTTCTCAGATTTAGTGTCTATTTAATTGTTGTAGATAGTATGCTCGTGTATAGCATGAATGAAAATGCTGATTTATACCAGCAAGCAATGTCATTGGCACAAAAAAGTTAAAAAGGAGCCTAGCCAACAAACAGCCTAGTAAAGCAATGCCATTGGCACAAAAAAGTTAAAAAGGAGCCAAGTCAAAGGTTAGAGTTTAATAAGCATAATACAACATATATTATAAACACAAACTACAAGATACAACAAGTCCAAAAATTACACAGTGTTCTAAATCTACATACAACACAACATTCATAATAGCAACAGTTAGTAGAGCCGTTAAACAATTAGCTAGTGCTGCACCTTAAAGTCAACACCCAAAATGTATAAATATTCCATGCTACTACTAAATACCCAAAATTTGGAAAATTTCCATACCCCCAACTAATGCAGCCACCTGCTTGAGACCAACAATCTTGTTAATATACAAATCGTTTAAAAAAAATGAACATTGACAAGCACATGAAAAAGACAGCCACTAGCTTCATGCGCTAGAGCTTTTTCCTAAGCTTCATCAATTCTTCATCTTTTCTGTTCAAAGACCTTAGTAGTCCAGGAATCACCACTTTGCTTCGTTCACAAACAGGTGGATCAACCCAATCAAAATATCCACATGGCGTACCATTGCCAAATTTTTCACACCCAATGAACTTTCTCCCCAGATTGCTGTCAGTCCATGAAGTGTTCAACTTACCCAGTTTACCACAATAACAATCCGCCATTACTTGATGATGATAACATTGACGAAAAACAGAAAACAAAAAAAAATTATTAGGTCCATGTCATATAAATCAGAAGTCGCAAAATTAATAAGAGGAATAGGCATAAAGTTAATTATTACCAATTAACTTTGAAGATGAAATACAATAGAGCTTAACACATGAAAATCATCTTCATATTTCTCCTTTTTATATTAAATATTATCTTTGTGGATATGCATTCATGGAAGATGATATCAGATGCATCTTTCTTGTATCAAAAAAAGAAAACGAACGAGTGTTGTACAAACAAGTCAAAACCTTTTCTACTAACGAGGTAGTGTTTGACATAATTATACTCTTTCCTCTTGAACAACACAATATAAAAATAGCTCAAAAGTGATTACACATTATTATATTATAATCCTAGAATAAATTAATGTACCAACTTTGCTACAACACACTATGACATACTTTAAACTTAAACTATATAGCAACAGTCAAGCACAAAAACTTATCTTCTCTACACTTCTTTACTCCACACTACACGGACACACCTCACAAGACTCTCAATACACCAAGACTTCTTCATCAAGACAAGTATGAATGTCTAAGCTAATAAATATAATAAAGAAAAAAAAAAAGAAAAAGAAAGAAAGAAGCTGTTGTTACCTAAATTTTTGGTTCCTTGCTAACCGATTTGAATTAGATAGAATTGGTAATTTAGGCTTCTTTTAGATATGTGGTAGATATGGTGGTGAGCTTATAAGAGAAGATAAAAGATTGTAAGATTAAATGACGAAAATAGCCCTATATCACTTTTTTAATTTACTCGCTGTGTGCCATTCACGTGAGAATAACGGAGGAATTTTAACAGATTTGATGAAATGGGCTAATAGTGTCTCATAAGTTAAACGTTTAGGACTAAAGTGTCCGATTTGAAACGTTTATGACCAAAATGTCAAAACGTTCAAACGTTTAGGACCAAATGAGCTATTTTCTCCAAAAAAAAGTTTGGTCAAGTTTGGGACACGTGCCAGTGTTTTATTCCCGTTTTGTGTCAGACAAATATCATCTTTTTGGCGTTGTTTGATTGGTGTGTTAATGCAAAGAGAGAGATGGGGTGGTAGTGGCATGGTGTGCGTGGGAGGGTTGTACGGTGGGGTTTGGGTTGTACTAAATTATTTAACACAAAAGTTAGGATTTTATCATGAAGGAGTTGTACTAATACTAGTAAATTATATATTTAAATTATTTTATTTTATCTTTTGGTTGATGGAAGCTCAAGGGTTCGTCCAAACAATGTTCTCATCGAGCCTTAAATTGACAAGTAGATTCGTACACTTATTTATCTCTAAAAATATGATTTACATAGAAGTTTTAATATTGTTGGAGAAAAGTCCGACAATTTTATCGAGCATGTGAACAAGCACAAGGGTCCACAATTATATTAACTTTTTTTATTTTCAGCCACTTCGACACTAGAACTAGAGATTATACCCATGATCTTGTGAAGCCCAACACCCAATTCCCCTTGATCGTTCTTGATTAAACCATATGATACCGCCAAATAGGCCAGGATAACCATTTTTTGCACAACCATTAATTTTATTAATCTTTCAATTACCATTAAATATCTTATACCACAAAAAATAGAGAAAATATCACGTTATCCCCTTGTGTTGTTAAAAGTCATCACACCATCCTCCTCTAAGCTATTTTATGACATTTTTGACCTTTCATTTATTTTTTTCCTTTTTTGCTCTTCATTTTCACATTTTTTTTTATTACTAAATAAAAAATACAAAAAATGTCATTTTCACCTATTTAATTTTTTTTTAAATTACATAATGAAAAAAAATAAAAAGAGTTATCTTCCCCAACACACCCCACCCCCACCTTAACCCCTCGCCGATAAAAGAAAGTAGTGTGATAATTTTCTATAATATTTTTTCAAAAAAAATATGCAACGCATACTAAAAGTCAATCTCGTGACTCTTACTCACTAAGCAATAATTATACCGCACTATACAATTAACAGTAATAGATGCATTCTTCAAATATTTCAAGTAATTTCTTTGACACATTGTTTCAAAAATCTGGCCACACTGTCCGTACGTTATAAGATCAATTCTTGAGGTGGACCGTGTTATGACAGTAAACTTAATTTAGATCAGCCACGGTTAATTTGCTTATGAGAGATACTAAATGTCGGATAAACTTAATTTAGATCAGCTGCGGTTAATTTGCTTATGAGAGAGACCAAATGCCGGATAAGAGCAATTCCTTCCCCCTATAACCTAAGTAGGTAACCAGTGAAGCAACTCACTTTTCTTCCATGCCGTCCTCTAAAAAGTCTAAGGATATCAAACTATTGATTCCCTATTGAGAGAATTAATCCCATCAGTAACAACATTATAATTGGGAAATATAACCGTGAAATGTGTGTGACAATGATAATAGTTCCAAAGCCAAATATAGCAAAATTCAATAATAACGCAATTGCAATAAAAAAATTCAATGTCGATCAACTGTTAACCAAAAGAAATAATAGAGGGCTAAGGGAACATGATGCATACAATCAAATTTCAGAATATGTAAACACAAAACAGATAAAACAACACAAAATGTGGTCAAATTTAAAACATGATAAGTGATATATATTATAGCCCATAAGCCTAATCTTATTCACCTAATTCTTTTCAAAATGGCAACGCATTTAAAACGGCTGAGACGTGTATGAAAAAAAGAAGTTTTGAGATAAGAGTAACATAATTTTTTTATATGTCCAATAAGGTTATTGATGAAATGCATTTATCGTTTGGAAAACTATTTCCTTACTCACTAGACGAGCACTTGATCATGTCAATTATATAAATCTCTACTTACCGGCTCTTCAACAAAGGCATAGCCATCCATTGTGAGATTAAGAGAATGCACTAGATATGAAATATCCAAGTTTTTTTTTTATCAGCAAAGGAAAAAAGAAGAATATATGAATGATAATAATCGGTGAAGAGTGTGTAAATGGTGATATAATAATTTTAGATTTATTGGGCTTTGAAATTAGAGCTATTTATATCCTACATTTCATGGGCTTGAGAAATTCTACATACATGTCCTTTCCATGATATCATGCAAGGAGATGATACTATAAGAAGAAAGATTGGCAGACTTCATATGGGATGTGGTCCAATGTTGTGCTTTACTTCAAGAATCAACTCAATCAACAAATATATATCTTTTGATAATCCAAAAAATATATGACTAACCTATGCTTAATGCAATCACACGAAAAGCTTAATGGAAGATTAGTTTCTTTTTCTTATGAATAATATCCTTGACGCTTTTCGGACTCACATTAGAATTCATACGAAAAATCAAAAGAATTCACTTGAAAAAAATATAGTTCGAGTTAATTGTTATACAAAAATACTTTTGACTTGACTTGAAAATATATATTTAAACAGTGTATGATTAAAGTTTAAATTTGATCCGAATGAAGGAAATATATACCAAATTGTTAGTAGTGACACAAAAGTCGGACATTTGTGGAGGAGAAAATTAGAGAATATTCTCAACTGCTTCTTTATATATTGTTTTACATTTACTTAAAACAGTAAATCATATTGTCGATTTTAATTACAAAATAATGTTCGCATATTCCAAACGAAAACTTCACATTTTTAAATATCATATCAAAACTATATTGGACCAAAAGTCAATAAATCAACTTTTTTTTCACGAGAATTTTGTAAAGAAAAATTAAAATTAAGAATTTTCTAAAAACAATAACTTTGATTAATCTCCAGTTTGGGCATTCCATGGATCAATGCCAAGTCCAAACTCAATTCACATATTCGACGATTTTTTCATGGGCCTAAACTAAAGTTTGGCATGCTAATAAATTCAAGAAGCCATACTTTATTCCTTTTAGATGCCTACACTTACAACTTCTTCAATATAGTAAAGATATCAAATTATGTTTATCTTAGTGCTTCATCTAAATTCCACATCATGAAATAATCTAATTTTCAAATTCATCAATCTGCATCATTAAATACATTACTCAATGATCCACTAATTAACCAGATCAATAAAGTATTTATAACTTTCCTATGGTTTTAATTCTTCCGAAAGATTATCATGAGATTGATATGCCAATAAGGGAATAGAAGTTCACAAGAACAAATCATAGATGAAATTACCTTTGTTAGCACATTCAATCTATAAGGAATACCTACCACAAGTTTAAAAGCAATTGAAAAAATATGTAACATTCTAATAGGATTGTTTCTTTCCAATTATCATAATAATATGACCGGAAGACGCATGAGGTTGTTACTATAGGGGAAGTCTTACAGAAAAATAGTTCGATATTAGGATGATAAAAAGTTTAACACCTCTAAATTAATAAAGAAATTAGTCGGTAGTGTTAAGATGATTTTTGAGAAGGGTAACACATGTAAGATTGAAGATATGTGAAACATGACACTCGCGAAAGATTAAACACAACCTCTAAATTAATAAAGAAATTAGCCGGTTGTGTTAAGATAATTTTTGAGAAGGGTAACACATTGAAGATTGAAGATGCGTGAAACATGACACACGCGAAAGATTGAACACAAGTGGACCTGATTTAAGATGGGTCGCACGTGGATTAATATGACTGGACCAAGGGCCTAACTATAATACTATGTTAAGATAACTGAAGTTTCATTTTAAAATAATTGGTGTCAAGTGGAGTAGCTCATGATGATCTTATAAGGTAGTCTTAGAGTTTCTGATTTTTTAATGTAGAACAAGTGTTATATTCTAACAGATAGTGGGCGAAGAGGGGTTCGAACCCCCGCCAATGAAACTATTTTAATAAAATCTAATTGTCTCAATTCCCAAGCGATCGCACCAAATAATATTCTTTCTTGTGTGCTTGTTCAAATGTCTATGGCTACAAGAGGAAGGAAGAAAATATCATTATATTTAACAAGAAAAGAGGAGTAAGAATTTTTACCTTATTTTGTTTGGTTGTAATTTGACATGAACAGAAAATAAAAGCACAAATTGAAATTTTTGTTTTTATGTTTCTAAAGTTACCAAAAAATTGACAAATCAATTTTCCTCTCGACGTTTTAACTTTGTTGTGCTACCACAAAGAATGCCTACACCTTGTTCTAGTTTCTCCTTTTTGTTATTTATTGTTTCTATAGCATTCTTCTTCTTTTTCTTCTTTTTTATTCCCCGTAAGTTTCTTACAGATAGTTACACCTCTTTAACTAATTAAATTCTGATAATTGGCATTCTTGTTAAATTCTGATAATTGGCATTCTTGCTATACTTCAATTAGGGGTAACATAATCGTGTATTCGCATAAAATTGAGAGAAAGTTATGGATTCTAACATTTGAAAATTGGTAAATCGTTGTCAATTTATTTCACGAAAGTGCACAATACTTCATGTGCTTTATAACTAAGCTGATTACCCTCTGTGTTTTAAAAAAATAGCTGAATATCTTTAGTATTATAAATAAGTTAATTACTCCTATATGTTTTAAAAACGTAGTTGAATACTCATTGTATTTTTAAAAGCGTAGTTGAATACCCCTTGTATTTTTAAAACGTAGTTGAATTCCCCCACAGAGAGGTACTCAACTTAATTATAAAACACAGAGATATTGTGCACTTTTGACAAACCTTAAGGGTGTTAAGTCATTTGTAGGATTGTTAGCACTTGTTGAACTCATATTTGTTTTCCGACTTGGTATCTTTTCATTTCTCCAATAATCTACATGAAAAGACTCTCCCGTTGGCTTCTTTTGTCCTATCAAGTGTCTTTTAATTCTATATGAGTAAACAGCATGTTATAAGACATATATCTTGGAAATTTTGATCATTTTCTTTATATCCATTTTCATAGATGAGAAGGTGATTAAGTTGAAAAGAATATGAGAATTCTTAAAATTATTTTCGAGCATCTAACTTTTACGCTTTAGCTCAAACTTTAGTGAGTTTACATATTTAAATTTAAACTTTAAAAAACTTATGTCATTTTTATAAATTTTCACGGAAAGAAAATGCATTTAACTGATCCTAAAGAAACAAATAGATTTACTTTGCGATAAATCACTATAAATCATTTCCTAAATGATGCTTTTGGAGCAAGTTATTAAAAAAAAATTAAGATAAAAGTATCCATCTTTGCTCTTTTTTCTTTTTTATCACATAATATTGAATCAACGAAATAGTTGTCACACAACTGACCCGGCCTCCAAATCAACAATGCTTTTGGAGCAAGTTATTAACCAAAAAATTAGGATAAAAGCATCTTTGTTCTTTTTTTTTTCTTCTCACAAAATATTATATAAACGAAACTCGTGTTCTACGCCATGGTACTTGGCCCAACACACAACTAAACAGGCCTCATGGATCAAACCCAAACACAGCCCAACCCATTTCCACTCCTTGGCCCTCAAGAAATTTCCCGTGACCAAACCGAAGCCAATCCCACCACATCTAAACTTCTTAACCCTACTCTTACGACGACGTTTCACTCCCCCACCACCTTCTCAACGACATCGTTTCAAAACTTTGCCCCTCACGTCATAAATCCCCCCAGCAATTCGCTTTTATTTTTCGCGTCATCCAATTGGTCCAATCGAAAACTAAGCCAAAATCTAAGGGCATTATCGTAACTCACAAACTATATATATATTGTGAAGCTAAAGCTTTTCACGAAAAAAAAAGGAAAAAAAAGATTTTAAACAGAAAGCTAAACAGAGCCGTTTCTGTTTATCCATTTTCTTTCTCTCTCTACATATATATACACAAAAATAATATTTCTCTATATTTTTTTGTGGAGATAAGTTTTTTCCGATCAAATTTAGGGTTTTGCCGATTCGACACCGAGTTGACTCAGTCATGGCTTCCGATTCGATCCCAAACGCTTCTTCCATCCCTATCGCCTCCTCTAACCCCAAAGATTTTGCCAAGAAAAAACGGGTAAATTTTTCTTTATTAATCAATCACATATACATATGTATACATATATGTGTGTTTATATAATGTATGCATGCATGTTTACAACTGGTGGTTTATGCAGTAATTTTAGTTCTTTTTATTTTTTAAAGATTGTTTGGTTATGAATTTGAAATGCTATTGTGTATTTTTTTTGTTTTAATTAATTAGTTTTGGAAATTTCAGGCTAATCACTCGGCTAAATTGAAGAAATGCAAGCGTGATGCTCGTCGCCAGCAGTGGCTTTCTCAAGGTTTGTGTAAAGATCTCTCTTGTATATGTTTTTAGTATGTATGCATGTATATATTTGTTTGTTTCTATTTTTTTATGTGAAAACCCTAGATTTATGATAGTTTTTTTTTTCTTTTTTCTGTTTTTTTAATTGTATTTCTTGTGATATTTTTGGTGATTGAGTTTTTTTTTTTTTTTTTCTTTTCTTTTCTTTTTTGGTTATGAATGTAGTGAAGAACAAGGGGAGTGAGGAGGAAGTAAATGGAAGAGGGGGGGCACGTGTGGAATCAATGCATGTGGGGAAAGAGAGGGACAGATCAATAGAGAAGCTGGAAATAAAGCCGGGGGATGAGGAAGAGATCGAGGGATCGATAAATAATTACAGCGATTCCGAGTCGCCTTCCAACAGTCCCACTAGCCATACCAGTAGTGTCCTGGGAAGTAATGATTCCGGGATGAATTTTTCTGGGAGTAGCAGCAGCAGCCGTAGTAGCAGTAGCAGTAGCAGTGCTGGGTGCTGTTCGGGCATCATGAGTGAAGAGGATGAAGAAGGGGATGATGGGTGCTTGGATGATTGGGAGGCTATGGCGGATGCCTTGGCTGCCACTGATGACAAGCATGAAGAGCATGACCCTGGTTCGGATTTGCCTCGAGAAAGTAACAAGAATGCTCCAGTATTGGATTCACGGTCAGAAGCAAACAACCGGCCTGATGTTTCAAAGTCGAAGCAAGAGAGTGGGGTAGCTGTTCAGAGAGCTTCAGCGGCAAATTTCCGGGCGTGGAGGCCTGATGATGCTTTTCGTCCTCAGAGTCTACCCAATTTGTCAAAGCAATTCAGTTTTCCCATGAATTCAGATCGGCATTTTGGTCGTGGAGGTTCGGTGTGGGGTTGTAATGTTGCATCGGTACCGACATCCTGTCCCATATGCTATGAGGATTTGGATATCACCGACACGAGTTTTCTCCCCTGTTCGTGCGGTTTCAGGCTCTGCCTTTTCTGCCACAAGAGAATTCTTGAGGAGGATGGGCGCTGTCCAGGCTGCAGGAAGCAGTATGACTATAATCCTGTTGAGGGGGAGGCAACTCTAGACGGAGGCAGCCTGACATTCCGATTGGCGCGGTCTTGTAGCATGGTTACGAGGTCTTAGGAAGAGTCTCTGTTTCTCTTGAAAATGTATGTGGGTCTCTCTTTTTTCCGTATGTGTTTGCATGATTATCAGTACTAGACTATGATTTTTCGTAGTGGTAGACGGTGGTATAGGAACGTGATTTTGAAGCACAGGAAATGAGAATATATGGTTATCGAGTGATTGTTTCCATATATCTGTGTGGTGTTTGTGCTGATGTAGAAGACAGGTTGTTTTGTGAATACTACATAAGGCAGAATAGAAATTGAATACAGTTGATTTTAGTATAGTCTTGTTTTATTGCTGCTTTTATTTGTCCATTTTATCAAGGAAAGTATGAGACCCTATAGTGTAAACTCTGTTTTCTGATTCATTGGATGGGTTCATTATACATTTTCTGTTGCATGGATTATCTCTGATTTAACATGGTTGAAATGAGTAACTAATTGGGGCTATGCCATAACGTTGTGAAGCTGTAGTCGCTATGCCATAGTAAGATAATGAGGCTATAGTCTCTCTGGACCATCAATGATGAAAGATAGTGGTTTTGGGGCTTAGGAGTTTATGTGGGGTCCTTCAACCAGGACAGTACAACTCATTGTTGTCAAATCTTGAATCGAAATATCATTTTTGCGACTCATGAATTGTATTAAATTGTGAATCGCATTGACTCCATCACATTCCAAATATAGATTTAGAATTATATTCTTGCATAAATTTTAAAGTAGGCTGATAGAAAGACCATCCACAATAACATCATCACTAATAAAAAAATCGAAATCAACAACCATCACCACACCTTCACTTCATCACCTTTATCTTCACTAAGGATTCTGGCCAGCAGTGAGGAGTGTGTTTGACGGCGGCATGAGGTTTTAAAAATAAAGGAAAAAAGAAAGAAAATGAACTTGATCCAGATGCATCATAGAATTGAATTGTACCGAATCGTTGAATCGCAAGCCGAATCATACAATTCAATCCTATTTGGTGCGATTCAGCTATGATTCATGTACAATTTCACTTAACGTACCGATTTGTATGGGTTTACTCCTGAATCGAACTGAATTGCCGTGAATTGAAAATCATTTGATTTTAATTAACTAACGTACATCCTTTTTCAACCAAGTCTGATTTGGAAGTGGACTCGCATAATGAATGGTAATGTTCACGTACTACTAATCAAGTAAATCTGGTTTGATTTGATGTTGTTGTGCAGTGCTTACAGCTTGTTTATGATTGTGTAATCTTCTGCATTTGTGTGCTAGTGTATTGTTGAATGCTTGCTTCAACTAGTTATTTAATAGTCTCTCTTTTCAAATTGGAAATATTTTTGCCTGCCTGTGATATAGTTGTGGGGTAAGTAGATGGACATAGAAGGCAAGTGAGATATAAATTTGTGTAGCATCCGTGATCATGATAGTTGAGATTGTGTATCAAGTAAACAGCGTTTCTCTGGTAAAATAGATCATTGAAAATCTTTTGTGGCTAGTCTAGTTTTGTTGTCTCTTTACAATCTATCTAAGTTAATTGTTAGAAGACATTCTACAGAATAGGTGATATACTGCCAAATCATATTAGCAGCGGGGGTTTTCGAGGACAGTGAGCCAAAAATTTAGTATGATATCTCTTTTAGATGGTCAAAGGAAACTCTTATGAGATTAAGGATAGTACATAGAAAAAAAAATGTTAAAGAGAAAAAAGTTATAGTAGGTTAGATGTGTGCCTAATGTTGGCAATGCTTGTGGTTGTTCAAAGTTATATATCATCTTAGACTTTTTAGGGTTACATATGGTGTCAAGTTCAAGATATTAATCAAAACTAACAGCCGCAATCACAACTATGACTCTAAATTATTTTATCAACCTTAGTTCTAGAAAATGATTACTAGAATTGTCACGCAACTGAGAATTTTGTTCTGACCGAGTTGGAGCCCAAATTGCGTATGTGGTTATGGCTGTTAGTATGCCTTGACCGAAGTATTATAGATGGTGTTCAGCACCATCTTTGACAGTGCTCTTATCTGGGATTATGCTTCCTTATGGATGCAATGGTGTTGTGAGAGTGTTGTGTGACAATACAGTTCCTGCATATGCAATAGTTGGATTTGGTACTCCTTTGAGGCTTTTCTTTTATTGTCTTCTATTTTTTTTTTTTTTTGGGGAGGTTCAGTGAAGATCTTTCCTGTTTCCTCCTCAAATAAGCAGAGGCTCTGTGAAGGGCTATGGATCCATTTTTTGACAAGGAAAAGTCATAAGGAACAATGTAGTATGTGTACTACTTAAAACAATTGTTTGCAATTCGTCGATTCCAGCGTCTCGCTATGCAGCTAACCAGTATTTGCTGCCTTTTCCCATTCATCAGATGCTTGATACTCTGGCTTTGCTATATTGTTCTAACCGTTGTTTTGTTTTCCATACTTCTTCACTGAGTTGATGATTGCCCACTGAAGACTTGATCCGCCTGCACATTTGAGGTTTCCTGACTGTTGCTGCTTTTAACGAGGTTCGCTTCATGTATCTCTAGCTTCCAGATTGTTCAGGTGAATTTTATTTTACTAGTGCCATAGTTCCAGTTCAAGTCTGTAACTGCAATAGAAAGCATGCAGCTGTAAAGGCTTGTACTTGTTGCTTTATCATGTGTGGTAATTACGTATATTTTCGGTTGAATAAGTTGGAGTTGATGCAATTGGCTTTATCCTAGTTTTTATATCTCTCATAATAGCTAATGGATTTATGCATGGTAAGTTGAAACACGGAGATTGCTGAAGGAGGTGTCGTCCTGGTATAGATTTTAGATTCAACGATCGTTTACATATCCAAGAATAGGCCACGATTTTTGTACAAAGTACAAGGTTAACATATTCTTAACTTACTGAAATGCTTTAGGTTTTGCTGATTCTGATTCTTATGAAGTGCATAAAACTTCATATTTGAGCATAACATGAAGAAGAAACTTTGATATGAAATGATAATAACAGGTCTTGTTACAACGAACGATACATTAGGCCTTGTAATTGGCTTCTTTAGTTCCAGAAACAAGTTCTCTCTTAAGTGCTAATATATCCTGCAGCCGTGATGCAAGATTGTGCTCTATGCTGAAGAGGAAGCGTCTTCCACCACTTGCTAAAGGTAGACTCTTCAAAGAATACATCAGTGTCTAGTAGTTGTTTGCTTACCCATTCCACTGCCTGCCTCTCTATGTCGATAACTTTTTCTTTCACTTGTTCAAATGGTTTAGCTCTCAGTTCCTCAACCTCTGCCCAGAACGATGACTCTGCTATTGATCCAACCAGCATCCTCTCAGCATGATCTAGCCATCTCTGGGTGAATTTGTACCGGTTTGGCCTACCCCTTCTCATGTAGGGTCCTGTGTCGTCGTTTTTCAAGTGTCTATAGTAGTTGGCAATGTCCAGAGGCTCCAGCGACCGCCGGAATCTGGTTCCGAGTTCAATCCATTCTTTCCGGCCCTCAAATCGATCTGGAAGGTCATATCTCTTTAACATCTCAATGATCTCATCCCATATGCCTGCTAGCTTTAGCCTGTTCACATTGGCTTCAAAGTCACTTATGTCTTTCTGAAGCTTGAAGGCATCATAGTAACCAATTTTTCGAACATCACACTTTGTTTTGTACTCCTGTATTTTCTTCAATCCTTCTCGGATTTTATCCTTGTTTGAATCAATCTTTTCCTGGTTTTTCTGTTTCTGCTTCTCTGACTCTCCCGCTGCACGGAGGCATAATCTTGCTCTTTCACTCTAGTATTTTAACAACATTAAAACCAGTAAGGCTCGAACATCATTTATCTGCAACACTGTTTATTAATTTATCACCTTATCTAAAAACTTAAACTATTAAAAAGGGGTTTTTTTTTTTTTTAACCCAACAAACTCTCCCCACGTGAGGCGAGTTACGGCCATGCATGTGGACATATTGATGGGTTGTGCCAGTACTTGAACTCACTACCATTTTGGTAATCTAAATGCTGATACCATATTAGTTTACCACCTCATTTAAAATATTAAGTCGTTAGTGAGGGATTTATTTTATTTATTTATGAACTCGTGAAATTGTAAAGCTTGAGAGAGGAGTAGGGATTACTCACCAGGCCAAGGTCATTTAGGGCTGAATGTGTTGTTGCTGCTTCAGTGTTCATGCAGGCATTTGAAGACAAGGGAATGTCTAGAAGACTATTTAGATAGAACACATTCTGCATTTCCAAACTATCTTGCAATGCACTCTCATACACCAAATGTTCATTTAAGCTTCTTCTGTAAGCCACTTCGATGCCTTCTTCAGGACCGAGCTGACAACAATAGAACAACACTTGCAGGACAGCATCTGGGTTGTCGATGACAACCAGCTGGCCATTGCCGGTGCAGAAGACGTACGTGCCAAAAGGTCGATAAGGACTGAGAGAAATGAAGCTGGAGATGGTTTCCACCAACAAATTTGTGCATTCCATGAGTTGGCAAGCAGCATGACTTGCAGCTGTGGATGCATTCCTCAGGACAGCAACAAAGAAAGCATATGCATCACTTGAACTTCCGATGGATTCATGCCGAAAGTATTGAGACTTCGGGTTCAAGAAAGCGAGGATTTGCTGCAGTCCCTGTTCGATGGACGAGTATGGCGCAAGCATTATACGAGGGACAATGTCGTACCTCATCACGAAGTGTATGAAGTAATGCGCCCAGTTCTCTCGTCTGAGAGCATGCGAAAGAAGTCGATCAACCGAAAGAGGGGAACCAAAAGTAACGCAGAATGGGGGCGTATATCTAATATTTGCTGGTCTTATGTATTTCTCGAAGAACCAGAGAGCTACAAGGATGGCTATCGGACCACCTGATGAGTGCCCTGTAAACACTATCTGCTTTCTGTCTGATGCTGCTTTCTCCACCTGAAATTCCAACAAAAATGTTTGTAACATCGAGTTTATACAAATTATACCTGTCCAAGTTATTTCATTAGAACCGCATTGACAGTTTACCAACATTAAATTTTACTTATAATGTTATAACATTAACGATAAGAAGGAATCCAAGTCTAGTAATTGATGTCGCGAAGTAGTTTTGTGACATTTTCACCTGCATTAGTTATCTACAGGATTTAAAATAATTATTCACGTCATCTTGGACTCAGTTGATGGAAATAACTTACATACTGTTGTGTATGTGTTAATTAGTTCTCTTCCGACCATTAAAGAGTGGTAGAAATTTCAACAAAATATCTACACTAAAGGTAAAGGCTTAAGGTGAAAATATCGATTAATCACTAACTATCATGACTTCATCTCCCGCATGAGACCCTCTCTAGTAATTGACCTAAAATACTTAAGCCAGTATTACCAATAATAGAGAAGCAAAGTCATTATAAATTAAACACATGTCTCGTACAAAATCGATGTGGACGGGATGTCACAACGCAGGCCATCTATAGCAACAAGAATGTACTGTCACAAGTTAAAAGGAGAGAAGTGAGAAAAGGGAGAACAACAATTGAGAGTTAATAGTATTAATACCTCACTGGCAAGCGATGATTTGATTAAAATCTCTTCAAATCTACGAGCAAATGCTTCATTCACCCCAGCTTCTACATCATTTCCAATACTTCTCAGAGATGGAAACAGTGTCTTACTGATCTTGGTTTCTCCAAAAGGCTTTCTGATATACCAATCTTCTACAGACCATGTTCCGGCGAAGGCGAAAACCGCGTCCGTCGAGCTCCGGTTCTTCTGGTATATATATTGTTTCTCAGGGTGCTTCAGATGAGCTTTGAAAGCTAGTTTACAAGCTTTCTTGATCAGCTCTTCTCCAAGTTCTATGTTCTCCCCAAGGCTTCCACTTAACATCTTGTATATATATTATGCTTTTTTTATATGCAGTGAAGGCTGCTGCTAAGATGATATCAAATGTATCAGCACCGCGATGTGTGAAACGATCTCGTAGTAGACGAAATTACTTTATGTAGAGCCATGGATATTTTTGTGTTTTAGATGAGTAGATAGTGATTGACTTGTGAGTCTTTGCTTGACTTGATGGCATGGCATGAAAATAGGGCAAAAACCATTTTGGTCCCTGAAGTTTGGTATACAGATCAAACTGGTCCTTGAGATTTGGAAGAAGACTAAAATGGTCCCTGAGATTTGAAAAAAAGCCAAACAGGTCCCTCTTGTTATGTATGAGTTAACAGTTAAAGGTTTGACCAAATGAAAAGACTTGAATGCCTCTACTTTAGTGGTTGGAGATTTGGAGGGAAGGAAAAAAAAACAAAATAAAATTAGAACCATGCAGCAAGCACAATTATTTAAGCACCCAAGTCATTTTTTTTTTCTTTTTTCACTTTCAATTCATGCTCTTTCTCACCCAAAAAAAAAAAAAAAAAACAACAACAACAAAAAAAATCTTGCTACTTAGAAGAGTTCGACTCTTAATTTTTTTAGAATACACTTTTTTTTCTTTTTCTTTTCTTTCTTTGGTAATGTTGATTGGGTTGTATTTAGTTTCTTTCATTCCATAGCAATTTTTTTCTACGAAATTGCCTCATGTTAAAAAGGTTAGTAGGTTTTGGGGTTTAGTTTTTTGATAAAAAAAAAATTAATAATATTATATATTATGTTAGTTTAGAGTTTATTTTAGACGTATTATATTTGATTTTGTTATTTATTAGCTTTACATGTGATTTATTTGTGGTGCATAATTTTTTTTTCTAGTTTTTAGGGTTATTTTTTTTCTTGATATTATATGATCCGGGTTTATTGCATATATATTGTTAATCTTTGTATTTTTTTCATTTTTTGTTTTCAAATGACGAGGAATTCGTTAAATGTGAATTATATTAAATTTATCACAAGGTTATATATTCTATTGTCTAATATTGTACCTCAATACATTTTTCAAGTTAGTTAAAAGTCAGACAATATTTGTAGTTGGAGGACATATATCCAAAATTTAAGACTTTAAAAGCCACAATTAGCCACTACCTGATACTGTATCCAACTTTCGGGGACAAAGTAGTGATTATAGATATACATGACTTTCTTTTTAATTTATATTTAATTTTGCACTATTATAAATATTAAAAATTACAGACTATTCAGTCATAATATTTCTATAATCTGAAAATGATGAAGGAGATTACATAGTTGATGGTTTTTGCCCTACAACTATACTCAAGATTAAAGGAAAAACAAACTAAATACCAATCAACATTACCAAAGAAAGAAAAGAAAAAGAAAAAAAGGTGTATTCTAAAAAAATTAAGAGTCAAACTCTTTTAAGTAGCACGAATTTTGTTGTTGTTGTTGTTCTTTTTTTTTTTTTTGGTGAGAAAGAGCATGAATTGAAAGTGAGAAAATAAAAATAAAAAATGACTTGGGTGTTTAAATAGTTATGTCTGCTGCATGATCCCAATCTTTTTTTTTTTTCCTTCTCTCCAAATCTCTAACCATTAAAGTAGGGGCATTCAAGTATTTTTATCTTGTCAAACCTTTGACTGTTAACTCATACATAACGGGAGGGGCTTATTTGATCTTTTTCCAAACCTCAGAGACCAATTTGATCTTCTTCCTAACTTCAAAAACTAATTTAGTATTTATACTAAACCTCAGGGACCAAAATAGTTTTTGTCCCATGAAAATATGTGGAAATGCTAAGGTAGTTGCTTCTTCAGTTGTTCTTCAAGACTTGGCAAGTCATAGGACCCCACAAGGCATAATGCCAAGGAAAATGCTTCCATGTTTCCAAGTGGCTTTATGCTTTACAATCATTCTTCTCCAACGGTCCAGCGGTTCAGCGGTATAGTTCAGCAGAAGTGGGATAAAATTATTCATGTAAGATTATAAATTTGATATTTTTTATTATTTTAGAATTTCACTCTTAACTAACCTAGTGTGTATGTCTGGGGTGCATTACCACACTCGAGAATTTACCAGTTAATAGTCGAACTCCGCCGAATAATTTGATAATCAGACTTTGTTAACTGGATTCTCACATCATCCAAAAAAAAAATCAATCTTCTCCAAGTTCATATTGTTCTCATTTTTTCTTTTTTTTTTTGGTTCAAAAGCATTTAAACAGGAATAAATTAAATTCATTTAATACTGAAAATATCGTCTTATAGCAGTTATCTTCACGGACATTTCAGATCAATTAAAAATCAGATAATATTTGTGATGAAATAAATCAAAATTAGAACCTTTAACTATGATCAATTACTACTCGATAACTTCATCTAACTCTCGAGAACATATTATTGTTCTTTATTGTATTCGCTCCTAAAGTTTTCCTATTGTTATTTTACTTGATTTCTCTTCCAAATGAGTGAATTTTGTTGGTGTGATTTGAGAGTTGGGTGTTTTCTAATGTTGCCAATTCAAAAAAGGAAAACAATTTTAAAACACTTTAATTATAAAAAACACTGTTGATCTTTTTTTCAACGAAGAAAAATAAAACTTCAAGATAACTGACCTAAAAAATTTAATTTAAATTATTACTTAAATTTATAACACTCCGTTATAAATTTATTCCTATGTTATATCATATTTAGGCAACCAGCTAAGCTAGATTTCAACTTCATCTCTTTGATAGTTCCTTTAATAAGAAACAAGCGGAATATATTTCAAAGTTTGGATGCTTTGGAGTTGGGACTTTGCCACTTTAATCACTAATGTTAGATAGGCATTGTAAGTGATATGGGGTGATAAATGTATTAAGTCTAAATATCTGATTTTCAAGGTAAAATGTTCTTTCGAGGTAGATTACTCTTTTGATATAAAATGTTCTCCTAAAATAAAATGTTTTATCAAGATAAAATGTTTTTCTGCTCTAAAATACTCTCACGAGTACCCAACGAATCTCATAAAAGCAGGTAAGTGGCAATGGGACTCATCATTCGGACGAGTATATATATAGACTCATCACATTCCAAAAAAGACAATAGCTAATTATCATACATTCCCTAATTATATTATTAAGCCTGATCTTTAATCTTAGTACTGACTTGAGTATCGGAATTATCTATCGAAATAAATCTCACGCTCGCATTTTCCTCATTTTACATGTTTTCGTACCCGAGGACACAATTCAGATAATTTCTACCTTATCATAAGTATTTACCTTTAATAGAAAATTAATCATATGTTTGTGCGCGCATCATGCATATTATGAATTTTTGCTGAACAATGGAGCCAAACTCTCTTCGTACAATAGGGCTAGTCTAAAGGTGTGTTTGGATTGAGGGGAATGGGGGGAAGGGGAGGTTTAGTAAAGGAGGGGTTTAGTCTTTCCCTTGTTTGTTTTGGAAGGTTATCAAGGGGGAGAGGAATGAAGGGTTCAAAACAATCCCTCATACACCCAATTTTTCTTTCCTTCTAATTTGGGGTAAAATGAAGGGAGGGGGAGCTAACAAAAATTTGATACCAATTTTGACCTCCTCATCTCTTTTATCTTCTCAACTGAAAGTGTGCAACTGTGTGTGTGCGTGTGTGCTTGTGTGCAGTCGTGTACAGCTTCTGTATGTTTGCTTTGGTGTGTCCGTGTGGTTTTATGTGTGCAGTCGTGTTTGTGTGAGGAAGGAAGAAGATGAGTAAAGAATAAAAATGAAACATAAAGCTGCTCCAAGTATTTGTTGTTTTTTTTTTTTTTTTTTTCGGGTCAAAAGCTGCTGCGTGAAGAAGATGAAGCTGCTGCGTGGAGGAAAAGATGGAAAAAAATAAAAAGAATCAAAAATAAAAAAGATAATGCTTAAAATTGGTAAAGTTTTATATAAAATAAGAAAAGGGTTTAAATGTCATTTTATACATAAAATTTATCCATTCTTTTCATTTTCTTTCCAATCTAAACAAAGGATACTTATACTCCTTTATAATACTTTCTTTCTTCAAATTATTCAATCCAAATATGATTTAATACTCTCTCCTTCTCTCTTTTATGATACTCTCCTCTCCTCTCCTTTATTAAATTTCCCTCTCTCAATCCAAACACACTGTAAGGGTTTGAATCGGTTGGTGATAAAGTGAAATGTAGTTGTTTGATTTTTATATTAATAATTTAAATTATTTATCATAATTATATTATTATTTTACAAGTTTTCATGATTCTACTGACCCGACCCAACCATTTGTGTCGCCATCGGAATGGCCCCAAACCCTTTACGATTTTCTATTCACTTTTTTAGTTTTTTTTTTATGGTCCTTCCACTTTTTGGAGAAAAAGAAAAAGAAAAAAGAAAGTCATATCTTCCAAATCGTATATAGTTAGTCAAGATTTCATTAGATTTAAAATGGCCAAGGGAGTATCTTTTTAATCATATATAAATAGTACATACCAAAATATCTTTTTCCTATAATCAAAGTAGTGTACGAGCTAACACTTTACCATTTGTAAGACATTTTATGAAAATTCTCATTCTTCGCTTTTACATCTTTAGGAACTATGCTAGGAATTTAAAAAATTTTAAATATTGCAGTGGAACAAAATAATAAAATTTGGTATTCATTCACGATTAATATGCAAATTTCAATTTTAATTATCACCTAATTAAATAAGAGATTGGGAATACCTTAGCGGATTCAGATATGATGTAGATAAGTTCTGAGTTTTTCAAGCGTGAAGCCTTCAAAAACACGAGCTCTCCTAATCAATTAGCTAAAATCCCCCACTAAGATTTTAGAGAAAGAAAAATTATGAGAAACTATTTTGTGTTAGAGGTTTCTCATAAAGTTATATTTATAGGAAACCCCTGTTCCTATTAGGTCAGGTTTTTGGGTCAGTTAAAAACCTGTAATTGAATTACTTAACTATTCAGACCAGAAAACTAATTTCTAGCCAGTCCCATAATCCAATAAATTAAATCAGATTCCCGATTTAATTATTTCTTTTCTCGCTAATTGATAATCAAGCCCTTTTTGTGTGTGACCTTCCGTGTTTAAGATTAATCGGTAGTAGAAATTATTAATCTGGTTAATCAAATAAATTAAAACTCCTTTTTTATTTTATTTATTTTCACAAATTATAAGTGACACCTAACAGTATATTGTAATCACCCAATTAATAATGAAGTGGTTATATGAATCTCGACATAAATGATATTTTTCTTCCGTCGCCCTTGTCCCGGTTAAATACGAGTCATGGTAGAAAAAGTCAAACTCTCATCATTTGACCAATATGACTTGATTTAATTAATTTAACAATCCTTAATACATGAAACGTTTTCCAATAAAATACCTTGGCCAAGGATTTTGATTGCATAATTAATTAAATCTCATAGGACTTACTAAACGGACGGATCCCTATGGGATTAATCATATGACTCCACAGATAGAAAATCGCAACCACAATTTGCTTAATCTAATCCATAAATAGAATTAGATTATTACATAATCGCAAATTTTGTCCTCACATACATGAGTCAATCATGATTCCCATAAGTCCGAGTAAATATTCATAAATAAATACATGGATCATTGACCAACCATGTGATCCATATATAAGTGGTCAAGTCCAATAATTTATTCACTAATAATTATTTCTCACTTACTAATGCAATATGAGCCTTATCGCTTCACTACCATTATCATAACATGTTAACTAGAATAGTAATGTGCAGACCAATCTATCCAAATAATTCAATGCCCAATTGAATTATTCTACGATCGGGGACATCTTTCAGAATTTATCATATGTTTGTGGATTTCGACTCATGCATTCTTAACACCTTTAAGAAGAAATTCACATGATGATTCTATGGACAATTAAATTAATAATTTAATCACAATTAAATAAAATAACTCATTCATTAAATAACTTTTGTTAAATGAAACATATAAATAAATAATACAAATAATTATGTCCCAAAATTAATTGGCTCCTAGGGCATAAACTCTAACAACATCTTCCTTGGCCCTTTGTAAGACAAACCTTAGGGTTTGTTTGGATTGAGTGACTTGGGAGGAAGTGACTGAATTTAGGGTGATTTTTGTTTTTTCTCTTGTTTGAATTAAAGGATTTTGAGGGTGAACGGTTTTGAAGTGATTTTTAAAATAACTTAATAAAAGCATTTTGTAATCATCCCAATTTGGGATGATTTCATTTAAATTATTACAAAATGTCTATATTACTCCTTTTATTTCTTACATATATATCTTAGAAAAAGATAAAAATGTCACTTTAACTATAAAACTTATCATTTCCTTCACTTTCTTCCTCTATTCAAGCAAAAAATACACATAATCTATTATAAATCTTTCCTTTATAAATTTATTCAATTCAAACAAGATGTAATCATCTCCCTCATTTTCCTTTATTATTGAATCCTTTCATTTACTTTATTATCTTTTCCTTCCGAATCCAAACAGGCCCTTAGACTGTGTCACCTTTCATCAGTCGCAGTTATCTATAAAAGGACAAGTTACATTAAAATTCAACATATTACTCATTTTAGAGCTTCATCGATCGAAATGTACCATAGCATCTGTTACATGATGAACAAAAAATAATTTAGAAATGAATCATTTTTCAGCTATAATCTCTCTTTTCTTCACATTGGTATCAAAATATTATGTCTCAAGTAAGCATGTACATTATGCTACTATCAACAAAAGAAAACAAAGGGGGTCAGAACAAAAAACGCAGATGAGTCCTGAGGTATGTTATGGACCCGCAAAACTCGCCCGGCACTATAGTAGATCAACTCGGATTATTTAGTCTAGGATGCTTTAAAAGTAGTTGCGGTGAAGACATGGATCCCGGCGATGATGAAGAACCATAAGCGAGAGATTGTTGTATTGGCAAAGATCTCGGCGATGGTGAAGACTCACAGGCAAGAGGCGTTGATGAAGAACCGTAAGCCAGGGATTGTGGCATTGACAATGATCTCGGCAATGATGAAGACTCACAAGCAAGAGGCAATGATGAAGAAACATATGCAAGAGATTGTGGTATTGACGAAGATCTTGGCAATGATGAAGACTCACAATCAAGCAGTGATGATGAAGAACCGAAAGCCAGAGATTGTGGCATTGACAAAGATCTTGGCGATGATAAAGACTCACAAGCAAGCGATTGTGGTACTGACAAAGATCTCGGCGATGAAGAAGGCTCACAAGCAAGAGGCAATGATGAAGAACCATATGCTAGAGATTGTGGTATTGACAAAGATCCCGGCGATGATGAAGACTCACAAGCAAGAGATGAAGGGGACAGTGACAAAGATTCTGCTGACGATGATGATGATGGATCATCGTCAAGCAGTTTTCTCTTTCGGTTTCTTTTCACCTCCCCTCTCAAAATGAAATCTTTCAAGCGCTTCACATCAGAGAGCTTTACTGGCTTCACAAGAAACTCCTCTGCCCCTTCTTCCAAGCACCTGATATCAAACACAGGCTGTCAGAAGTTTGAAATAACGAGCATTTCTTAACGCAACTCCTCAACATTGCAGAACTACATTATTCTCTTCCATTGTTAAATGTGAAACACTTATGAGTAGCTATAACAGTGCAATCAAATGGAGATGACGCGGAATCATGAGCCTTAGTTGTTCATCAAATAAGACTCCTTTATTAGTTCTTTGCATCTGTAAATCCCAAATACAATGACAAGAACAAGATTCTATATTTATGTTGTATGTGTTTCATTGGTGTTGTTTACTCGCAGGTACCCGATTAATCTCATTTGGGCCCTTCCGAGCCCGTTTCTCTTTACAAATAGTAACTTGCACACAGGACCAAGCATTAAGGCCCGGGATGAGCCCAAAATCGACATCATCTGAGTTACAACTGTATCATTGTATCAAGAATTTGGAAAATATGCTTATTGTCAAAAGGGCCTACATAAAAACCAGTTCAGGCCGTGCATATGAACTTTTTCCCCAATGCCATTGCACATGTATTTAGCATCACCAAAAGAAGGCTGAAATTTTAATCTTCGCACGATTCTTCTTCATTTTATTTCGGGAATGTTACTGGTTAATAGATTAACAAACAGGGCATATCATTATTGACAATTAATAAACCCGTACTCAAATTCAAAATATTTATATACCTATCAATCCGAGGTAAGATATTCTCTGATGACATTATGACCACAGGAATTTCCTTCAATGCTGATGATTCCTGCTTTGGAGAGAACCAAGGATGTGATTACTCGACATAATCTTACACGAAAGGCCGATTTAATCTCAATTATTAATCTTTTATCAATTAAAAGAACTATCGGTATAATTGCTTAAGAGTGACAAAATCAAAATATTTAAACAAGCTCACAGATGAAATATGCAATGTGGTCTAAAAGAAGACACTGTTTTCAGCACAAGAAATACTAACCTTGATCTTTTTCAGAAGTTCATATCCAGTCATCCCAGGCATAGAATAGTCTGTTATTATCAGATTCACCTTCAAATCCTATAGTCAAATTCATCCAAAATTATTATATACTCCACTAAGAATTCAAATGTAGGTTTTAATAAATGCCAAATTCGCTATTTTTTCTTCTTTCCACTAATCGTGCTAGGAGTTGGATCCCCATGTAACGTTATAAGAGATCCAACGTGATAAATTGAAGAAATTACAGTTACCATGATGAACTGACGATCCAATCAATAGTAAGACAGTTTTATTATCGTTAAATCTTTTTTATAATATTGATAATTATGAAATGTTACGAGAGAATCCAAATCTATTGTATAAGGGAGAAACCTTTTATGCTTACATCAAATCCAACAGAGCTCTTCTCTCCATCCAAGCCTAAATACTGCAGAGCTCTCTTTCCACTCTCCACAGCCGTCACTGCAATTCCCAAAACCATAACTCTCAATACCAAAATCAACCAAAAAATTTCAAGAAAATGGAAAAAAAATATTTCATAAGTAGCTGCATTACATAAAATGATAGTACTACTAGCTCAAAACAAAAACACACACACCTTTGCAGCAAGAAATCTTTAACAACCGTTCAATAACCTTCCTGTCAACAAGGCTATCATCAACAGCAAGAACATGCAATTCTTGAGCCCCATTTCTTAAAGAACAATCATCATCTGCCATTTCTCCAACAGCCATTTACCTGATCTGACCTCTCTCTCTCTCTCTCTGTATTGGGTGTTTCAAGTGCTTACATATACATATACATAAAGGGTGTTGAACAACAATGCATGTAATTGTTTTGCATTGGACAGCATGAAAATAGCATCTGACAAGATAGATCTTTGCTATATATATATATCTCTGGGACATGAGTCATGTTTGGGTGTTTTGTGTAAGCAGTTATAGGAGAGTGAAAAATTCAATATCTATTCAATCCGTCTGAATTAATATTTATTTTTTACATATAAATAAATTTTATTAATTATATGAAAGATTAATCTATTAATCCAACTTAATATTAAAATTTTCTGAAAAGTAATTGTGCAAAGAAATATACTTTAGGGAAACTAAAAGACTAAAGCATAGATTCTGCAAATCTAGTAGCATTATTCTCACCTGCCCCTTTATCTGACACAATTATTATATATTGTTCAACCCCCACATTTTGTTTATGGCACGAGGCAAAAGTGTACTGTTACAACTGTACCATAACGTATTCAGATATTGGATTGGATTTGTAATCTCACTTTTGTGCGTAACGTGTGGGTAATAACTCACAGTAAAAGGGCTTTTATGGTTACTGTTTTGACCACCGACTGGTCACATTAGGCCAATTCTAACTATTTTTCTACATTTTTCCTACATATAAGAGATCTAGAATAATTTTTTTACATCTAAAAATATTTTATTTTAATTTTACTCTAACAACTTCTTTATATTTAATTAATTTTTTAGTTTAGTGAATCCATATTTTAATTTCATTCCAATAATTTCTTTATTTTTATTTTATTGAAATATTCTATCCTTTTATTTCAATTAAACATATCATTAATTTTTTATTTATATATATATATATATATATATATATATATATATATATATTTCGAAGACCTTCTATTTTTATTTATCAACATATTTTTTTTTTTTTAAATATTATTTTTAACTGTTTGATTTAAAACTTTTTCAATAACTTTTAATTTTTTAATTATATTTGTTCATGATATTCTATTGTTTATATTTATTACATTATTTTTCACTAAACTAATTTAGCAAAAAAAAAAAGAAAAAGACAACTATAATTGAAGCCCTAATCATATCTATGTACATATATGAATAAACAATCACCATTCTCAAATCTTTAACGTAGATAGTGCCTCACTTTCCCCAATCCAACCCCCACCCCCACGCACACATTTAGCCGTCACCCCCTCCCTACTGCCATACTTCTCTTCTTCGATTCAAAAAAGAAAACAACCCAGACAATAAATTACCTTTGTAGACAAGTTTCTTTTTTTTTTTTCTTTCTTGGCTTGCTTTCCAATTTTATTATATTTTTGCTTGTTTTCTTCTCCGTTTGCTATGTTTTTGGTGTAGTTTGAAGAAGCATGGTCTGTGTACTTCCTCTCCAATGGTAAAGAATCATACCGTTTGGAGAGTTTAATTTTTAAAGTTTTGTTTTTATTTTTATTTTTAATATTTTTTTGACGATGAACAATGTCTAGGGAATGGGTAGGGGATGATGGTTTTTCTCTTACATGTAGAGAATATGAAAATAAGTTTAGGGATTCCCTACAATTTAAGGGATGGGGTTAGAGATTTGTTGGAGTGCAATTATTCTAATCCCCTCCCTATATGTAAGGTAGGAAAGTCTCTTGGAGTTGGCTTTACCAGACACTATTGAATCCACAACATTTTTATGTATTAATGAAATTAACACGTAATGAAAGAATTCGATACCAAATATTAAAGAATACTACGGTATTGAAATCAGTTATTAAAGGTTATAGTACTTATTTATGTATAAATTATTTATATAAAATATAAATTACAAAAAAATATTGACTTTATACCTAAAATATTACTTTTAATAATGACTCATCACAGTATATTATAAATAAATATTATTTAACGTAAGCACGAGTTCTTCTTGTGTGCAAACACATAAGAAATTTCCTCAACTCACATATTAAAACTCGTGTATGGTGCCTTGCAAAGTGGTAACTTTTTTTACCCCAAAAAGAAACGGATCCGAGTGGTAACTTTTTCCAGGTTTGACCAATGGGCCAAAAGCAGTGTTTTGGGTCAAGCACTCTACAGTCAAATCTTAAATTGACTTGTACTGTCAATTTTGAAAGACGCGTTCTGTCCCACCCCGGCGGCGTCAAAAGAGGAAAGCCTACTCCTACCTCCTCAAACTTCTTTTTTTTTTTGCCTAGATGTCTCTTCAAATTAATTTCGTAAATTATTACATTTACAATGAAAAATATACATCCAAATCAGAGATCTGGTGATATAAAAATATAAATATAAATTTGAAATTTTTAACCATAATAAGTGACTATACACGACCCCTCCACCAATCTCTTAGAGACAATCTCTTCAATCTTTTCTTTTTATTTTTTGAATTTAATAAAAATTTAAACTATTTTATATCACTTTATATTACATACCAAAATTAATTTTCAACATCTCATATATAAAAGAGTAAAATGCATCATATCCCTTTATATTTTGAAAAAGTTGCATACAAAATCCTGTGTTTTTAAAAGTGTCACGAAACCCCCTGTGTTATCCATAACGTTACACACTTGCCCTAATTTAAACTTCCGTTAAAATTTGTTAGTCAAATATTTAAAAGACGATACTATCCCCATTAAAAAATGTTTTGGATTTTTATTTTGCTTAATTTCTTTCATTATTATGCATTATATTAAATAAATTTTTATAAATAAATTTGATATAATTTTTATTTCTTCTCATTCTACTTAAAATTACGAATCCAATACTTCAAATTTCATATAATTTGGACAAGAAATTAAAAATATATGAATTTTTAAAGCCCAATAGCCAGTGGCATAGTGCCATGTGGCTAGTGTGAATGAGAAAATTTGGAAAATAGTTATAAAGATTTTAACCCACAACTTCAACCATATTTTGAAACAACTTAGCCATTATGCAGTTAGTACTTGTTGTTATTTTTAACATGTGAAATATTTATTATTCTGTTATCTACCGGTAACAATGACCACCACCCACAATCTCCGCCATTTCCTCTAGTAAACACCACTGCCACAAACCTCATCTGCCACTTCCTCCAACCACTTCCACTACCTGCACCAGTCACCGACGTTGGGAAGTCCAGAGCACAAAGATTCATCTAACTAATACACAATAATAAAATTTTGAAATAATTAGGGTTTAGTTTAAAATCCAATCCCAAGGTTAAATTTCTATAAGTAAATGATCTATAGATTATAAAGATTATCAAAAGATTATTAATAGTGAGTTTATAAAATAATTTATGATGGAGAGATGTAGTGGTGGTGGTATGTGCTAGGCCGTGAGGAAGAAGAAGGGTGAAAAACATAAAAGGAAAAAAATGATAAATGAAAATTGAGAAACAATGTAAGGGTACTTTGGTCAATTCAAATGTGTTTTGAGATTTTGTACGATTTTTAGTTGCATTATAAGTAAGTGTATGTCACTCACCGTTAATTTTGACAGAAAATTAGACGGAAGGTTTATAATGCAACATTATGAATAACACATAAATTTAACGCTACTTTTAAAAATATAAAATTTATTGTGTAACTTTGATAAAATATAAGAAAATATAATATATTTTACTTCATAAATTAAAAATCATACTATTATGTCTCCTCAATCTTCGTAATAACATCAGGTAAAGATTCTGATAGACACGTGGGGCCTACATACCCCGTATCATCAAAAGATTTGCATAATCAAAATCACCTCAACTTGCGTGAAAACTACAGGCCACCAGCGGATCACACCACCACTTTGACAACTGATGATCAATCAAATAAATAAATACGCATATGAATTCATTCACATTTATAGCCATCCATATCTAGGAGAATCCCAAGACTGAAGACTAGCCTTTACGTACAATTAATTAACTTGTCAGTACATTCAGGTTTTTTTTTATTTTTTTTTATTCACGAAAATACGGATTTAAAATACGCATTTGGGTCTTTTTATTATATATAACGTTATAAAAAAAATCTAATAACATAAGTTATCCAAATTATGGATCATAACTGCACACAGAATTTAAGATTGTTGAATTTTCTTCATTACGTTATAACTTTAGGAGGATCCAATTTTAGATATAATCCCATATAACCTAACATCACAAATTACTTAGACATTATATTAAGGACAAGTTTTACAAACAATAAGTGCTTAGTTTAACGTGTGTGCGTGAGACAGGCACTAGATACAAAAGCGCGTGAAACAAACATTAGAATCAAAAGCACGTATCGCTTTAACTATTTCTTAGAATTTTCCTTATATTAAAGTTGCAAGTGACTTTGTCATATAAACTACACAATCATCTTTTCTCTTTAATAAACCATCAATTATATATTATTTAAATTTTAAAAACATTATAACCGGCTTCATAACTATAGTATTAGATAAGTAAATAGTTTGCTCTAAAAAACTGTTATAGTATTCTAATCTAGCTATGGGCAATGGGCTCTGGGTACAAAGAGATTCTTGCTTCAGCACGAAGATTGATGCTGCATGTCGATAATCTTTGGTGCTTATTAGTCATATCCAAGGTATTAATCACGCTTTTCATTGAGATCCGATCGGATATGATGATACTTTCCCCATTTGGTGGGAACATATCTGGACCAAATGTAGATCTCATTTCTCCAAAGCTAAACCATGGCATGTGTGAGCTGTGAGCATATCACAAATCCTGTTTGACGCTGACTGAAGAAACAAAACCCATCATTAAAAGATCACATTTTGATATCCCAAAAACACGAATTTGCTACAGAATATCATAGGTCCCCAACGGTTAATTTACTGAAATAGTTCTATATTTTTAATTTTTTTTTATATTTAAGTTTCGTATCTTTTATTTTAAATAAAATGATCATTCATTTTTTATTTTTGTGATAATTATTAATCCTTGGAATAAAATTCGTCAAAAAAAACATTATTAAGCACGTGGATGACACGTAATCGCAAAATTCATAAATTTTTAGGGTTAAAATTGTCATGCAATAAAATATAAGTATTCCAAAATTTATGCATTTTGCCACCACGTGCCATTTATGTGCTCACTAATGTTATTTTTTGATAGATTTTGATCTAAAGACTAATGGTTGTCACCAAAATGAAAGCTGAAAGACCATTTTATTCAAAATAAAAGATAAATGACTTAAATATAAAAAAAGACAAAAATCTAAGACCATTTCGGTAAATTATCCGTCCCCAACTTACACTATTGATAGGTAATGTTTTGAAACGTTCTTTTTAATGGATGAATTTTATATAGGGTGAAGTGCACCACATCTCTTTATATTTTAGTGAAAGTGTACAACACCTCTTTATAGTTTAAAATCTCAGTGTACTAGTCTTTGTGATTTTTCAAAAGTGCACGACTCCCCTTATCGTTTAAAAATTCGTTAAATTTAACGGAAAGTATACTTCACACGCATTAAGTGATATATATATTTTTTTTAACAAATTTATTCATTAAATAATTATAAGAATCGATCAATTTACCCTTAAAAAAAAAAAAAAAAGTCATCTTCTCCAACACCAACCCCCCCACCAGCCCCCCCCCAATCCACGGCACTGCTCAGCCATCTCCCTCCCTATCATCTCCATATCTGCATTAATGACTGGATCTGCAATACAAATATTTGGTTATATATTGATGTATCTTCTATCACTAAACTAAATTCGGTATATCATAAACAAAAAACAAAAAAAAATTAAATTGTGTTCTATCATATCATGCGGCAGTTTATTTTATGTTCTACTTTATTGATGTCTCTCGATCAATGTGGATCAAAACCACAATTTATTATCGGAAAAAAAAAAAAAAAAACAACACATGTTGTAATCTTGGTTCATAGAGAAAACTAGTTGTACCTAAGTGCATAGCTACTTTTTTTTTTTTTAATGTGCGTGTATATACATATATATATATACACACACATATATATATGTATTATATATATTCCTTTTTCTTTTATTTTTTTGGCCTAAACAAAAGAGAAAATGACAAATGAGAGAAAAAAAAATGAGGATATTTACGTATTTTTTACAAAATCCGTTAAATATGACGGATTTTTTAACTGTAAGGGGGTGTTGTGCACTTTTAAAAAACACAGGAACTAGTTGAGGAAATTTTTGAACTATAAGGGGGTGTTATGCACTTTCGCAAAAGTATAAAGGGGTTTGGTGCATTTCACCTTTTTATATATTAGTAGAATTCACATTAATAAAAAAAATATTTAAATCGTTTAACGTTTTGAAATCTCTCCAATAATTGAAAAACGAATAAAGACATTAATGAATTAAGATGAATTAAACCAGCTGAACCAAATTGAATACTAACATGTCTTGTCTCGACTTTCTTTTTAATTTTTTTTATGTATCAAGTTTTGGCTCGACCAGAGAAGACTTGTAATCAATTAGAACTCAACTTTGAACTCGAGTTTGATTCAAGAGCGTTGTCAAATTCAAGATCGAAATGAAGGTAAGGATTTTCTCTTTTGTTAATTATCTTATTTTTTAGATGAAATATATTATAAATGATCAAATTTGGTCTTTTCAAAATTCAGTCATTTATTTCATATATTTTTTAAAATATATATTTTTAATTTATAAATCATTAATTATTATTCCGGATCTAACGGCTAAGGGGGCGTTTGGTTCACAGAATCATATATGATTCCCAGGAATGTGTCTGGATATGTTATTCATATGTTTGGTTAATAGAATAAAAAAATATTTCTGAAAATATCACATTCATGTGAATGCAATATTCTCATGATTTACCCAATTTCTATTATCTTGTGAGGGGGTAAGAATTTTACATTCCCAAGTAGTGGGAATGTTTTGGAGAAAATAAAAGACAGAAATACCCATCTTAAAAAATGCAAAATTAAAACAAATAATATAACATAATTAAAAAAATAAATTAAAAAGTAAAACATAAAAATTTAAATAAATTAAATAAATACTAAAATAAAATTAAGATAAAATAAAATAAAAAATAAAAAATAAAAAGAAATAAAATAATATAAAATAAAATAAAAATAAGATAAAAAATATAAAAATAAAAAATCAAATAAAAATATAAAAATCAAATAAAAATAAAAATAGGATAAACATAAATAATACAATGAGATAAAATAAAATAAAATAAATTATAAAATTAAAAATTAAAAATAAATAATAAAATTAAATAAAAATTAAATTAGTAATTAAAATAAGATATAATAAAAAAATTAATAAGAATAAAATAAAATAAAAGTAAACAATTAAAATATTTAGAAAAAATAAAATATTAAGCTAAACTAACATTTTATAATTTAAATAAAAAATTAAATAACATAAAATAAAATAAAATAAGACGAAGTAAAAAAATATATTAAGAAAAATTAATAAGAATAAAATTAAATAAAATAAAATATTTAGAAAATAATAAAATAAAAATAAAATAAAATAAAAATTATTAGTTTTTTTTGGAGTTAAGGGCATTGTTGGAAAATTGTTCAAGATTCTTAAGAATATTGAGTCTAACCAAACATAACAAAAAAATATTAATAGGAATTTGACAAAATATTTCTAGGAATATTTTTGACGTACCAAACAGTTTTAATCACATTCCCAGAAATAATATTCCTGGGAATGTTATTCTCAGGATTGTTATTCCCAGGAATGAAAAACCAATCCATGAACCAAACACCTCCTAAAATTCAAAAGGACTACAATTGATGGCTTATAATACACCTTATCTAAAAAAAATGAAAGAATGGTGAATTAAAAAATCAAAATTTTAAACGTGAGGAAATTAAAAACAAAAGACTCATTAGATTTTTTTTTTAATTTCTCTTCATAAACAATTTATGGAAATTTCACAACTTAAAGCGTATAAATTTAAAAACAAAAAGAAAACAGAAAAAGACACGACTGAAATCAATTTGGATATACTATCTGATGAGGGTTAAAAATATTCTTCAACCCGAGTTCAGTAAATTTGCAAAAGAAGGTAAGGGATGGCAGGGTTATGACCCGTGCTCCCCCTCCGATGTGAGAGTAAATTAGTATGCTAAAGCTCAAATAAGTATTTTAGAGAGAAATATCATTCCTCTTCTTCCTTTTCTTGCTAATAGTGAATGATTTATATCATATCCTGATGTCTATGCTGAATCTTATGTTGGTTTTGCTGTTAAAGTAATAATGGAGTTTTCTGATTTCTTGGAGGGACATATATAGAGTAACTAGTTCTTTTTGTGTATTCTTTGTGGTTTGTTGATCTGAAACCTTCCCTGTAGATCATTTTTTGTTAAACTAATTGAGGTTATTCCTTTTTTTTTGTGAACAAAGGTGGCCAAAGTCTTGAGTCGAACATAGAATCTGTTACAACAAGTTGTTATTTAACTATTTCATTCGACTCTTGGGTGTAAATTGACGGTATTTCACTGAAGATAAATTAAAGCCATAGTTCTTAGAACCATTCACTATGATAACATGTCTTTGGATTCTATAGTACCTTTGTTAACTTTTCTATCTTGGAAATTTGTAAAGAATACCGAAGTCACCAAAGTGTTGCATACACTAAAACAGCCAAAAGATAAACTGATTTAGTAGTTCTCATGACAAATTCAAGAAACAGTGTTCTTGTTTGATGGTGTTTTTAATATAACTTTTGCAGTTTCACTAAAAATAGCTCATTTCAGATATTTCCTCTTGAGCATTGTTGGTTTATATCATACTAAGAATTTAATGGTTCACTGAGATCCTTTGTGAATTTAAGGACGTCGTCTTTTTTTTTTCTGCATTTATTTAATCTTTCTCTTATTATGTTCAACTTTTTAGGTCCGAGGATGAAACTTATGAAACTTGTGGTTTCACTTATTCGTGGTGAGAAAGGTGATCTAAGGCTATGATTCTGACTCGTATTATCTTTATTCTTTGTCCTTTTATTGTTTCTCCTTCTTTTTATATATAGATGTCTTTTCTGAATTATACATTAATTTAAAATCTAGAAGTGTAAGCAATTTGAAGCTCATTATGAAATCCATAGTTGGTAAATGATGAATTGTGAAGTGGGTTTTGTGCGTATGGAGTGTTTTGTGTACTTGCTTGCTAAATAAGAAGTTTATGTGAGCTTGGTACTGGTTACAAGTAATGACTCTTTTAGCAATAGGTAAAAGAAACTATATGTGCTGGGGTGTGAGATATCGTGTGGGTGTTGATGGTCATGGTGGGTTTGATCAGTTAGTTTTTCTATATAGAGCTTTGTCATCTTTTGCTTAGGTACTACAGTAGAAATGTGAAAGCATTAAGGATTAAGGAGAATTGGGAATAAAGAAATTAAGAACATATAAGGATAGTATGTTGAGCTTTATTCCATTGGTTTATTAGTTGGTGCTCTTCTTCTTTTGGTTATGGCCTGCAACGAAAACAAGTGTAGCAAGCAGGGGAAGATGAAGCACATAAAACTAAAATTGAGCTAAGAACTAAAGAAAGTGATATTGACTTGTATTATTTTAACGGAATCATTCATGTGCTCACGTATGGTGCATTTTTCTATTATGAATTGCCTTTTGATCATATCAGTGAACTCTACTTTATATGCCAAGTTGCAGTAATATGATACTTGATATAAATTGGAGTATCAACGTGATCAGGGGCGGAGTCAAGAATTTTTGTTAGTAAGAACTAAAATTTATAATTTTTAAACTAAATGAGTATTTTTTTTTCTTCAGTGGAGGTTAATTAATTTTTTTAACTAAAAATACATATATATTTAATTTTTTTTAAAAAAATACATAAAAATTTTAATATTTTTTTCAAAAAATACATAAAAATTTTAATATTTTTTAATCAAAAAATACATAGAAATTTTAATATTTTTATGAGTCAGTGGAGGCTAAAAATTCATAATTTTTAAACTATATAAGTACTTTTATTTTTTCAGTGGGGACTAATTAATTTTTTTAACTAAAAATATATAAATATCTATTTTTTTTTTAAAATACATATAAATTTTAACGTTTTTATAGATCAGTAAAAGCTGCAGCCCCCACTGACCCATATGTGCCTCTGCCAGTGAACGTGATATGGCGGCTTACTTCATTACTTACTAACGTTTGCTGCAATGTGCCCAATTGTATGTGTCACTGCGACCTGCGACTTAGCAAAAAAAAAAACACATATATCTTTAGTAATAAAGCCATTGGCTTTTCAATCTAGCCATTAACTGACCATTTGGATTCTTACTCATTTTGCTTTTATGCTTACTCATTTTATTTTGGTCACCAGATATATGTTCCAACCAAATTCCCATGGTGCAGAGTCATTGCCACTAGGAATTGTAGTAGCAGAATTAGAGTTTTATCTGTGAAGATTGAGGGGCGAACCAAGTGGGGTATGGTTTTAGGTGTTATAATTGTTCTAGTTCTTGAGTTTATAATTGCTTGTCCAATGTGCTTCTCCATTAGAATAGTAGAATCTAATAACATGTTAAAAAGGAAGCCGAAATATTTGGTAACTTTCTCAGTTGGTTTGGAGCAAAAGGTTATGAGACTGTTTGGAAATGTTTTTATTTGTTTATTTTGTAAAACAATTTTCAATAACAGTTTTGAAAAACTATTTTTAAAAAGAAAAATACAGAAAATTTGTTTATACATGTGGACAGTCTTTTCTCTTTGCAAATGTATAATGTGGTATCCCTTTATTCTAATGATAATTTTTATATGATTTATACTCTTTTGAGATTTTCAAATTTTGTTTTTCCACTATGATGGCCAGCCAAGTGAGTGGGAGCAGTTTAAGTGGTCAAAGCGTGCAATTCATGTCAGTGTTACAAAACATGTATTGGAAAATTTTCAACTAGATCTTCAATCTAATAATCGCTTGACATGGCTTATGACAAAAATAAGAAGTGACGAAGGAATCTACAAGTGAGTCGAAAAAGGATGCACGTCTACGAACTCGACCGAAGGAAAATCAATTATAACGTAAGTGAGATCACTAATCAGTTGATCATTTTATGTTCTTTTTGTAAATTTAAATATTAGTTTTGTACAATACTTTATATTTTTTTGTAAATTTACTATAAATATAATTTGTATATTTAATTTTAATTTGTTGTAAATATTAATTGTTTTAGATTTTTGTAAACTTTAATTTGTATATTTTATTTTAAATTTTTTTAATCTTTTATATATTAATTTTATAATTTTTTATTTTTTTAAAAATACATAATTAATTGGCTACAGATACGTGGCGACCAAAAGACTACGGATTAGTTACGGATATGTGACGACAAAAACACTACGGATTGGCTACTAACCTTGAATTGGCTATGGATATGTGCCCACCAAAAGGTTACGAATTGGCTACGGAATGTTGGTGATTGAAAGGATACGGATTGACTACGGACTAGTGGCGACAGAACATTTACGACCAAAATGGATACAACTTTGCTACGGAATTAATAATTAATAAAATGTGAAAAAAATTAATTGGAGATGAAATGGCTACGGACAACGACAGAATTAAAAATTAATAAATACAAATTAATTTTCGAATTTGACCACAGATTGACTATGGATTTTCAATTTAGCTACAGGGCGAAATGGTGACGGAATCTGTCGCCCGACCCTATTTGGCGACGGTCAGGCGATGGATTATGTCTATATTGAAACATCCGCTAAACTTGTAATAAGATGGCCCTTAGGCTAACATTGATATAGGCTTCGTTTGTTTGCTGTAAAATATTTTACACATTTTTTGATGTTTGGTAGGATGTAAAATTTGGTCAAATGTAACATATTTTTCAATCAACAATTGCGGCTACTTTTGCTTAATTTTACGGTGTTTGGTAACATCGAAAAATTAGTCAACTATAAAATATTTTACAGTCAACAATTGCGACTAGTACAAAATTTTGTAAATTTTTTTTTCATATCCTTTGGAGAAGAAAATATTTTACGGAACTCACTATACATTCAAATACCATAAAATATTTTACAGTATTCTATTTTTCAAGAAAATATTTTCACCCAACAAATTATTTTATGGCAAACAAACAGAGCCAAGGAAAATATTTTATTTTTCAAGAAAATAAATATGAAACTTTTTGATATATAGAGATGAAATTAAAACTTTAAGAAAAATAATAGAGATGAAATTGAAACTTTTTGATAAACAATAGAGATAAAATTGAGAAAATTTAAATAATATAGATGAAATTAATTTTTTTAAAGAAATAATAAGGACAAAATTAAAAAATTTAAACAATAAAAATAGAATTAATTTTTTAAAAAAATAATAAGGAAAAATGTGCTATTTTTTCACTTTTAAATATGAAACTAACATATTAATAGTTTTTGGGTAGATTTCACATTTAATCTCTATTATTTACATATTTTTTCAATGACATCCTTAATATTTCAAAAGATTTATAAAAGTCTCCAATGTTTGTAAAAATATTTTAAAATGGTTCCTATTGTTCAATAAAAGCCAAGTTAGTTCTTATTATTTTTCAAAAAATTTAATTTAGTCTCTATTATTTTTTTAAAAAAATTGATGTTAGTCTCTACATGTGACCCGTATTTAGGGACTAATTTAATTTATTGTTAAAAAAATAAAGAATAAATTGATTAGTTTTGAACAATAAAAATTATTTTGAATCAAATTTTATAAATATTTAGAGTTAAAACATTAAAGATCAACATTGTAAATAATAGGGACTTTTTGCACAATTTACCCATAGTTTTTTTCTTCCGTCTTCCTCCGTCAATACACGCGGTCAAACATACAGACCGAGTCCACACACGGCACACACAGAGTCAACACCCCCAGTCACACAAATCAAACAGACACAAAGTCGACACACACCACGCACAAGCACAAGCACAAGCACAGAACCTCAGGAAACATTGACAAATGTTTTGTAGCAAACAAAGGCCATGTGCCAAAACATTTAAGTATTTCAACCTCTTGTTAATTATTTTCATTCCTTGTGTTTTCTCCTGGCAAGTGGTGGAGCGCAGCCTGCTTCAAAACGACAGCGTTTCATGTCCGCTGAACTTCGGCATTTTACGCAAGCTGGGGCTGAACGCGAGGGTGCACAATTTGGACACCAACATTCGGTGCCTGTACATCCGGCAAGCCCTGCGTTTGGTTCAGGCTGACTACCTCCGTGCAAACAACTCGTTCCTGCCACCACTCGACTCGGCCGAGTCATGCTGGTCCAATTTCCAAACCGTTGTCAGCGAGTTCATCCCCAACATGGATGTCGGCGATATCCGCCGCTCGTGCGGGTTCCAGACTAGCTGGATCGCACAAGGTTGCATGAACATCACCACACTCGCCGAGTTCGAGTCGCGCGTCCCACGCGCCGTCCTCAACGACACCGTTGAGTCTTGTATCCAGTCACTAGAGAACAGCTCTGGTTGTGCCGCGTGTACTACTAGCCTCTCTCAGCTCCATGCCTCCTACCTCACCGGCCCATCCATTGGGAACCTCTCCGATTGCCCAGCTTACGTTTCCATCTACGCCGCCGGGATCGCTGACGCCCTCGAGGTGTTCGGTCCCTTAGATCAAGGTATCGGTAAATGCTTATTTTCCATTGATGATTCTCCATCCAGACCGAAGAATAAACGAAAACCGAGTATAACTTTTGTTTTTGCAATTGTTTGTCCTCTGATTTTTGCTGTGGGTATATCTGTCTTTTGTTATTTACGGCGAAAAAAGAAAAGGAATTTAAGAAAAAAGTTTAAAAGCGAGAGCACTTTAGGCATTTCTCGGTTGGATTCAATTGGTAGAAGCACGACGTTAGTTAAGTTTACATTTGATGAAATTAAGGCGGCAACGAAGAATTTTTCGAGGGAAAATATAATAGGGAGAGGAGGGTTTGGGAATGTGTACAAGGGTGTGTTACCAGATGGGTCAGAAGTGGCATTGAAGAGGTTCAAGAATGCTTCTGCGGCCAAGGATGCAAATTTCACCCATGAAGTGGAGGTTATTGCGAGTGTACAGCACGTTAATCTTGTGGCGCTGAGAGGTTATTGTGTTGCTACAACTCAACTTGAGGGGCATCAAAGAATTATTGTGTGTGATTTGATGAAGAAGGGTAGTTTGTATGATCATTTGTTTGGGGGAACGGGGGTGAAGTTGAGTTGGCCTGTTCGCCAAAAGATTGCACTTGGGACGGCTACTGGATTGGCTTATTTGCATTATGGAGCTGAGCCGGCAATCATTCATAGGGATATCAAGGCCAGCAATATTCTTTTGGATGAGAGTTTTGAGGCTAAGGTGGCAGATTTTGGATTGGCAAAGTTTACACCGGAGGGAATGACGCATTTGAGTACTAGAGTGGCCGGGACAATGGGGTATGTAGCGCCTGAATATGCATTGTATGGGCAGTTGACAGAGAGGAGTGATGTTTATAGCTTTGGGGTTGTGCTTCTTGAGCTCTTAAGCGGGAAGAAAGCGCTTTTGGCAGTTAACGATGGGCAACAACCTACTCTTCTAAATGATTGGGCATGGTCGTTGGTTAGGGAAGATAGAACATTGGATATAATTGATGGAACTATACCGGACTTGGGTCCTTCTGGAGTCATGGAGAAGTATGTAGTGATAGCTCTTCTTTGTTCGCATCCGCAGTTATATGCCAGGCCAACCATGGACCAGGTTGTTAAGATGTTGGACACTGAAATACCCGTGCCATCAATTCCCGACTGGCCACTTCCTCTCACCGGAGGTATTCATCATATTGAGAAATCTCTAAGTAATGGTGGCTCTGCTCATTTATCTGCTTCCAGGATATAGTGAGAATTCTTTTAGCTGATGTCCTTCACTTATGTTGGCACGAGGAGAGGAAATGAATTGAAGTCTCCTCCAATGCTGTTGCTTCCCTCACTGGTGATGCTCATTCTTTGTCGATTGCCTAGTTCTTGAATTTAGAGTAAATAGGCATGTATTGTTATTTTGTAATCTTTTAGTGAAATGCTTAGCTTTTTACACTTTATTATTTGGCATTCTGATGAATTGATTAATTTGATATGACATCAAAATGATATGGTTTAGTCGCAGAGAGTTGGTCAATCTGGCTAGGGGAGCATTGCATTGATTTTGTGAAAGAGTGGTTTAGTCTGTTCTTCCTCTTGTCCAATGCTAGCCGATCTGAACCGATAGGATAAGGTTAAGTTTGATTTAAGTATCAATTATCTTTGGTGATCCCATTAAATGGGCTATTTATACTAATATTAATGACGGCAAGTATTAAATGCGTAACGGTACCCTTACTATTCATGTAAGACTTTAATATTTTGTTCAAGGAATAAAATTATTGTTCAGCAGGTAATACCTTTATGTCACATCTGACATTAATACTAGCTTTAGTCATACGTCACGGGAGGTTCATACCCGTCCCAGGTCGGTCCCATTTTTACACCCATATCACTATCCTTGAACTTTTTTTTTTGCTAAATAAACAAAAAGAAATATCATTAAACTCATCACAATAAGGTAGCAGGATTACAGCTGCTCTAAGCAGCACATCAAACTAGCAAAGGATATTTTCAAATTTCCAACATCTATAAATATCCATGTTGATTTCACTATCTTTAAATTTTTTACATGTATAAATTTTAATCTAATTAACTGAAAAATACTGACAACAATATTTTCTCCAGATTCGTAGATATCCCTATGTATCCTGAGATTTCTCTCTTTCTAAACTGCATACACAATGCAACACAATAACAATCTAGTAACTGAAGCTCGCAAATCGCCTCCTTTACACCATCTACTCCCCCACACTTCAATATTATCCTATCTCAAAGGTAATTAGAAATAGATAGCATGTCCACGCCTTTCCTCAAATACACCTACTGAAGCCACAAGTGAACAAAAGATGGGCTCTATCTTCCACTGCAATCCCACAAATTTTACAAATGCAGTCCCCAATAGAATAGCCGATCTTTTGTAAGCAGCCTATTAAGCAAGGCCAACTAGGTTAAAAAGCTATGTTTGGGTATAATCGTCTTGCTCCAAATAATAACATGCCATCCAACTTCCCCATACTTGACTCTAACCGTGTCCCATGCGGAAGCCACAGAAAAATGACCCTTCGGATTTGGCTTCCACCACCACAAATCAGCTCTATCCTGCGCAGGAAGAAAAGTAGTGTTGTTCCCAAAATCTTGGAAAAATATCACATTTAGTCCTTATTATTTCAAAAAGATTTTAATTTAGTCTTTATTGTTTAAAATTTTTTAATTTCATATCTATCGTTTCTCTAAAAGTTTTAATTTCATCCATATTATTTAAAATATCCCAATTTCGTCCCTATTATTTTTCAAAAATTTTTAATTTCGTCCCTATTATTTTTTAAAAGTTTTAATTTTGTCCCTATTATTTTCTTAAATGTTTCAATTTCGTCCTTATTATTTTTTTAAAGTTTTAAATTCGTCTCTATTATTTAAGGACTAAATTGAATTTTTTTAAGAAATAATAAGGATGAATTTCAATTTTTTTTTAGAAAATAATATGAACTAAATTAACTAATTTGGAACAATAGGAACAGATTTGAAACTTTAGAAAAACAATAGGGAAGAAATTAATTTTTTTTCAAAACAATAGAGACAAAATTGAAACTTTTGGAGAAACAATAAGGACGAAATTAAATTTTTTTAAATAATAGGGACTAAATGTAACATTTTTCCATCATACAATTATGTAAAAGCTATAATTATTTATGATGATTTTCCTTTGTCATAAATGTATATTCTTTGAGTTGTTAGATAAAGTTACAATAACTGTAAAAGATTAGAATTATTCAAGCTTAATCTTCTAAAATGATAATGACTTTTAAAATAAAGAAAACCCATGCCTTTTGTTGGTAAATAGCTAGCATATGCTTGCACAACATTATTAGGCATCATGGTTAGCAAAAAAAAAAAAACATTATTAGGCTTCATAGTTAGCAAAAAAAAAACATTATTTGTCTACTCACGAAACGAGTGAGTTGAATTTGTATTTTTAGAAGTAGTGTATTTTTAAGATATTTTTAGGTTAAAAAATTAACTGAGTTCCCACTGAAAAAACTATTTATATATGAGCGCTCAATTGTGTATTTTTAACCTCCAATGAACTAAAATTATGAATCTGCTCCTGCCCATAGAGATATTAGGACGTCTTAGAATATACGAAATGTATCTGTTGAAACCTAGTATTAGAATTCACATAGTAAATTTAGTGAGCTTACTATTTGCTTTTGAGTGAGCAATTGGAGGCATTAATAGGAAAAGGAAAAAATATTCAGCTACTTTGTAATGTGTTGTATTGGTTTAATGTTAAGAATATCACCTTTAAAAAGGTAAAACAAGACCTCAGAAGTCAAACCAATTTTTTTTCATTCTTCTTTTTCATTCAGAGGTAGGAGTAGTATTTATCAATGAAAAATGTATTAAAAAAAAGTAGGTTGCGTAATGGACCATTAAAATATGAACCTTTTAGTTCTTGCCCTTTATATTTCATATTTAGGAAATAGGAAACTCCACTTGTAATAATAAAAAATAGTCATGTTGAAATATTGTATCTTCAAATGCCTTTTTTTTTTTTTTCCTTTACTAATTAAGCAAGATTTTCATTAATATCAAACTCAACAAAACATTTACAAATAGCTAGCCAGTAAAAGAAAGGGATTGTGAGGATACAACTTCCACATCCTTATCGAGTGTGAGGCTCTCTCCTTGTGGCTCAAGGACACACCACTTTTAATTTCTCTGCCTTTGTTTTCAGTTTATAATGAAGAAATCATTCTAGTTAAGATTACATTAAATTAGTTAAAAGTTATAAATTCCGTCGTGTAATGTTATATTTAAAAAGCGCATGTATAACATGTCATGTTTCTTTAACATTCCTCTTATTTGTTCATTTGGCAAACCCGTCTGATATCCTTTTTGCTTGATTTATCCATGCTATTTTATCTGTCCTTAAATGGTCCAATGATACACGGAGGCATGGGCTGAATGCGAAAGAACATGACATGGGCCTGCTAAAAAAACCCACATATTTTGAACTGGAGTGAAAAAGATCGATAGGCTTGTGTAAATTTTAACTCAGCCTATGTAATAGGTTAGTGTCATCCGAAACCGGATAAAGAATGAGGGTACCGTTAGATAATTGACAGTCAACATAAACTTATTATCATTTGGTTCGGTTATGCCTTTGTAACTCTCCATGGAGTTTTGCTACATACATACTATGAAGGTCCTACACAGAGAGAGAGAGAGAGAGAGAGAGAGAGAATTGGTTTGAAAGACCGAAAGTTTGATATAGTAAATCAATAATGGCCCTAGAAAATCCCATCAAGCCCTGTTTTTTTTGGATGACTAAGAATTTAATTGGTAGAATCAGACCATTAACTGATAAATTTTCGAATGTAACGGTGCGCTTTTACACATGTATCGAGTCAATTAAGGACATAATTCCCATCAACCCCATTTATATAATCCAAGACTCAAAATAGCAAATCTAACCAAATTTCGAATCCCATTAGCTACTCCACGATAATTTGCACCATTACGGAGTGCATACGACCACCTTATCATATCATGTTGGTAAAGTTTCATGTTAATTAGGCTTTCCTTAATTCTTTTCCTCAAATTTAATGCTTTTTTTTTAATGTTTGGTTTTGTATGTCTTAAATGGGAGCATCTTTTTTTTTTTTTCGAAATAAATAAATAAATAAAATATTTAGCTTTGGTTTCTCCAACGTATTATGTCTTTATTCGTTTTTAACTTCTGTTGGTATAATCACCAATAAAAGTTTGTTTTATTGTTTGCAAGAAGGGAGGAGAAAGGAGAATTTTCACAAGTGATGGATCTGTTACATACACTTTCCGTTCCTTTGGAATGACACCATTTTCTTGTACTATTAATTTCGAAAATATTCTCTTTTGGGAAATTAGTAGATAGCTCGATTGTTTAGAATAACTCTTTTGTCAAGAGATGTTCTATTGACAAAGTATCGATTAACACTCGTATGAGTTTTTAATTACCGCAATATGTAAATTTAATTTCGTATTTTGTATTTGTTGGAACCAACATAGGAGCAAATTTACTTAAAGTTTGAAAAAGAGTAAGCTACAACTGAGAAACGAAGTTTGTATGAGATCTTGACGATTAAAAAGCTTCTTTCAAGCTATACAGGAATTTGCCTCTATCCGATTGATATTTTTGTATTTTTTTTGATGATTTTATGCACAACGTTCCTCGTGAAAGTGAAAGAACGAAATATTTTTATTAATTTTCATGATGTGTTACAAGTGAATCATACATAATACAACATGTGTCTCATGATAAGCTTGATGTGAGAATGTTTAGGCGAAGTCAAGTAACGTATATTATAGTGAGTAAATTCAAAATACAACAAACAAATTCAAATGTGAGACAATTATGAATTCATTTGTTATCATGTTCCCTCAAGCGAATTCGAATTATGAACGTTGAGCTTGGAGCATAGTAAGTAAAAGTGCGAGATGGATAATCCATTTGTCATAATATCTGCCAATTGAATAAGTGTTGAGATAAATCGAACATGAAGCTCTTTGGACATCACATTTCCACGAACAAAGTGAATGTCAGGCTCCGTTTGTTTGCTGTAAAATATTTTACCGGAAAACATTTTTCGGATTTTACGGTGTTTGGTAACACTGGAAAATTAGTCAACCGTAAAATGTTTTCCAGTCAAAAATTGCGGCTGCTTTTTCTTAATTTTACGGTGTTTGGTAACACCGGAAAATTGGTCAACCGTAAAATATTTTCCGGTCAACAATTGCTGCTAGTACAAAATTATGTAAAATATTTTCATGTCCTTTGGGATAAAAAAACATTTTACCGAACTTACGGTACAACCAAACACCAGAAAATATTTTTCATTATTCTAATTTCCAATAAAATATTTTACCTCAATAAGTTATTTTACGGCAAACAAACAGAGCCATATAAAATATTTTATTTTTCAGGAAAACACTTTCCACGGAAAATATTTTACACAAATAAGTTATTTTACGCCAAACAAACGGAGCCTCAATTTCAACATATTTGGTGCTCTGATACCATTTTCATGATGTGTTAAAAGTGAATCATATCTAGTATAACATGGAGAACTCACACACTTGGTGGAATATTGAAGAAATGTAGAAACATTCTAATATGTAAAGAGATAAATAATATAATTAGAGACATACCCATAAAAACTATTGGATTTGACCTTTACACCTATCAATTCCAAGAGAGTTGTCTAATGTCAAATAAAGAGAAGTAACATCTAGTAAGTCTAAGTTCGAAATTTTATGGTTGTTTATTAAGTTAATAATCTCTTAACTGAAATGGAACATATGTTAGGTGTTGTATGATTTCTAACGCAAGTGCACGTGTCACAATAAGTAATAAAATGATGAATAAAGATCGTTTCCACGAGGACTGAGATTATTAACTACCGAAATTGGTTTAGCTTCAATTTTATTCAGATGACCAAAATTTGAGAATTTTGCAATTAAAAACTAATGAAATAACAAAACTAATGAAAATAACAATCAAATAATTGCGAATTTGATGAAAAATTTGATTAAATAATTGGAGAGTTCTAGGGATTACGATTTTACCAAGATTTATCATACTCAAATCTGTTAATTAATTCCAATTGACGACTATTCCTTATGCTGCCAGCAATCTCGCTAATGTAAATATTAATCTTTATCAAGTATTAATATCCTATCCCACTAAGTAAGCTACCTACATCTTTGTGATAACTGTGAACTTACGGAATGCATTAAATCTTAGAAATTAAAATGCTGCATTAGATCTCATAACTATCACTAATTTATGACAATTAAATGATACTCCACACATGGTCTAGTTTAGTTATCACTTCTCAGTTTTAAACTAAACCACAAAACAAGCAATTATTGGCCAGATAATCACAAGTATTACGTATAGTGTAAAATATTCAGCATAAAAATAAAATAATCAATCAACCAATCAATTCAACATAATTCGAGTAATCAAAATCTGGCTACATCATAGCCCTAGAAAAGTAATTTAGCAACTCATAATAAATGTAAATGAAATCCAAAATATATTAAAGTTCATGATGAGAGAGAGAGAAAACTAGAAATCTCAAGAAAGTCGTGGCTAATCTTGTCTCTGATCTGTCATTCCTCGTCAATCCTGTGTTTTCTTGCGTTTTATCCTCTCCAAACTTTTGCTTTTCTCCCCGAGAACTAGCAGCCAGCTAAGAACTACCCTTTCCAACGTCTGATGTCTTATTTTTATTGTAGGGTTTTCTTCTTTTCGTGCCTTTTTACCAAATTGTCCTTAAAAATCCTGCGACACTGCGTAGCTGCGCTATGACTGCGCTACTTCTATTTATTCTTCAATTTCTTCACAAGTTGTATAAAAGCTTGCCCTTTGCAATTTCTCTTCAATCTTTGCCTCAAAACTCAGATTGTCTCTTGGAAATTACCTACAATGCAAATCAAAGATAAAACTAATCAAATTGTTCATAAATTACTCAAAAATGAACAAAGTTTAAGTGAAAATGTATTGAAATACTATATAACTAATACACCCAACAAACACCCCCAAACTTAAGCTTTGCTTGTCCTCAAGCAAATGACACAACTAAAGAAAGAAACAACCTAAAAACTAAAGACTCGACACAAGACAACTAATGAGAGCAATGCTGTAGGATAGTAAATTTTCACGGCCTCAGTAGCTTTATTTCACAACTCAATAGGTGACTTTCAATCATAAGCACGAGGAATATTAACTTCACATAATTTGCATTTTACTTCAAATCCCCCAAGTGAGTGTGTGAATAGCCTCTATCACAATCAATTGTACCCGGATGAGTTTATGCAAGTTAAGCAAATTTCCAATGTGAATCTATTATTTTCAATCACTTAGGACTTCATAGGCTTACTTTTCATGCCACTCTCCACTAATGTAGGTTAATTATAGCATTAAAGATCAGTAGGACTTTACATTTAGTTGTAACGTGTGGCTAGGGTCAAGGGAAGATAATGGATATAACATAATGCTAAACTACCTGTAAGCACACAATTATTCAAGGATGTTCTATGGAGCACATGCCAACTCTACTTCTTACCACCAAAACTATTCAACATATCTATTTTCTTTCTTCTTTTATTTCACTTCCTCAACATACATCCACAACATTTAAAAACACAAAAAGAGTCCACACTTTCCCAAACTTACATTTTGATATTAACTACAAGGAGTGTGGTTGTTCTCTTTTCTTTTTATTCTTTTTTTTTTTGATGATTTTTTTTTTTCAAAACAAAACAATACATCACCCAACCATCATACCTCCCATCATTCAATACGCAACATGGCTCCATATAATCATCCTAGAACAATCATATGTTACAAGTAGGAAGGTCATGAAGTGGGGTAATCAATTTGATAAGTTAAGGAAGAATTTGTAGAGTGCACATGAAAGAAAATGCTAATTAGGCTCAAATTGGTGGACTAAGGATATTCAATTATTACAAGGGTTGGTTTGAAAGGCTTAAACAATCCAAAGATGGCCTAAATCATTTCTCTAATACTATGCAACCTAGGATTTCGCCTCGAGTGACAATCAAACAAGTTCTAAAGTCCTATACTCATTCATTTTCATTTTTTTTTCCTTCACTTAAACTCACATAAACCTTCTCTAAGCGACACATAACTAGGCAAGGCTAAGTGCGCAGTAGGTAGGGATTTTTCGTAAAACAAAACTATGTTTTAATCAATTATCCTCATTTCTATCATATCATTCATACACTACTCATCATCAGCCTATTTCTTATCTTTTCAGCATTACTTTCAAATTTTTTTCAGTTTTTCAATTTTTTCTTTTTTTTTTCTTTTTTCTTTTTACTAAAATAATGAAAATAAATAAACAATAAAAAGAAAAAACACATGATACTAACACTAAGCAGAACAAGTTCATCGAAGAAAACACATAGCAACCACCCCCAAACTTGAAAATAGACATTGTCCTCAATGACAAAAGGAAAGAAAAGGAATCAGAAGACTTCCCTGAGTAGCTTCACGGACAACTTATGCACATTCACAGTTTCTACCCTTGAGCGAGTCTTGGAAGACGAGGTACCTGTGATCGCATCTCTCGATCGTTTAGGTGCCTTTATCACAGGGATACTACTACCAGTTTCCACTACTCAACAAGCACAGCTTCAACCACAACAATATCCAAGCCAAACAATTATCCAGCCACTACGGAGGTTCACAATAGAATCAGTCTTTACTACAACATGATTTTCAAAAAAAAACTTTCTGCCTCATTTAGAACTTTAATCAAACAAGTAGTATTCAATCAAGACCCACAACGTACTCGACCCAACAAATACAATTTTAACCCCAATCACCTTGTACTCTAACCAATATCACAATTTCACCCAAGCATCCATGACTTCTACAACTCAACAAGTCTACCATAAGTCAATATAAATACACCCAACAAAACTGAGCTAACAGCAAAACAATCACAAGATTCCCAACCAATACGTCAACGCAACAAGGAGGAAACTGAAACAGTTTGAAGGCCACAGAAGACCAATAATAACAAGAGAAAGCAGCAGCAACTGTGAATAACTAGAATCAACAATGCAATCACCAAAGTACCCTCAAACTGCGTCGCTTAAAGAAATCAGTAAGACCAATGACACCAATCACAAAACGTTCACCAAAGCAACCCAAAATCGTGGGCACAACCCCTGTTCGCGCCCAAGTGCCAAATGTTTTCCTGTCATCCTCTTTTTTTTTTTTTTTTTTTTTTTTTTTTTCTTTCGTTCAAGATACAAAAGACAACCAATCCAAACAATCTGGCTTGCTCACTAGTATGAACAAAGTTTCAGTTCCTGTGCTCTTTGTTTGTTTGTTTTTTTTTAAAAGTAGATGTCTACCAGCAAGCAAATGAGAACACCAAAGAAATTAACAAAACACTTACCAAGGTTGCAGGGTCCTCCGCCGCCGCGGCAACGCTGCCAGATCCGTCGTCGCCGTGAAAGCCAATGGGTACTGTTTCGCTGTTCATTTTCTCTTCTTCTTTTTTTTTTTTCAGTATATGGTGACTGAGAAGAAGCTTACGTGAGAAGGAGAAGTTCTGATTTTGTTCAGTTTTTGAGTTGTTGATGTGGGTAAGAGTATTGGATGGGGTTTATAATGGGTATGGATTGGGTAGGCTTCTTGGGTATGTGTTGAGTTGTGAGGGTTGATGGGTTAGAGTGGGAACTGGGTTGGGTAATATGAAAGGGTTTATGGGCTTGGTAAGTAGTGATTTGATTTGTTTTTTTTTTTTTTTTTTGAACGTCAATGCAAAGGATGCCAGCGCAGTAGCGCCATTTTGTAGCACAGCAGCGCTACTGTTTCTTTTGAACAGCTCTAAAACAAACGTAACTTCTAATGACGCCAGCTCAGCTGCGCTAGAATTTAGCGCAACAGCGCTACTGTACAACTTTATTTCTTCTTATTTTCCTCTTCTATGCACGCAACCTCTTCACTCCAAACACGAATTTCTTCATATTTTCTCCTCTAAATGACTTGGTAAAAACCTCTCATTGCCTCGACTTCCCCCAAACTTATTCTTGAACCTATCATGACAATAAAAATGGACCATTTAGCTACGACAGTTGTAATTTAAAAATTAATTAAAAACAACTAAAACTATGAAATCTAAAATAAAGAAAAGAATTCGGGTTGCCTCCCGAAAAGCGCTTGTTTTAATGTCGACAGCCCGACGGAGCAATTTTTCATGACGAGTTGAGGTTGACAATGGTCTTGTGCTTGTCAAACTCATCAACCCAATATGCCTTCAACCGTTGTTCGTCGACCTTGAACGTCTCTTTCTTTGAATTGGTGACTTCCACAGCACCATAAGGCAACACCTTAATCACAACAAAGGGGCCAGACCATCTTGACTTGCATTTTCTAGGAATTCGTGGGTTATAAAGAAGTATTTGTTGCCCAGGAGAGATATTTTTTTTCTCGAAACGGGTTTGTCCTGCCATTCTTTTGTTATCTTCTTGTAACTTCTTACATTCTCATCTTCTTCATCACCTAATTCTTCCAGCTCATTCAATTGCAACAATTTTTTCTCACCTATTGCTTGCACACCTATGTTTAGTTGTTTAGTCGCCCAATATTCTTTGTGCTCCAATCCCACCAAAGAATTATCTTTTAACAAGCTCGCCTCCAAGGGATCCAATTGACCCCCATGGTTACACCCTATAACTTTTACGACATCAATGCGAAAACAACTATCACTCGCTTCTGGGTACTTATAAGCTTTGAACACAATAAAGGTTACCTCATTGTCTTGTACTCGCAACCTAAGCTCACCCTTTCGAACATCAATAAGTGCTCCTCTAGTTGCAAGGAAAGGTCTTCCAAGAATGATAGGAATTTCCTTATCTTCCTCCATATCAAGCACTATGAAATCTACAAGAAAAATAAATTTATCAACTTTGACGAGTACATCATCAATTACTGCTCTAGGATACTTTAGCGAACGATCAGCTAACTGTAATGTAACAGTTGTAAGCCTCGCCTCACCCAATCCAAGCTTCCTGAAAATAGATAAAGGCATCAAATTAATACTAGCACCCAAATCACATAAAGCTCGCTCAAAAACAACATTGTCAATTTCACAAGGAATAGTAAAACTCCCTGGATCCTTGAGCTTTTATGGTAGCTTCTTCTGTAGAATTGCGCTGCACTCTTCAGTAAGTGCAACTGTCTCATAATCTCCAAGCTTCCTCTTATTCGAAAGGATATCCTTCATAAACTTCACATAACTAGGCATTTGTTCGAGCGCATCTGCGAATAGAATATTGATGTGAAGTTTCTTGAAAACTTCAAGAAATTTAGCAAATTGCTTATCAAACTTATCTTTCTTCAAGCGTTGTGGAAAAAGAACTTTCAGATGTGGTTCTTGAGGAGGTTGTGCCTGTTTTTCTGTTTTCTCTTCATCTTTCTCCTCATTTTTCGCTTCACCTTTCTCAACTTTCTTGGCTCTCACTAGCTCCTCTAACTCTTTACCACTTCTTAAGGTGATCGCTTTGCAATACTCCATGCCGTCTTTTCTAGGATTCATCTCAGAAGTATTAGGTAAGTTTCCTTGTTGCCTTTTAGAGAACATCGTAGCTATTTGGCTAAATTGAGCCTCCAAATTTCTGATTTGTGCAGATTGGTTCTGGAGATTTGTCCTAGTTTCGTTCATAAATTGAGTCTGGGAATTAGCCAACTGTGTCTGCGAATTCGCCAATTGAGCAATTACGTCCTCCAAGTTCACCTTCTTCTCTGGTGGTGGGTTATTCTGCTCAGGCTGCAACACATTCTGAGTATTTCTCCAGAAAAAATTTAGATGATTACGCCATACTGGATTATATCTGTTAGAGTACTGATTGTGCTGCTGCCCATTAAAATTCCCCACATACTGTGCTTGTTATGTTGTGCCTTGCGCAAATGGATTTCCAACCTGACATTCTGCACTATGATATGGACCACAACAAAACTCGCACACCACTGCCGCTTGGACAACATTAGCAGTTGCCTGACTATTCTGCAACTGTTTCGCGAGATTGTCAATTTTCGCTGTCAACGCGGTTATGGTATCAATTTTATGGATCCCAACTGTCTTCTATGGTGTGACTCTCTCGCTCGACCATTGCTGGTGGTTAAAAATAATATCCTCCAGTAACGCGTAAGCTTCATCTACTGTCTTGTTCATTAAAGCTCCTCCTGCTGATGCATCAATCAAAGTTCTTGTGGAGCTAATTAACCCATTGTAAAAATTATGAACTTGCATCCACCTAGGTACACCATGATTAGGACACTTCCTCAGCAATGCCTTATACCTTTCCCATGCTTCACATAGAGTTTCTCCTTCATGTTGCGCAAAATTATTAATTTCTAGGTGCAGCTTCGCTGTCTTTCCAGGTGGGAAAAATCTTGACAAAAACTTGTGCACCAAATCCTCCCAAGTGATGATTGAATCTGAAGGCAGCGAGTTCAACCATTCCTTAGCTTGATCCCTTAAGGAAAAAGGCAACAAGCGAAGGCGCAGAGCTTCATCAGTGACTCCATTGTACTTAACTGTTCCACAGACTTCGAGAAAATTCACAATGTGCTGGTTAGGATCTTCAGAAGGCAATCCATGAAACTGAATATTCTGAATCAATTGTATCATCACTATCTTCAAGTCAAAATCATGCGCTTGAATCGCTGGCCTTCTAATCACAGGTTGAATTCCAATAGGTGGCAAAGCATATTCTCGCAGTGTTCTAGGCGGATTTTCCTGATTATTTCCTTCTTGTGCTACCACCATGTTAGCCATATTCCCTTGCAAATGATGGGTATTTTTAGTCGTTCTTTTCTCCTTTCTATTCTTCCGACAGGTTCGTTCTATCTCAAGATCGAAAGGCAACAAATTACTACCTCCTGACTTTGCATGCACGTAAAGGAATATGTTCCTGAAACACACGTAACGAAAATAAGATAACAACACAAAATTAAATAAAATCCAAAGTAAAATCAAAGCTATTTGGTATTGATATTAATAATTGAGCAACGGCGCCAAAAACTTGTTGTATGATTTCTAACGCAAGTGCACGTGTCGTAACAAGTAATAAAATGATGAATAAAGATCGTTCCCACGAGAACTGAGATTATTAACTACCGAAATTGGTTTAGCTTCAATTTTATTCAGATGACCAAAATTTGAGAATTTTGCAATTAAAAACTAATTAAAATAACAATCAAACAATTGCGAATTTGATGGAAAATTTGATTCAATAATTGGAGAGTTTTAGGGATTACGATTTCACCAAAATTTATCCTACTCGAATCTGTAGATTATTTCCAATTGACGACTATTCTTTATGCTGCCAGCAATCTCGCTAATGTAAATATTAATCTTTATCAAGCATTAATACCCTATCCCACTAAGCAAGCTACCTACATCTCTGTGATAACTGTGAACTTATGGAATGCATTAAATCCTAGAAATTTAAATGCTGCATTAGATCTCATAACTATCTCTAGCTTATGATAATTTAATGATACTCCACACATGGTCTAGTTTAGTTATCACTTCTCAGTCTCAAACTAAACCACAAAACAAGCAATTATTGGCCAGATAATCACAAGTATTACGTATAGTGTAAAATATTCAGCATAAATAAAATAATCAATCAACCAATCAATTCAACATAATTTGAGTAATCAAAATCTGGCTACATCGTAGCCCTAGAAAAGTAATCTAGCAACTCATAATAAATGTATAGAAATCCAAAATATATTAAAGTTCATGATGAGAGAGAGAAAAAACTAGAAATCTCAAGAAAGTCGTGGCTAATCTTGTCTCTGATCTGTCCTTCCTCGTCAATCCTGTGTTTTCTTGCATTTTCTCCTCTCCAAACTTTTGCTTTTCTCCCCAAGAACTAGCAGCCAGCCAAGAACTACCCTTTCCAACGTCTGATATCTTATTTTTATTGTAGTGTTTTCTTCTTTTCGCACCTTTTTACCAAATTGTCCTTAAAAATCTTGCGACACTGCGCATCTGCGCTATGATTGCGCTACTTCTATTTGTTCTTCAATTTCTTTACAAGTTGCATAAAAGCTTGCCCTTTGCAATTTCTCTTCAATCTTTGCCTCAAAACTCAGATTGTCTCTTAAAAATTACCTACAATGCAAATTAAAGATAAAACTAATCAAATTGTTCATAAATTACTCAAAAACTAACAAAGTTTAAGTAAAAATGTATTGAAATACTATATAACTAATACACCCAACATTAAGATGTACTACTACACTCTTAATTAGTTAAACTCCATCAAACCTAATTGATAATCGAACTCCATTAGTTAAGTTGTCATATTAACAAAGTCTCGATCTTCACTCTCAGGAGACGTCTTTGACTTGGTTGACGCTGGTCATACTGCCCAACTCCCTGCGTCTGCAATTCTTATTTGCCTTTGATCATTGCTCAACGCTTTGACTTCTGCCAAAGTGGCATTTTTATGGTTCATTATTGACTTGTAGACACTCTCACAACCAATTTTTATCATTGCTCTACGCTTTGACTTCTGCAAAGTGGCACTTTTATGGTTCATTATTGACTTCTAGGCTCTCACAACAAATTTTTAAGCTTTAACACAAAAGTTTAGTGTCTAGCTGTGGCTGCAGAAACTTTACCACGGGGGCTGACAATGTTTAGTTCGTACTGTCTTATCTTATTATGAGATTCGAATAGTTCAAATAAAGTATTTTTTTAAAATAAACTACGAACAAAAGGTTATGCTAGATTGGTTTTTACTTATAATTAAATATACTCCTTGTTCAGTGTCATACTACCTAAACCTTTTTGGGAGGGCTCGTTAGACCTCCATTAATTAAATTAGGAAAAATTACATCTAACAGGTGAATTAGTCTATGTTGGACTTGGAACTACATATATGAGAAGAGGAATTTATACTAACTTTAAGATAAATCGTACAATGCCTACCGTAATTTGTTAAAAGTGTATATTACTCATTATGGTACAGTAATTAAAGTTTTAGTTCTTAATTTTTTTAAAATTGCTACATAACACCGCCATAGAAATGTTAACAAAGCGAGTATCGTACATCCTTTTAAAAAGTTTGAGAACTAAAACCATTGTTACAATATCACAAGAAGTAATATTTATGTACTTCGTGCAAATAACAAGTGGTTTATGACGCAATTTACTCTAACTTCTTCCTATAAATTTGGGTCTCGAAAACTAAGCTGATCAAATTTATCAGCCTAATCTAAACCAACCATTACATATTACTATATTCTTAAACAATAGAAATTATAATTGATTTGGCAGCCTAATCAAGCATAGTTGCTCGTTAATTCTGGCCAATTGTCACGTATAGCATATAATGATAATTGCTGAATTTATCTACAGTAAGAATGTGCAAACTTGTCCGATTCACTTTTTTTTTTTTAATTCAAGAGAAGTGGACTTAATTTCAGCTCAAAATCTCGCATTTAAAACAAGAATCATGTTACTTGATTAAATGGTTCGTGGCCGATCCACTTTAAATGCAAAAAATTTGGAGAAGAAAGAAAGTTTATCAGTTCACTGAGCAACAAGTGAAATTAATAGCATTTGTTCAAAGAATAAGCATCATTCTTTGACTTCAGCTGGTTAATGGAATTTAACCATCTTTGCTAGCTCCAAACACATTATGTAGCTTTGTTAATTGATCTTCATCACTTCGAGAAAACCTGATTCAGATAAGTGTTAAATAAATATAATAAATTTCTTTTTAATAATTTAAATTTTTAGGTGAAATTGTCATTTAGGTTCTGTTTGTTTACCGTAAAATAACTTGTTTGTAGAAAATATTTTCAAAGTAAAATATTTTCTTGGGCTCCGTTTGTTTGCCATAAAATAACTTGTTGGGGGAAAATATTCTCCTGAAAAATAGAATACTGAAAAATATTTTCTGGTGTTTGAGTTCCAGAAAATATTTTCTTCTCCCAAAAGACATAAAAATATTTTCTCAAACTTTGTACTAACCGTAATATTTGACCGGAAAATATTTTTCAGTTGACCAATTTTTCGGCGTTACCAAACACTAGAAAATTAGAAAAAAAAAATAGCCACCATAGTAATATTTTGCAGTTGACCAATTTTCCGGTGTTTGGTGCAAACAAACGGAGCCTTATTGTAATATTACAACTGAAGTTACCAAACGATTTTGAGTTCAATTTTCGCCACAATTTAAAAACAAATGAAACAAAAATCTAGATGAAAGGCTCAAGTCTACTCCCGTGGGGGCGCGTTAAATAAATACGATAAACTCATCTTTAACAATTTAAACGTAGTATTTTACACTTATTTATTCAGTAGCTTCAAGTAAAATTAATCAAGAATAGATATAAATATAAGTTTGAGATGCTTTATGTTACAACATACACTTGTCATATATCAAAAAATTATAAAATTTAAAACTATTTTATAATATCCTGGACTACTTCCACACAGCACCAATTGGTTTTAGGATGAAACTCTATGATTTTTAATATGGTGTCAAAGTTAGACCCTTGGTCTATTCTTGTTTATCAAGCATGTGTCATATTTCACACGTTTTATCTTCCAAGTGTGTTCAATCATCCATGTGTATCTTTCTTTTACACGTGTTCATCCACGTGCGACTTTTTTCAAATCAAGTCACACGTAAAGGAGGCGTGTAGAATATACACTTGTTCTACATCAAAAAATTATGAACTCCAAAACTACTTTATAAGATCATTTTAAATTACTTTATGTAATACCAATTAATTTTAAAATAAAACCTCATAATTCTTAATACTTTTATGTGTTTTATCATTGTAATATTTATCTCTGCCCAACTATGTATGTTTTACCTACATACAGATTCTCAACCTCCTCAAAAAGTTCTCTTCTATTTCATATCTCGGAATGTTTTGGCTTGATATTCAATTCTTTGGACAATACATTTGACAACAAGATGAGAGCTGCAATATAGACCTAATATAAATAAATCATTATGCTAGAATAGAAAAATAGGGGGTCTCTGTATCTATTCTGCTATTATTTTTAACTTTTCAATTAAAAAATTATATATTTCCAAGCAAGTTTTTTTTTTTTTTTTTGTTGGGGGAGGCTAAGCCAGAAGTATTCTAAAACTAATTTAGGAAATTTCTCCCATCTTCTATCCCTATCTAAAAACACACACAGGTGCGTGGAGACTTGGCGAATGATGCCCCTGCTCAAAGGCCTACTCAAATTAAAGTTTGACGAATCAATTTAGACACTTATTGACTTTACAATAAATATGTTCCAGATGAAAGGAGGGTTTTTTGTCCAAGATTTGCTTGCACTCTTCGATCATCACTCTGTAACGGCTGTTTGGCGGAACATGGCGAAGAACAAGAGTCACGAACTGCTCGCATCAGACTCATTAATTCTCTAAATTTTGCAAGTTGAGGCTAAACTAAAGACAACGCAAATGAATTCTAAATATCGTCTTGTAGTGATATATGTTATTAATTATTTTAACGATAGATAATTTTTTCTTTTTAAAAAGTAAACATTACTTTGGGATAGTCTTAAAAGGATGTGAGATTCAATTTAGAATTTGGAAAGTAATATTTGAATGAAGAAATAAGCACTTTTTTTTTTTTTTTTTGGGGTATTGAAATCGTGGTTCAAATTTAGAACCTCCAATTTAAAATGTGGAAAGTAATATTTGAATGAGCAATAAGCTGTTTTTTTTTTGCTTTTATTTTTTCTTTTTTTCTAAACGATGCTTGAAATTACTACTTGCCCTCTTTTTTGCTAAGTACTACTTGCCCTTATGGGATCACTGAATTGGTGAGACTCGCACTGCCTCGACATAGCAGTCAAGTCTTGACGGAAAAAGAAAAAAAGAAAAAAGAAAGACATAGCAGTCAAGACAAATAACAGATATTTGAATATCAGAAATTGGAAATTGTGTAAATGAAAACTAGTTTCTTACTCTTATAATTGTGATTGTTTCAGATTAAATGAAACAAAAGACGACTGAATAAATTTTTTGTTCCATGGTTTTTCTTCCAAGTAAGAATTAGAGGGCGATAGATTAACAAAAAAATTGGCGATTTCTATGAAAATGGAAGAGACAAACAATAGCGAAGCCACATTGATTTTGGTAAAAAAAAAAAAAAATTTATTATATTGAATCTCATAAATATGAGTACACTTCTTAAATTTTCTCACTGTATGAATGCATATCTTGATTTTGGAATTATAACTCTGCCCCTGATTTCAAAGTTACCATGACCATGTTTCTCCTAGGATTTTATTCAACAAAGGCAACTTGCCAATGAGCATCCCTTCTACTTGTTAGACTTGACTTAGCCCCGATAAAAATCATTACTTTAGATATGCAAGAAGCGAAACAACACAAGGTACACTTTTATCTTGCTTAAATGGTGGTTTAACGTCATGATGAAAGAGGTGCTTCTCCAGTGAAGGTGCTAAAATCTAAAATTAGGTGAACTTATTTCGAAAACTTAAACGAATCAATTCCCACTTGACTTTTGACATTATAAATTGCTTTTATTTACCATGATAATTCCATTTTAAAAGTGAAGATCGGTTAGAGCAATTTTGTCATTCATCTTCAATTTTATCTCCTCTAGTTGCTAGTGACATTGGTAATGATGGCAATTGGAACATTTAAGGAGTTGGTGCACTAAGATCATATCCAATGGGGGGTTCTAAATGAAAATGTTTTTAAATTTGAAAATTTTTAGAGATCCAGTCTTTAAAAAATATATTTAATGATTTAAATATAAATTGGACCTACCACTTTTTACAACTTTTGAGGTAAAATAAAGACTCAGTCTCTATTTTGATCAACAAATCAGAAAAATGTTTTCCCAAATTTTATGGCAAACAAACAGAGCCTAAAGCAACACTATCTTTTGAATGTCCGAGAGCCAAAATTCCCTATATAAAGAGAAGTTCCATTAGCCAGCCATACTCAACTTCCATTAATGCTAGCTTCAAGAACCCCCACACTTTCTTGAAGAAACACTCGCCATGGAGACCTTTTTTCTGTCTCTCTCTCTTGCGTTTCTTGTGTTCACCATTTTTCTAACCATAATTTTAGCCTTTAGACGCAGACAACACCATGAAAACAATCTTAAACTTCCACCAGGCAACTTTGGATGGCCCATCTTAGGTGAAACAATGGAGTTTCTGTTTGGAAAGCCAGAGAAATTCGTGGGAGAGAGGATGAAAATGTACTCTCCTGATATCTTCAAGACAAACATTCTTGGAGAGAAAACAGCAGTCATATGTGGCCCAAACGGTCATAAATTTCTCTTCGCCAATGAGCAAAAGCTCTTCACTGTATTCCGTCCACATCCAATGCAGAGATTGTTCAGATCATACCAAACCAAGGCCGCAGCACCACCTTCCCCTCCGGCTGATAACGCGCCGCGCAACGAGGAGGCAGAAGCACTAAGGCAGCCTGGATTTCTAAAACCTGAAGCACTAGCTCGATACCTGGGGAAAATGGACTCAATAATTCAAGAGCTGTTGCAATCTCACTGGCAAGGCAAAGATGAAGTGGAGGCATTTCCTCTTGCCAAGACTATAACTTTGACACTTGCTTGTCAATTCTTTTTGGGCAATGAAAATCCAGGGCGTATAGCTAGACTTGTGAAACATTTTGATGATATTACATTGGGTATGCATTCAATAATCTTGAATTTTCCAGGGACTGCATTTTATCGGGCGAGTAAAGCTGCTGCTGCAATTCGAAAAGAGCTTAAAGCTGTGATCAATGAGAAGAACGCTGCAATGGCGGCATCAGGGAAACCATTAATGCAAGATATATTGTCTCATATGATAGTTGGCAGTGATCCAGATGGTAAACACATGCCTGAGGCAGAGATAGCTGATAAAATAATGGGATTGTTAGTTGCAGGTTATAGCACAGTTGCCACCACCATTACTTTCCTCATGAAGTATGTTGGAGAAAGACCTGACATCTACAATAGGATTCTGAAAGGTAATTATTTATCTTGGTTGTATTTTATTTTAATTTGTGTTATAGTTTCTAAGTAATACAATAAAGTCCTATAACACAAATTAAAATAAAATTAAGAAACCTAGCTCAACGCCATGTAGATGAAGGGCCTTGAACCATTAAAACTAGTTAAATTAAGAACAATTTACCAGCCATTCTGATACCCTAGTTTGTAATTGCAGAGCAAATGGAAGTTTCTGCCTGGAAGAAACCAGGAGAATTATTGGAATGGCAGGACATGCAGAAAATGAAGTACTCTTGGAATGTAGTGTGTGAAACAATGAGATTAACTCCACCACTCCAAGGAACATTCAGAGAAGTCTTGACAGACTTCACTTATGCTGGTTACACTGTTCCTAAAGGATGGAAGGTACTTCAAATGTCTTAAATGCATTCATATTTTTGTTTTGTCGCAACTGGACAAATGTCTTGTAAAATAAAAGGTAATATACCAAAGAGTTTGGTGGAATGATCGTGTAATCACCTGTTATAATCAGAGATTTTGAGTTTAATTTACGACTTCGACCTCTATTTTATCTTTAAAAAAAATAAACAGAATGTTATGTACAATTAGTGGCGAAGCCACATTGACATGAGGGTGTCTTTGTGGAGAAAAAAAAATTATATTAAACCCTTCTCACTGTATAAGTGCGTCCCTTGACCCTTCTCATTGTATGATCGAACTCGCTGATCTTAAGATTCTGACTCTGTCCAAGGGCAAGAGTAGATCCCAAAATAGACCAAATCATTTCTCGAACCTTGCACATATGAAAATTTTGTGTACCAAACTGTTTTTTTTTTCAAATTATGTTGTTTGATTATTTACCATAGAATATGACACGATGACTTCTGAATTTGGAGACCTGAATCTTGTTGTTTAATAATTCGTGTGCAGGTGTATTGGACAGTGAGCACTACAAATAAGAACCCTGAATATTTCCGGGAGCCAGATAAATTTGATCCCTCGAGGTATGAAGAAGGTGAAGGATCAACTCCATTCACATATGTTCCATTTGGAGGTGGACCAAGAACATGCCCTGGTAAAGAATACGCTCGACTAGCCATACTTGCTTTCGTTCACAATGTGGTGAAAAAGTATAGATGGGAGGTATTAATTCCTCATGAGAAAGTTGTTGGTGATATGATGCCCACCCCAGAAAAAGGACTACCAATTCGCCTGCACCATCACTAGGTTTGAGACAAAATGTAAGCAATGGGGACTATTTGTGAAATTTTGTCCTATAGGAATCAATTGTTCCTAATTTTTGTGGTTATAGAATCCATGAGACAGTTTTTATGTTTGGCAAAAAAAAAAAAAAAAAAAAAGACGTAGTTTTTATGCCTATTTTTTAGAGTATAATTTATCCCTTTGTAAAATCGATCATAATATCAGTAAATTTGACTGCGATTTCTCAAGTTCTGCAATCACTTAACAAATAAATATTAATAACTTCACAAAGTAAGTTAGGTTAACTCTTCTCCTGATGAATAATTTCTTTCATATAAATTGTGTTGCATGATCCATATGGAAAAAAAAATTGTTGTTCATGATTGATCAACCTTTCATTTCCGATGTGACCTTATGATATGATCAATTGATGAATATTTCCTTCATGTAAATTGTGTTGCATAATCCATATGGAAAAAAATATTGTTGTTCATGATTGATCAACCTTTCATTTCCGATGTGACCTTCATGATTGATCAACCTTTCATTTCCGATGTGACCTTATGATATGATCAATTTACGTCGTACCCATGTGTCTTAGTTCACACTTCTAGATTTGTTCTGTGTTAAATGGTCGCTCTTATTTCAAAATTTTGAATTCCTTAATGATGGAGAAATCATGACATTATTGTGATAAAATAATTTAAATAATTGAATATGGAGATTAAATAACTGAATTATCACTTTAATAATATTGATCTCCCTAATAACGTTATTAAGTTATTAGCATATTCAAATCTCTTGTTTCATCCGCTCGCTATGCTAATGGAGATTTCCTCTACAAATACACGCTAGAAAAAGACTCTCATTCGATAATGAGGCTCACCTCTACATTCGGTGAGAAATGGGGACACTACTGAATAGGAGCAATTTCTTTATCATAATATCATAGCGCAAAAACAAGATTAGTTACAAGAACTACCACGACAAAGATGAAAGGTTAAATCTCATTTTCATTTATTTTTGCTTCAATTTAATTTGCACTCTGCGTATTTTTATCCCTCGGCAAAGTTCACTATTCAGCAGCCCTTCGTTTTCTTGCTAATGCAACAATGGACATAAATTTACTGCATATATTAGGGTAAGTGCCACTGCATATATTTGGAGGGAAAGGAATGGCCAAATTTACAACGCTACAATATTTACAGAAGAACAAATTATTGAAAAAGTTATCGCTAAAAATAGGATTAACGCTCCATGCGTAGAGAATATACTAATACAAGAACTAATAGCATCGTTAACTAAATGCCATTATTTCTATTTTGGCTAAATTGTAGTTTGTCACATTATTCTTATAATATAGGGTAATTTATCAAAATAGTCCTACATATTTGTCTTTTTTTGACATTTAAGTCCCTTATATTTTATTTTAGACAAAATTGTCATTTATCTTTCATTTTAGTGACATTCATTAGTCCTTGGAGCAAACTCTGTTAAAAATTAACGTTAGTGAACATATGAATGACACATGGCCGTAAAATGCATGAACTTTAGGATACTTATATTTTATCACATTACAATTTTACCCTTAAAGATTTATGAATTTTACGTCTATGTATTATCCACGTGCTTATTAACGTTATTTTTTTGACGAATTTTGCTCTAAGGACTAACAATTGTCACAAAAATGAAAGATGGAGGACCATTTTGTCCAAAATAAAAGATATAAGACTTAAATATCAAAAAAAATAAAGATATAGGACCATTTCAATAAATTACCCCATAATATATGATAGGTTAAAGTTTTATATCACCCATTAAACTCTTTTTCAATGTCAAATCACCCATTTAATAACTTTTTCGTTTTATTTTAACCACTTCTTAAACAATTATTGTATAAGAACTTAGAGATTAAAAATATAGAGTAAATGACGAAAATAGTCCCTTATCTTTTAGTTCTGTGACATTTTCGTCTTTCATTTACGAATTGTGACATTTTAGTTCCGTATCTTACATTTTGTAACGCCGTTGGTCCTTCCGTTAAAATTCAAACGAAAATGTCACATGTGCGGCACATGCGTCATATGTCTCTCATTTTGAAGGGCCAAAATCGTCATTTTAGCTATTTCTTTTTTTCTTCTCCTTTGGCTCCTCCTCCACACCATCACCACCGCACCACCATCACTTTCTTCTTCACCTTGATCACCACCACCACCAACTCTTTCTCACCACTATACCCAACATCAACATCAATAACAGATTATCACCACCATACTAAGCACCATAACCACCATACCCATAAACTCTTTGTCACCACCGTCAAAAAAACTAAGAAAGAAGGCAAATCTGCAAACGAAATCTGCATTCACCACTGATCCAATTTGCAAGACGAAAATCAAATGTTATATGCAACCAAATCTTCAAACAATCTATATATAGAGAGAGAGTTTCGACAGCTTTGAAAAGCACCAAATGATTGAGGACGAAGAGAAGAAGATGATAGTGGCATCCCCGTCGTTGGCCACTGCCAGAGGTTGCCAGAGAATGATGAAGATGGTGTCGCGATTTGGCCATGGATTGTGGTTGATGGTGTAGGAGACAATGTTTTATTGCAAAATGATGAAAAGCTTAAAGCGTTTTGATGGGGTGTGATCAAAGAAGAAGAAGATGAAGAATCGATTTTTTTTTTTTTATGTTAATGGCTAATTAATTGTTGGTTTTGCAATTGGGGAAGAATCTAGGGTTTTGCAATTTGGGGAAAATTGGGTGGGGTTGCAAATAAGTGCAATGACAAATTTACCCTTGCAAAATCTGACTTAAACAAGTCAGGTGCCAAGCACATGCAATAGGTGTTAAAAAATTGACGGAATGACTAATGTCGTCACAAAATGAAAGATATGAGACTAAATTATCACGTTTCGTAGATGAAGATTAAAATGTCACAAATTTTAAAGATAAGGGACCATTTCAGTCATTTACTCTTAAATATATTTTATTTCTTTCAGTTCCTTTTTTTTTTTTTTTGGTCGAATTTCTTTCAGTTCCTCATTGACACTTTTTTCGGAAAGAGATTAATTGATTTTCATTCTTGTCTGACCCAAAAGAAAATGTTTTCCCCTACTTTTTAACATTTGCTTTAGCCTAGTGTGAAATTTCGTTAGGTTTGACACAATGAGCAATTTCGCTTCTCCAAAAAAGTTCTGTAAGAAATGTTTTACAAAAAGTACATGTTTGACCAACAGCATTGTTTCAATACATTCCAAGTTTCTGTAAAGCACAAAATGGTACATTCCACCCTAAGATTTCTTGAAACTAATAATATATATATAACATAGCACCATCAAATAAATAGAATATTATGCCAATGCTGAATCGAAGTTTACATGTTCTTGCTGTCAATTTGACCTCTCAAAGATTGTCATAGTTGGGAAGTTTAATGAACCAAAATCCATGATTGCCATCTGCTTCACAGTTTCGTCCGCAATATGTGTTTGAAAAGGAAATATTAGGGTGGAAAATGCTCGACATCCTTCGCGAATTTTATTCCTCGTAGTAGACTCTTCGCTGTTTCCTTTTCCTGTATTCATGGCCAAGGAAATGTTCAGTCAACTAAGCTATCTAACATTTTCTAGTTAAGGTCAGGAAATATACAGCACTAAATAAGAATGTAACAACACTTACCGGGCCAGTAGAATCAAGAAGACGGGTGCAGTACACCTCGGCTTCTTCAAATCTCTTCTGAGACTTGCAATATGTGGCAAGAAACAACAGAGCTTCAACCATGTTTGGCCCTTCTCTCTCTTCAGCTTCCATCCGCTCCAAATCTTTCTGGTAATAAAATGCTGCCTCTTCAGTACGGCCAAGTTCACAATGCAATTTCGCTAGCTGGTGAATAGCAATTGCTTCCCTGTCATTACAATTTGCTGCCCTTCTGTAACACTTGATTGCCTCCTCAAGCATATGAAGCTGTTCTGTTTCATAGCACTGCGCCATAGCAATCCACAGCCTAGAATCATTCTGCTGCAAGAATACTGACTTCTTAAAGTAGTGAAGAGCATAGAAAGGCATTCCCATCATTTCATATGCTTGCCCTAACCCATACCAGGCTCTATAGTCACAGGGATTTATATCCACAGCCCGACGATAGGCATCAATTGCTGCTGGGGTGTTTTTCATCTCAACATACTCGTGGCCCATAAGGGTCCAGGCTGATAAATAATTTTTATTCAATTTGAGTGCCCTTCGGAAATACACGACTGACTTTTCATGTTGCCCTTTCAAACTGTAATAGTTTCCAATGATACAACAAGACTCGGGTCGGTATTTATCAGTCAAAAATACCCTGTGGGCAAGGTAACTTAAGGCAGAGAAGCACTCTTTTGCATATAGCACATTTGAATACATATCCATATCTTCGATTCTGTAAGGGTCATTTCTTAAAAGCTCTTCAAATATAACTTCGACTTGCTCAAATTCCCTCAAACTGTACTGAGCTTTAGCAATTTGGGCTTGAATGTAATTGCTAAAACTGAAAGTTCCTTGTAAATATTCATATTTTGCTAGGGACTCGTTATGCATCCGGAGTTCTTGATAAGCACTTGCAAGAAAGAAGTCTTTCATCCAGTGGTTATTAAGGTTAAGACCGTTCAATGTCTCAATTGTAGTGCACAGTGACTGCAGTTCGGACCAAGCACTCCAATTCCAAGGATAGCTGTTTACAGACTCTACAAGCACTGTCCTTGCAAGATTCTCACTGCCCTTCTCCTTGAGAACAAGACCATACAGGTAAAGACAAAAGGAGTCGATTGTTCCATTTTGGCGAATTGTTGACAACTCCCTCTCAAGAGAATCCAGTTCTCGATTTACAGCGTCGCTCTTGCCCAAGGGACCCTCAAGTTCTATAACTTCTTCTTCCTTTCGTTTTTCTCCAGCCTTCATGAAGCAAAAGAGTGAGGACACATTTAGGTTGTCGCAAATCATAAAAAATATTGATACTATACTACCTCTGCCAAATATAATTTCAGCAAAATGCACTAAAATCATACTCCTAAACATGTATAGAAGTACAAATACACTTTGACCAAGTAATAGCTTTCAAGGTGGCACTGGCCAAAAGAAAGCCAGAAATGGCTGATTCATTTCTACATGAAAGGAAATAGGAGCAGAAGACGAGATAGGCTCATATAAAAGCCAAATAAGGAAAAAGGTTTAGCCAACAGTGTTTTGATACATCTCTGCTGTATGCAAAGGCAGAAAAGAGAAGGGAGAGAATTTAGCCATTAGTGCTACAACTGTTTTTTGAAAATATGAGGGGACCGCAAGGCAAAAGAAAAAAAAAGCTTGGAGAGTCTTGCCTGTGTCATTTGGTTCACATGGTAGTTTTGCAGGGAAGACAAGTGGCAAAATATTTTTAATGAAATCTAGTAAGCATTAAACTGGAATCAATAAGGAACTTGAACTTAAGTGTTTGAAGAGAGTGGCACTACTATGACTCCAGCCACAGCCCTAACCCCCCGCCACACAAGGACCATGGGACTACTTCTTTGATTTATATCCGTTCGGGAAAGAATCAAAGAAAGAGGAAAAAGCAAGAAGTAACTATTGAAAATACTCTAAACATTTCAGACACTATTCAAATATTCAGCATAATTATGGTTCGCCAGCCAACTGAATCATACTTATCATTCCATTTCTAGGCATTCTAACACACATGACTACACCATGACATTTACATCTCCTAATTTGTTAACATCCTGTAGCTCTGGTTAGAGATGGTTGAGATAGGAGTATATGCCTTTTGACTTTAAATACATTGAATTATGAGCTACCAGACAGACATTAAAAATTAACCACATGGTCAAAATCAAACTGCTGTTCTTTCACTTCTCTTTCTTTTCCTTTTGGTAAAAGAGGAAAGGAAAAAGCGTTTACTTGTAGTATTTGATATTGAGAATAATAACATGGAGGGATGTCTAATGTAGCTCTTATTGATTTCATGGTGTTGAAGTATTACACATTAACATCATGACAGATATGTGTGATTATATAATGAAAACAGTAAAACTGTAGTTCTAAATACTTTCATCAGCCAGCAGCATTATATTTTTAAGTTTTTTAGATGCTTTAGAAACTTTGTTGTTCAAGTGAAGTCACCTGATGTGCTTTTCACTAGTACTCAGCTCACAAAGTCATTGAAATTTAGTGTTAGCAAGACATTTGAGAGAAGTCAAATACTTCAGAAAGTGGAAATCATATAATTCAGTTGCTTCATGGAGGAACATTCCAGTTACCAGAGTGAACTGCAGAGCTAGCCTACATTGGGGTTTCACTTAACATATTCTTTTCTGTATACTTTGTATTGGGGTTTGCCTTTTTTTATGTATAAATAGTAGAGGTATGCCTCTCTTTTAGATTGTACATACCGAGCTAATCATCAATGAAACTGCTCTATCTACAAAAAGAAAAAAAGGAAAAAATGTAGACTAAAAGGGAGGAGGCACTGCCTTATCAATTCACATCCATATCCAATAACAACAATCAACATAAAGAACGCAATATTGGATCAAAAACAAAAGGGAAAAGAAATCAAGTTCAAAAATTTATATCATACTTGTCTTCTTAAGAAATATTAAAAGAAAAACAAAAAAGAAAAGAAGAGGTTTTGGAGTGGCTCCAATAAACTTCCATTCCAAAACTCTCATGAATGGTCACTGACCCATGGAACTGCTAACTTCTTCCCTATTTTACAAGAAATGCATCTCTCCAGTTTTAGATCATTTTGCACAAACTGGTTCCAATCCACAATAGGAAATGAATTAATACTCCACAACCATACAATTATTTATAGACCTATCCTGAGAAAGCAACATGATAACTGATATTTCATCTTAAAACCAATTAGTGTCAAGTGGAGTAGCCCATGATCTTATTAAGTAGTCTTAGAGTTTATGATTTTTCGATATGAGACAAGTGTTATATTTTAACACTTCTCCTCACGTGTGACCTGATTTGAGAGGAGTCACACATAAAAGATTGAACATGCGTGGACCATATTTTGAGATGATCACACTTGGAAGATTAAATATATATGAACCGAATTATTTGAGAGTTTATGATTTTCCGATGTGGGACAAGTGTTATATTCTAACACTCTCCCTCACGTGTGACCTGATTTGAGAGGAGTCATACGTGGAAGATTGACGATGCGTGGACCTCATTTTAAGATGGTCACCCTTGAAAGATTGAATATATGTGGATCGAATTTTTTGAGATGGGTTACACATGAAAGATTGAACACACATGTGATATATAATACGTGTGGAAGATTGAAGGTGCGTGGATTATGCACGCGCGAAAGTTTGATGACTAGACCATGAGCCTAGCTCTGATACTATGTTAAAATAACTAATGTTCCATCTTAAAACCAATTGGTGTCAAGTGGAGTAGCCCAGGATCTTATTAAGTGGTGTTAGAGTTTATGATTTTCCGATATAGGACAAGTGTTATATTCTAACAATAACCTTTCTAGTGACAAAAGTTTAGGTATCTAAATCAATTTTTTTTTTTGCAATGGAGATACACTTTGGATCTTTTCCTCTATATATTATATAATTTGTAAATGCCATTTTCACCTGACAAGCTGATCATAAGCCTCCTTGAATTCTTAATCTTTCCTATGATCCTAATGCTTACTTTGGAAAAACATAAAACATAACCACAGGAGAGGATGATCATTTTCTCAAATCTCAATGCAAAATCAACTTTTGAAATTTGAGGGACACATCTTTATTAAGTATAAGAATCAATAATAGTCATTCAGGCTTTCAAAAGCACTTCAATTGTTCTGACTTAATTAACTACAAAAATTTAGCCTCTTCTTGGATATAAAAAAGGCAAAATGCTCTGTCAATGCATCAATTGTTAAGTTAACGTCATTGAATGCAATTATACGTTAACTAATGCAAAATCACACACTTGACGACTCTATAAACTCTAATTAACAAAGTTAACACCCCAAATAGGATAGCGGACAACTCATGACAAGACTTAAAGCCCAAGTCAAAACGCAGAATACAACGCGTGAGCATGAACAAGGAAGAATATAATATATATATATATATATATATATATATATATATATATATATATATGCAATTTGAAGTCAAAGCAAGAAGAGAAATCTGAACATGTTTTGGTAAATTAACTAATCCGACATTAGAAGGAATGGCCAGGAATGAGGTAAAGCTTAAATGGCTAACAGGGAAACCGTACACAATTGCCTGTGAATTCCATTCCTCAGGGAAGGAAAAGGAGAGGAAAATGCTACATTGCAAAAGTTGTTTTGAACACCTTTTACCAACTAATATGGCAGGTGTTGATTGAACTCCATAAATTTTAAACTAACAAACCACAATCCACAGGTTGTCAAATCTACTTTAGTAAAAGTTTGGCCAAATTTCAGTGCTACACCTGGCATTACTCGGTGCAAATTTGGTGTTGGTAAAGTCGGGTGTCCTACCGTATAAACAAAAGAAAATAAAAAAGAACAACCAACACCCTAAGCTCATAATCTTGACTCAACAAACAAGACTAGAGTTGTAGAGTTAGAAATAACTATTGTTCGCCACAAATCCGCTGACCCAAATTATTTAACCCGGATTATTATTTACACCCATAACACTAACTTAAGCACTCTTATAAACTTTAAAACAACTTTCTTGGACCTGAAATCTAATTGTCCAAAATGGTTAACTTGAGTTATTACTTAATCCCATAACACTAATTAATAAACCGGTCTCATATTATACGGTAAAGATAAAATACATCATACCAACAATCATTATTGCTAAATATTAAGGGAAATAAGGCAAAATTAACGAATTAATTGCTAAGTTAGCAGCAAAGGTGAAGTTAAACTTGAGAAAACAAACCAAGTAAAGCGCATAGCAGCGCAAGAACACAGCTTTCTTGCTAGTCTGGTCACGGAGCACGTGAGCAGCACGGCGGTACTCTCTGCAATCGAAGTAGGACTTTGCTAACAAGTAAAAATCACTATCAATAGCGTCGTTATCGTCGTCCGGCACCGGTGTACAAGCCGCGGCAGCGATGGGAGTGGAAGTATAAGAAGTGACGTCAGCAGTGGCGGCGGCGGTGGAGGTGCGGAAGCGGCGGCGGATGCTGGAGCTGCCACGCTGGAATCGGGTGTGTGATGGGGTGTACTTTGCTGGGTCTTGCTCTATTCCCACTAGCTGCTCTGCTGCCCTTTAAAAATAATCCCAAAAAAAAAAAATTAAAAAATTAAAAATCAATATTTGATTTTTTTGAAATAATGAAAAAATGGGTCCTTTTTTTGTTTTGGGTTTACCATTTGGAGGCGGAGTAGAGGCAGCGGTCGGAGAGGTGGCGGACGGCGGAGCGGAGCTCGTTACGGCAGTTTTCTTTGGTGGCCATTGTTGGTGGATCTTATGGTGTCTGCATAAGTTTAAGTGTATGTGTGTGTGTGTGTGTTAAAGAGAGAGAGAGAGAGAGAGAGAGAGAGAATTATGGTGGTGTGTGAGAGTGAGGCGGAGCGAGCGCGCTTGGGGTTTTTCAAAAATTATTAGTCAAGTAGGTGGTGGTGCTCCGCTTGTTTTTGAGGGCAAAATTAAAGTCTTTTCATGTGGTCAAAAGTGAAAACTAACGTGACTTGTGCATACACCTTGTTTGGATTTAGGGGGAAGATTTAATAAAGTCTAAATGCCTAAAATAGTACTTAACGTTTGATCGGTTTGACAGTTTGATTTCTAATATTTTAAAATAGATAAAATAATTTTTAACGTTTGCTTAATTTGGTAGTTTGGTTCATAACGTTTCAAAATGGACAAAATAATCCTTTACATTTGCTCTTTTTAACAGTTTGGTCCTTAGCGTTTCAAAATGAAAAAAATAGTCATAAACGTTTGACATTCTGAACACCGTTAGTCCAAAATAGACAAAAAAGTACAAATTGGAGTAGCCCGATTTTACACACGTATAATGACAATATTTCTCCAATTCATATACCAATTTTTCCCTTGACTTATTAAACCGCATGTTTCTCGCATGATATAAATGTTAAAACTTAGATAGAAATAATATTTTAGACTAACGGTGTCCTGAATATTAAATATTTAGGACTATTTTGTCGATTTTAGAATGTTAGGGACCAAATTATCAAATTGAGCAACCGTTTGGGACTATTTCGTCTATTTTGGAACATTAAAGATCAAATTGTTAAATTGAGCAAACGTTATGAATTATTTTGGGCATTTTTCCTTTAATAAATGAAGGAAAAAGATAGAATCATTAAGGAAAATAAAATAGTTAAAATCTTGTTTGAATTGGAAAAATTTATAAAGGAGATGATGATAAATGATTATGGTTTTTTTGTTTGAAGTAGAAGCAAAATGGATGGAAGACGTAAATTTTATGTATAAATTGACATTTATGTCGTTTTTAATTTACATTTTACATATTGAAATTGTTTGGTAGACTTGCAATTAAAATAAGACCTAAGGGCAGAATAATCATCACAAAATAAATAATTTTTCTCTCCTTCCATTTGATCCTTTTTTTTTTTGGTCAAAAAAATTGAAAATTTATTAATACACAATTACAGAAAGCTAACCAATCCTACAAGGGAAGAAGTCATGGTACAGAATGGTAGAAAGCTGACAAAACAAATTGCTAATTCGATTTTCAGGAAGATAGTTGCACCTCGCTTACTTAGCTATCTAATTCACAGTACAATTAACTTGTCTTTTTACAAGACAAAGTCTAAATAAAGAATTCAAAGACAAAATATTTATAATTTTTACACAAGCTGCTTATCACGCTATTGTAAACATCTCCTAATATCTGTCTTAAAGGTCACTTTGTCAAGTCCTTTGAGTTTGAGCCAAAAGACGTGCCTCGTAGTGCAAACGCTTTGGCCTGCTCTTCCAAGCTTTTCCAAATTCCTGCATTTGATGATTACCTGCATCAGAAGTGTTGAGAAGTTGACAAGTAATTGCTGGAGCCAAAGGCTGCACTAGGTTATATCTTGTGCAATCTGCTGCAACTGTTTGATCCCAATTTAGAATGATACAATTGTGGGGTATAGGATGGACTATACCAATCCCTCCTATACCCCCATCCACCATTTTTCTCACAGGGGTAGAGACTAAAACCCTCTCCCTACTACTATTCCTTTCCCTCTATTTTGTATATGCAGTTTTGCTTCAACCCTCGTCCTCATAATTTTTGTGCATCTATTATTGATGAACAAGTAGCGACTTTTTGAGAGTTAGTGGTATCTTTTATAGAGATATCTTGTGAATTCAGAATTAAGTAGTCAACAGATTGAAGTAGATGTTATTTCAACCGTCCTTGATTCGCTTGTAATGGATTATTCATCTGTCAATAACGTGGCACTCTTAGATTGATTGACAAATCTTGGTCCATCATTTGCCCTTCACTCTCAAGCTCGATCAAGACTGAAGTAGAAACCATTTCAATCTTCAAGTTGCTATCTCATTCAAAATTATCTATTTATTAATAACATGACGCTTTCAAATTCATTGGCATATCTTATTCTATCAAATGGTATAAGAAACTATTTTGTTAAAGAAAGTTATTTCAACCTTCAAGATGTAATCTCATTCAAAATTATATATTTATTGATAATATGATGTTTTTAAATTGATTGACATATCTTATTATGTCAAATGGTATAGAAAAACAATTTTGTTAAAGAAAAACAAAACCCAATTACCATCAACACTCATAAAAGAAAATTTTGTGATTATCAATCAAAATTCTTTTCTATTGTTTAACCTAAAAAAGAAAAGAAGTTGAATTTAGAAACTCCTTCCACAAAACCAAACATGACTTGCTGTGTGATGTCCAAAATGTCCAAACATAATCCCTTCTACAAAACCCCTCTAAAGCCCCTTTCCCTCCACCGCCACCCCACCCCACCATCACCACCACCACCACCACCACCACCAGACCCCACCACCATCACCAACCTAATCCTCAAAACACAAGACCCAACCACCCTAACCCAAACCCTCCACACCATTACCCAATGGACCCCACACCTAGTCCACGTCATCCTAAAACGCCTCTGGAACCACGGCCCGAAAGCCCTCCAATTTTTCCACCTCCTCGATCGCCACCCTTCCTACTCCCACTCTGCTGCCGCCTTCGACCATGCCATCGACATCTCCGCCCGTATGCGCGACTATAAGACCCTCTGGACCCTGGTGGCCCGAATGCGCTCCCGGAAGCTTGGCCCGGCCCCGAAAACATTCGCGATCATCACCGAGAGGTTTGTCTCCGCTGGCAAAGCTGATAGGGCTGTTAAGGTATTCATGTCGATGCATGAACATGGTTGTCGCCAGGATTTGAATTCTTTCAATACGTTTCTTGATGTACTTTGCAAATCGAAACGGGCCCAAATGGCTTATAAGCTATTTAAAATGCTTGGAAGTAGATTTAAAGCTGATACGATTACTTACAACATAGTTACAAATGGGTTTTGTTTAATTAAGCAAACACCAAAAGCGTTAGATATGTTAAAGGAAATGGTGGAGAGGGGATTGAATCCGACCTTAACGACGTATAACATTATGCTTAAAGGATTCTTTAGAGCTGGTCAGATTAAGGAGGCTTGGGGCTTTTTCTTGCAAATGAAGAGGAGGAAATGTGAGATTGATGTGGTGACTTATACCACTGTGGTTCATGGACTTGGTGTCGCAGGTGAGGTGGAGAGGGCACGAAAGGTGTTTAACGAGATGGTTGATGCCGGGGTATTACCCTCGGTTGCAACTTATAATGCTCTAATTCAAGTTTTGTGTAAGAAAGATTGTGTGGAAAATGCTATATTGGTGTTTGAGGAAATGTTGAGGAAAGGTTATGTACCGAATGCCACGACTTATAATTTGGTTATTAGAGGATTGTGTCATAAAGGAAAAATGGATAAGGCCATGGAGTATATGGATAAAATGAAAGAGGATGAGTGCGAGCCTAATATTCAGACGTATAATGTTGTGATTCGGTATTATTGCGAGTCTGGAGAAATTGAGAAAGGGTTAGAGGTATTTGAGAGGATGGGAAGTGGAGATTGTTTGCCCAATTTGGATACTTACAATGTCTTGATCGGTGCAATGTTTGTGAGGAAGAGATCAGATGACTTACTGGTGGCAGGAAAGTTGCTGATTGAAATGGTTGATAGAGGATTTCTCCCTCGGAAGTTTACCTTCAATCGTGTTCTCAATGGACTACTGGTAACTGGTAATCAAGAATTTGCTAGAGAGATTCTGAGGCTGCAAAGCAAATGTGGCCGTCTTCCTCGACAATTTAAATTATGAAGCCTATTTTTAGGAAGTAGATAATATTCGCATGTCGCTCTGAGGGCTCTTTTAATCTGTCAAGCTGGGGAAGGGTCTACCCTCTTTGTGGCTTCTGATTGGTGTATTAAACAGGGTCTAGATTTGGTGGTTTTGCTAAGGGCCTGGTTCTCTCATAAACTCTGCGCATGAGTTGGTACCGTTATGAAAATCAGAAATCTAAGTCGGGAGCCATCTTGATGGCTATTGAGACTAACTGTCATGATTATGCTACTGCCAGCCATTTATCTAGAGAGGCCGCAATTAGAGGGTAAGCTTTTGAAGTTATTGAACCTGCAGCATCTGCATTATTTTTTCTCTAGGGAACCATCTTGATGGCTATTGAGACTAACTGTCGTAATTATGCTACTGCCAATCTTTATCCAGAGAGGCCGCAACAAGAGGGTAAGCTTTTCAAGTTATTGAACTGCAACATGGGCATGAAATATTTATTTTTGCTGTGGGCTTACAATAATATTCTCTGACAACAGGAACTGTTGGTTTTTTGCATTCCTTGAAGCCTGGAATTCAGAAATGTTGCAAAGTGAAGCATTTACACTAAGGAAAAAAAAGTAGGTCTGAGATGATTTTGTTTGATTGCCCATTGTACATTCTGCAATGTCAAGTGATGGCTGTCATTTTACCCATAACATAGACCGAGAGTTTACCCTTCTTGTGTAGATACCTCGGAAACAGGCTGTATGAGGATTCGTTCAATCATATTGGTAAATATAAGGCACATAATACCTTTATCTTCCTTCAAGTATCTCCTTTCTTAAGTCATTACTTAAAAAGCTCGTTCACTTAGTTGGTGCTTAATGTAGTATCCCTTTGCGCTTCACTCTTCGAGAATCAAAAAGTATTTGTAGGTTTTCACTTTTTTCTTTAATGAGGCATGCTTATAATTTTTTAGCAGGCATGAAGCTTAGCCCTTATTTAATTTTCTGCTTTGTTTCGTGTAAAACCTTGTTGTTTTATCATGCGTTCACAAGTAGATAAAAGAATCTGTGTGGAAAAAGGATTTCGAGAGAAGATTCCCACAGCTGTCTCACATTGATGTGCATCTTGGTCCACTTCATTATAGTATATTCGATAATTTCTAAGTAATCTTCCTGTACTAGAGTGGCCTAAACTATCCTCATAGCTAATTTAGTCCATGACATCTTCTGAAATTAATTTCTAATTCTATATTTAACATTCATCTTCTTTGAGAAGAAACTTCATTGTTTCCTGTAAGACATTTTGATCACTTCTACGTCCAAATTCAATTTAAGGGGACGACAAAAGCAGGATCTAGGAGCGCTTCTTAAATACATAACTTTTATTGTAGCTTACTTCTTGGCATCTCCTAAAATATACGTTTTTGATTAATTTACTGCTAGCATGGAAGGTATCTCCCCTTATCAAACCTAAATTTGATTTTAATGTTGTGTGGACTTGGACTTTAAGACTTCTTGTTTGCTTGTGCCATCTGCCCTGGAGATCTTATTGATGTTAGGCTATTCGAAATATTAGTTAGTTCGGTTTGTACATTTGTTTAGAGGGCAATTCATTGTTATTAGTACAGTTTTGTGAACCAGTTGTGGAAATTTATTGAGCCCCTTTTGGCACGTTTTTGATGAACGTCAAGCTATCAAAAGAAATAATTTATCACAGCTCGGAATAAAGAGACAAAGAAAAAACAGTTGGTGAAGAGTGTCTTTCTCTCACTCTCACACACACACATACACAGATCTATTGTGATTGCCTTTAAAGAAAGTGGGTTGTTAACTAACTTCGCCTCTAGTTCATTTTCATACTTTAGATGCATTATGCTAGGGTTAGTGTGATTGTGCATACACCTTCACAAATGAATATTCATAAAAGATGTGCAGTCTAAAAAGATTAGAGACTGATTAGGATTATATAGCATCGTCTAAAACAAGAGAGATGGACCATGCTAAGAATGATATGTTGTTTATTGCCACACAAACTTTCATTCTTTTCCAACTTTCAACAGCTTTTCATAGTGGAGGCTTTGCTAATCACCTTTGTCATTGGAACAGGAAGAAAAGAAAGTGGTGGAAGGATCTTCTATGCATGCTTTGTAGAGTGATGGCATGAAGTTTTGCGTAAATCAACCAGAATTTCTTACTGTTACCTTCACGTGCCACAGACATCGGGAAATGATTTCCTATATTCTCTGCATCTATACATGTAAAGCATCATGTGTTTTCCTTAGTGTCATGTCATGGAGTATATACCAATTATGAGTTATGCTGTAGATTTGTTCAGCTGAAATCTCATTTGGGAGCAGACGGTAGCATTGGCAGATGTCAAGCAAGGTTGATAGAAATAAGTACATCACCGGTCAAATTACCAGAATTTGATTTCTGCTTCTGGAGGTGGTTTGTTCCGTGTATCATAATCACTGCGCTAGCCAAGCTTCCTCTCCACAATTTGAGCCCTCTACATTTAAGGTTGAAGTTGCTGAATGTCATAGTTTTGGAAACTTCGAAACAATAGAACTGGATTTGTTTGCTGGATTTGCAATGGAGGCAGTGAAATTTCTGCTGCAGCTCTTCTGGCAGCTGCAAGAGGGCTCTTTTGGAATGAAGAGGGTGAATGATTCGCAGGCTACACAATTAATCTGGGCATGGCCGCTAGCAACAAAGCTGAAATCACGGCCTTATGGGAAGGTTTACACTGTGTGTGCTAAGGCAGTGAGTATTGAAAGTCTTGAAATTGAAACTGACTCCCTGGTTGACGATTGCCCTCTCAAATTGCTACTTGACGATTGCAGAAGACTTATTGGAGACGATCCTGGATTCCATGTCATGTGTACTGTGAGACAAATTACTCATTGACGACTGCAAAAGACTTCCTCAAGAATACCTTTGATTTCAAGTAAGTCATGTGTGTTGTGTGAGATGAACAGATTTGTAGACTTGCTTGCAAACTTCGGCCTACGACACATTACTCTTATTGTTAGAAGACAAAAGCGGTGAAACATCTCTTAGAATGATTCTAATGTAAACGACTTTGCCTCTTTTAAATCTAAATAAATAAATAAATAAATTCTTCATTAATTCCAGTAGTTGCAGGTATCATGTCCTGAACACCCTATATCCCCCTCCTCTTTCTACTTTATCTAGTTAATTAATAGCAATTCAAACGTCTATTTTTTTTACCTTGGATCATGGTAATTCATATATTCTGATCAACATTATAATAAATGGGAGAAAAAAGCCCACTTTGCGGACAATTCTTATTGCAGAAAGACAAATGTTAGATCTTACTAATTTTGTTATTAATTTATCACCTTCTATGTGAATGCTTAATTAGCATATTAAAAGAAAATAATAATAATAAAGTTGTTATTTTAATATGCTAATTAGGCATTCATATAAGAGATGATAAATGAATTGTATTTATATAAAAAGTGATGAAAATGGGATGGTATCTTAAAACTCATGCAGAAAAGGACCGCACTTTTAATCTAATCTAATCTGGGTTTGTAATTTCGATCTTTAATAGCACTTTATTCCTATAGATCACTAACTTTGGTTTGTTTATTTTTTCTACAAGATTTTTTGCAAATTACAAAACAATAGAATTGAAAATTCTAATATAAGGAAGCTAAGAGAAAAACTAACAAATTAAGAGTACAATATTAAAATTAATGTATTCAAGCCTCATAAGGAACTTACTGTCCATGATTTTGCATATTTAAGTCATATCTTGCTATCTGCCTTCTTTATTAATAAAGGAATATTTACTCGAGTTAATTTTTAATTTATTTGATAACTGTTAGATCTTGCATGTGTATTGAAAGTTTTTTGGTTTAATACTCGAATTTTTATTGGGTAATTTACTTTGATATATGAATTTTGTAAATGTTTGATTTTTTATTTTTTATTTTTTGTAAAACATATTGAATTTGTTTATTTGTTGAATTATGTGAGCTTATTATGTTGAAAGGCTATTTTCTTCAATAAAAATTGTGAAAAGGTTGATGGAGCATAATAGGGGACTCTTGGATGAATTATTTATTTAGTGACATACATTGAGAACGATCTATTGGATGTTGTTAATTGGGAAAAAATACTACAAATATTTTCAAAATATGAAGACTTGTAAAGGGAAAACTATAATGGTATAAATAATTTTGTTTTTTTAAAGAAATGACGGCATCTATAGTTGATTTTAGATTTTTGTATAATATATCATTTATTAAATAATATATATAAAAAGTTATTTGCAGGATAGTTAAATTATGCATTTAACTCCCATAGAGAAAAAGTTTTGGTTCCACCCTTTGCGTGCGAGGGGATCATCTTATAATTATTTTCTTGATTTGGGTGTTAAAAATATTCAAATATTGAAAGAAAACCACAATATTAGTAAAAAAGAGAACAAAATTTTGAACTGATAAAGATTAATAGTAATCTAGTAATTACAGTATGTGTGGATAATTCAAAAGAAAAGATAGTTAACATTTTACAATCCACACAATTTAATACAAAACAAAATAGAATTGAAAAGTTACAAAGAGCTAAAAGTCCTCGTATGACTAATTAGGATTCAGATACTTAATTAAATATGATATAACATGCATATATATCTTATGATTTATGGAAGATACGATAGTGGTTACTCTCTTTTTTTATTTTATCCTCACCTCTAGGCCACCACTCTCATAAAATTCGAACGCCCGCCAGTAAATTACTCAGTGGGTTACTTGGACTTCAAGAAACAAGAAACTAAAGTCAATTAGGAGACATTTAGGTGGAATTCCAAAACAAGACAGGATTATGCATTCCAATCCCTATATATGGGGGCTAGGGCTACACCCTACATGGTATTTAGCAAACCAAAGTACACATTAACCTCCTTATCACGTTTTGAAGAAATTAAAATTGTTTTTAGTTTTTGTGTTTCTTGTTTTGACCCACCCATCATTAGTTTATTTCTTCCTTGTCAAACATGGCTTCTTTGACCAAAAAAAAACAAACAAACATGGCTTCTTTCGTATCCGTTGATGAAGCCATGTCTACCCTTGATGATGTCTCCTCCTACGATGATTACTACGAACATCATAATCCAACAACATCCTACGATGATTACTACGAACATCATCATCATAGTCCTGAGGGTACTTATAATAAGGTCTCCTTTTACGATGCTAAAATAAGAGTAACTGTAACGAAGAAAGCCCTTGATGTAGCCGACTGGATTCGCAAAACACGACATCTTCATCGTCATAGGCTTGACAACCTCGTGATCGGTCTTGACGTTAAGTGGCTTCCAAACTTCCACCCCGAACACAACCACCCCACTGCGATTCTTCAACTGTGTGTTGGCCGCCGTTGCCTCATCTTCCAACTGCTTCACAGCGACTATATCCCATATTCTCTCTATACTTTCCTCGACAACAAATCTTTCACTTTTGTTGGCATTGGTATCAAAAAGCATGCCAAGAAGTTGTATGACCTTCATGCATTACAAGTCTCCAATCCTGTGAACTTGAACGTTTTAGCCATGACAGTGAAGAATGATGACAAGTTTGAAGGTATGGGGTTGAAGGGAATGGCGGATGAGATATTACACAAATTGATGCCGAGGCCTAGTCATGTCGCTCTTAGCAACTGGGATGCGGAAGATCTCGATCGTGAACAAGTCGAATATGCTTGCATTGATGCCTTCGCATCCTTCGAGCTTGGAAAAATTCTTCACCAAGCATTGAGTTTAATTGTTTAGATCTCCTTAAACTTGTAATTGTTAGGATGTTTAGTACGTGGAAATCAAGTTGTTTTAGTTTAAAATTAAAAGTCAAATTTCATTGATATCACAGAATATTTACTCGATATATTTATTATGCTCTTCCATTCTGGGCTTCTTATAAATAAGTTTCTGTAAGAACGTTCAGGGGCTGATTTAAGATTTTTGTTTAATTATGACTAAAATCACACAATTTAATACTTATATATACAAAAATAAATTTTTAGTGGGAGCTAAATTGATTTTTGAAACTCTTGACTGAACTAGTACATGTATTAGAATATATCACTGCATCCGACTAAGATAAATGATAGTTTGGTGTATGAAACTTTTGCTATAGTAAAATATGTGGGAGAGTCTAACCAATTTCATTGTATTATACGTGGTCTTACTTCATATTTTTTGCAAAAGATAATTACCACGACTCAGAACCAAAACATATAAAAGGCAGCAACACATCATAATATTGTGAGTAAGATCTAACAGTTTTGAACTATCTATACCATTTTATCATAATTATATCAGCAACTCACAATTGTCGAATCTCGCTCATAACATCATAACATTATGAACAATTCACAATAGTTGAATCTCTTTCACAATTACCAAAATGCAGGGTTGACGACTATGTCAGACCTCATTCAAAGAACTGCTCAATAATATCATCATATATATGTTGGAGGTATTTTATACTAAATGAATCAATACAAATCTAAGAATGAAGAAAATCTAGACTTTTTAACAAGTGTAATACACACATATATATACTCAAGAGAGATAAGATTGTTGTGGCAATACAAAGGTGGTGTTTTACAATTTCTCTTTATTGTATTTATAGTATGATTTCCTCTTGTACGCTAACGTTCAGAGTCTTGTTTGGAAGGACAATGCTATTCACCACCACAACTTCATCTTCAACAGTCACTGATTCACCTGAAGTTAAAATTTGTTGATTTAGTTAAGATGATACTGCTTCATCTTGAGCGAGAAAAAAAGAATAATCTACGCTAAAAGGGGAGAAAGCATTAGTGGATTACCAAGAATTGTGACGCCAAGCTTCGCGTTGTAATCTCCGGTGGCCTAAAATCAGTTGATTAAGATTAGGATACTTACTACTGCTACATAATGTTAGGGAGCAAAAAAGAAGACATGTTAAGATCTTCTTCCTCAACCCCGTTCCCACTCGCTCTGTCAGGAGATCAGTTGATATAGCTGATTTCCTCAACCCCCGTTCTCACTTTCTTTATGATTTTAGCGTAGCTGGAGAAAGGAGTTACACATACTACGAGCAGATGTCTACAAATGTATAATGCCTAGCAACTCGTTATGTGTTTCTAAGACTGACTTTGAATCGATATATCTGAAGCAAAATTCAATACTACCACACGAGCATTAATGTCAACAACCAAACTGGTTCAGGCAGAGGTTATTTCAAAAAGGATATAAACACCCATTAACTTAGTTGAAATAGTTGATGACAAGAGATTTTTCCTCATTTTCCCACAAACTGCACAATAGCATTCTAGTGCACGAAACACGAGTTTTAGGGATTTCATCACAAGAAAGAAAAACGGAAAAGGTAGTGAAGCATGCAAATTAAGTTGCAGATATTTGTATTCTGTTAAGTACTTAAATGTAAGCAAGTCAGTGACTTATTCTACTCATGAGATGGATATTTCATTGCTTTATGCCTTCTGAAAGGTAATATTAGAGAGCGAAATCAACTGACTCTATTTTAACAGTGTCAAATGACTAGGTATATTACTTCATATTAAGAGCATTATCCCCTTTCACCAGAAAAAACTCACAGTGAACGTGAAGACTGTACTAAAACAATCATCAAATGTTACCTGAACTCGGGACCACCTCCCAATTGAACACTTCCATCCCACAATTGCATGAATAACTACAGCATTTTCCTAAGAAACACAAGACCAATGTCAGGTTCCTCCTCATTTGACTGGAGCAGATCTTATCCTGTAATTTGGTTTAGTACCTTAATTTCAACATCGTCAAGAATTATACAATTGATGAGCCTGACACCAGCTCCAATACGAGCATTTGCAGAAATCGAAACATTTGGACCAATCTGCAACATGACAAACAAGTCAGTCATACAGATGGAAAAGAAAAAGAGCACAGTGGATAAAGCAAGCAAGTAAAATAGTCTTTACTATTTAACATGGTCTAGGGCTCTAGGGCTCTAGTGCTGAATTAGCATACATGCCCAAGCATTGCAGTCATCTAAAGTTGAAGTCCTATGACGATCTAAGCTGTTCTTCATAGTGCAAGCATGTAATAGTATTCCATGCAAGTAAAAGGGTCTACATCAGCCTTTTCTATTTCATGATGTAACAAAATACGAAAGATAGTGTTCAAGTTTAGCCGAGAAGGCAAGAATGCATAGGAGAAGTGTTGAACACGAATTCTGTTTGCATTTAAGTTTAAGCAAAATAGCAAAACACGTGTGTTACATGACACAAATGCATGTCTGAGTTCAAGTAATTACAGAGATAATTACATCAGATTTATAGTACACGACACAAGTGCATGTCCGAGTTCAAATAATTACTGAGATAATTACATTAGATTTATAGTACACATGACACAAATGCATGTTTGAGTTCAAATAAATACAGAGATAATTACATTAGATTCATAGTACAAAAATGTAATTAAAAAATAATGAGAAGGAATGCATTCTGAATAAATTACCTTTGCAGTTGGATGAACTTTTGCAAATGGATGTATATAAACATCACCGCTGATGCTAGCAGTCTTTGCTCTGTCCCCACTCGCCAAAAGATGGGGTGAGGTGACTCGGAATTGGGCAAGATACAAGCCAGAGCATTTCAACGACATCCTGCAACATATATCACTCCACAGTCATGTGGGAGTTCCACAGATAACTAACAAGGAGGAAAGAATACTTCTATAAGTACTCCTATTTTGCTTACCCAGGAGTCTTAATTTGTTCCCAGAAATCCATGGTTTCATATGTATATAATTTCTGCTTCCCTGCGAGGGGTGATAGGATATCTTGATCCAACCTTACAAAATCTGAAGGAAGACTCCTGTCAAATGAACTCGAGTAAGAAAGGCAAGTAAAAAGCAGTTGAACATTCTATGAAATCCAAAATTTAAACAATTAATGCTGATGGATTGTGGTTTAAACAGAAAACTACAACTAAAGATCAAACAAATATTCCACTAACGAAAGAGTGGATCACATTCTCAAGAACTCATTTGTATATAACCCAGGGGTCAGGGAGCAAGTGCAGTACCCATCCCCAAGCTGGCTTCTGCCCCCTTCTTTTTCTTTTCCCCTCTTCTTTTTGTAAATAATTAGTATCGACTTGGTCTTAACTAGAGAGATGAACTAGAAAGTGACATAATTAGTTAGGGGCATGTGAGCTATTAAGGGCATATTTCTTGGTTTGAATACAAAAGATGGGTTTGCAAAAGTATTTGCCAGTTCCATTCAAGTTGACCGATCACTAAAAAATCTTATAATTATCCCCGATATGAATATCCTCTTCCTCAGATGCTTGGAAAGTCACAGTTGTTTCTAAAACATGTGGACTATGTAGGAAAGCCAAGCAGCGGATATAATAACTTCTCATGCCCCCTCCACGAAGATTCCGTTTCGTAGAAAAAGCCATCAATGACTGCCAAGGGTTGACCTATGAACTTAAAGGTAAGACATATGCTACATGGTGATTTCCAACACTGTTGCCTCAACTGTTCAATAACACTGTCATATCGTTTAACCCATGGTATTACAAGCTTTAATATCAATGAAAAAAGAAAGAACAGTTACAGGATTTTTTGAAACTCGTAATTAAGAAAGTAATCTGGGATCGCTTGTTCCTATTTTATAAATATTAGTATGGGTCTGAAATCTCTTGACAACAATGACCGTGATGGGGATGTTGAGCTATGCAAAATACTCGGTGGAATTAAAAGAAATAGGGTTAGATGAAAGCTTAAATGCTTGGATGTGGTGATCATACTTGTTCACTGGCTGCAGCGCTTCAAAACTGGATACACGCCTTAGATTAGCTACATAAAACAAAAGGAACCCATATTACAGAATGAAGATTTCATATCAGATATCCACTAGCCGCTACGTATTATCAGCTCAAATCAGCATAAAACTTTGAAAATTTTGAAGGTGGAAATGATCTTCTTAAGGGCTGCCTTATGAACGAAAGCAAACAAATGGGCGCCCTCGCTCCAATTGTTCATGAGTTTTCTTTGTGGGTGATGGCAATGAGAGTGGATAGTAATCTATTTGTATTGGATAACAGTAGTTCCACTGGATTTTGTGCTGTAAAATGTAAAACTGAGCAACATAAAGAAATATTCAAGTAAACCCATTTTGGGAGAAATGTGTAAGCCCATAATCATCTGCGAAAATGAACTAAGAGAAATTTCTACATGTTATTTTCCATATTCAAGTACTTTTCATGTGAGCATTTTTTTGATAAGATTGAGCATCAAAGTTAAAAAGTATATGCTACTACTTTCCACAACCCTGACACTAAGTCATAGCATGTAAAGACTGTGTGCAGATTTAATCATTCCCAACATATTTTGAGTGCGAAAAGAAGTAGAATTCAAATTATTCAATCCAATCTCTAATCGCATTCCAATAACTTGTGCACTATTTATAAGGAACTAAAAAGATTCTGCAACTGCTAGACACCACAGTTCTATAAATAAATAGCTATAGTTTTTCACTATCACCAATAAAGAAACAACGGATGTTACTTCTAAAAAAAGACAGAAGGAAATAATGGATGTTAATCAGATGCAACTGCTAGTAAGGTAGGGAGGTGACACCTAATGATACGAACTGTGTTTCCTACTATTTCTACAAAGATGCATAGCAGATAATGCATTGGTAACAGCATATATCACCAAGCAGTTGCAGAAAAGAATAGGAGCGAGCAAGAAGAAAGTAACAACTTAAAAGATGTGTCTAAACTGTCCTGTGGAGAAAGAGAATGCAACTCAAAATATCAATATTTACACCACAGCTAAAGTTATTGGAACTGTTCAAATGCTACTAAACTACTAACCAGCAGCAACTTCATCAAATGTGCCAAAGGATAAAAAAAGGTTAATTCTATATTGTTTTGCTTTGAATTGATGATAAACCATAGAAGATCGCAAATAACACTGTTCACAAAATTTAAGTAGGACCTACAGGTTATGGCACCAACCTCGGTCTTTTCGATGTGTGGATACACCTTGAATAGCAGTAAAAATATCAGGTGTGAAAACATAAACACCGCAGTTTATACGATCACTAACCTGCATTTCCCAAAACAAGATACTACATGAATTTATATTGGAAGCAATATACTAAGACCTCATTGAGCAATGAGAGAAGAAGACGAGAATAAGAATTGGATCTTGAACATACAAAAGTTTCAGGTTTCTCCGCGTAGTGCAAGAGTTCTTTGGTTTCAGGATCAGCCACCAATTCCCCGAACTGATATGCTGACTCAGCAGAAACCTGACACAGAATATAAAGGATCAATGACATAGGAAGGAATAGAAGACCATATGGTAAAAGTACTTAATAGACAGTTTAGAATTATGTTTACGAACCTTGATCACGAGTATTGTCCCCATTGCACCATATCTTCTGTGAGCCTCTGCAAAATGTTGAAGGTGACAATGAGAAATTACCTTTCCACCAAAATGTTACTATCTTAGCTTTCAAGTATTATTTCATATGGGTCTATCGACTTGTAGCAAATGAACCAAGATGAAAGTTATCGCCTGAATATAGCAGAAGAATTACCTAACATCTCAGGCAGTGGGAAATTGCAGCAAACATCACAGTTCAGCAAAAAGATATGGGACTGCAGGTAAAAATAGAATGAGCATGTTAAGAACAAAAGTCAAGAATGAGAAGAAAGATGATGATAGTATTATTCTATTCATTTTTTTTCAAATAAGCAAGATTTTTACCCCTTATACCAGTTATGCTTATTTATATTATCAGTTGGTTTTCCAGTCAACAATGAGGAAACAACTACGAATAGGGGAAGATGAGAACCGGATTCTCTTCCATGATTACGTCCCGGAAGTTGTAAAGTCCACCAGCTGACCCATGTGGTTTGTCTTCCTTCATATATCTATTAACATCAAGATCATGAGGAAACAATAAATAACTTGAGTCCTAGTAACAACTTCCATACGAAAAAGTCATAAATGCACACCTGACAGGAACTTTTAGCTCGTTCGAAATTGAGGAGACATATAATGCAAACTCACGCTCCTCATAGAAACCAACCAGGTAGATCTGTGCTAGATTTGGAATCTAATAGAAGAAACAATTTAGCACAAGGCTTGAGAAATTTTACACAAATAATGCATAACTAGTCCACAACATATACATTCGCCAAAATCAATTCTAATCTTCTCATAATTTGATCAAAATTTAAGTACGTCAAATGACAAAATTTTCATACCAAGACACTGAAAATATAGGATGAATTTTATTCTATGCAATTCTCGGCAATAAATCAGCAAACACACATACCCTTTTACAGGCAGAGATAGGATGATGAACCATTGGCTGTCCTGCCAATGGAAAAAGCGGCTTCGGAATATTCAGTGACAACGGCCTGAATCTAGTACCTATAATGCAAGATTCACCATTTTAACAAGACAATCCAAATCAATAATTAAGATTTCACCATCATTTTACTAAAAATACAAACTTTTACACAAAATAACAAAAAGCACCACAAGGGTCTTATTATTCATCAAAAGATCAAAACTTTATAAAGAAACTAGCATGATTTCCTCAAATAATCAAAATTTAACAAAGAAATAGTACAAATTTACCGAATTACAAAGTAAATATTTAACAAGTAATTAAGATACAATGAGATTCTCACCTTTGGTAGGGCCACCAACCATTATAACTGCAACGACTTTCTCTTCTGAAATTCCCATCTTTTACCAAAAAGCAAATCCCAGATCCCAAAACACACTGTGCAAGCCTATAGCTATGTCAAAAACCTCAAATTCAATAAATAACAAAAACCCAATATGTATATATACACAAATATATCAATGTTGCATTATTTTCAAGTGATTGTTTCCTTCATTTAACACAATTGAATTGTTATTAACAAGAAAGGCCAATATTAATAATGCACACTGTTGAAATGAAAAACCAGAAACAGAGTGCTGAAAAACAGAGTCAGTGTGTGTATGTGTGTGTAAAAATGTTGTGATGAATGGGGGTAGATGGGATCTAATAAAGGGGAGATGAGTATATGCAGCAAAAGAATTGGCCAAATGGGTAGGAAATTTCCCACTCTGTTTTCTTTCACAGGCTCTCTTATCTGTTTTTCTTTTGTTGCTCTGTTTTTAATGCTGATTTGAGGGGACTTTTGCAGGTGGCGTAGGCTAACCACCATTCTTACCTCAAAGTCACGAATGAGGTACAGATTTTTATAAGTAAATCTTGAAAAGTACTCCATGGTAGTAATGAATTTGGATAATCTCATATTTTATAATGTTATGAGGGATTAATAGTAATAATTTATTTAAATTATTTTATTATAATTATATAGATATGTGATGTTCATTGGATCTCGATATGGACAAAGCATTATCATCTATAATATAATTAGAAAGATTAAATAATAATTAATTATCTAAATTATTTTATCATAACTATGTATATGATATCAATTGGAACTCGATATGGACATAGTGTCATCATTGAATCTCCTATAATGTAATAAACGATATTAAATAATGATAAATTATCTAAATTATTTTATCATAATTATATAAATATATGATGACTATTAGATCTATATAGTATCATTATTGAATTCCACTTATAATGTTATAATAACATAAAATGATTCAAGTCCAATAATATTCGTGTAAAAAGGGACAAGTGTCCTTTTGGTACAAATGTTATTAATATTTGGATTGATTTTGTTTTGGGACTTAAGAATTTAAATGGTCATAAGTAAAAAAGAATAAATAGTTTTCCAAAAAGTAAAAATGAATACAAGTGATTTCAGAAACAAATATAGGTTTTCATTTTTTATTATCGAATTTTAATTACAACTCTTCCTAGAAAAAGCAATTGTAAATCTATTTTAACTCTATTTTAATGTTGTCCAAACTAAATTAAGATTTTTTTTTTGGGGTCTAATATCAAGAGTAAATTCAAAATCTTTGATTTCTGCTCAATGACTGTCTTCCCCTTGTTAATTAATCGAGACTTTTATAGTTCAAAGCACTTAATAATTATCGAACTATTGAATTGCTTTATTAACAATAAGAGGACAATATTAATAATGCAGCTAAAGAATAGTACAATGGTAGGAAAAAAAAAAAAAACTTTAACAGAGTGCTGAAAAGCTGAGTGTTTTGGCATTGAGTGCGTGTGTGTGTGTGTGTAAAATAGTTGTGAAAAAAGGGAGGGGCAGATGGAATCTAATAGAGAGGGATAAGTATATGAAGAAAGAAGGACAAATGGGTAGGAAGTTTCCAATTTTGTTTTCTTTCGCATGCTCTTTCTTTTTTCTGTTATTTTCTTGCTTTTTTTTTTGATACAAGAGAGGCCTAGGCCGTGAAATGTGAGTAAAATTTAAACTCGCGTCGAACTCACAAGCCTCTTACATAACCAAGTGTCATGCCGCTAGACTAAAGTGTCTTTGACTTTTCTTACTCTGTTGTAATGTAGATTTTAAGAGATTTTTCGGGTGGAACTGGAATAGGCTAGACCACCTTCTTACATCAGAGTCATAAATAAGGTACAGATTTTTAAGAAATCTTGAAAAGCACTCCATGGTAATGTTGGTTTGAAAAATAAAAAAATAAAAGTGTCGGGAGGATATTAAAGTCAATTTCGGTAGAGAAGTCGATAATAATGCTGGATTGAATTAGTTTTAATCTCAAAAGATTTCGATGGTTACAAGTTGAAAAGTAAAAAATAATTTCGAAAAACTAAGGACGAAAAAAGGGATTCGAAAAACAAATATAGACTTTTATTTCTTATCGTTGATTTTCATAACAGTACAATTACGCTTATAAAGAGCTAGTGCAAAACGATTTTTAGTTTATTTTGATGTTAATCCTAGTAAGTTCAAAGTATATGATTGTGTGTTGAATGAGTGTTCTCCCCCTTGTTGGTTAATCGAGGTTTTTATAGCCCGAGACACTTGATAACAGTTAAAACAACCATAGATAAACCTATCTTATAACTCATCATTTGTAATTGTGTCCATGATCATTTTTCTTGAGAAGGCATATATGTGTCCTAGCAGATCATTATTATTAAAAAGATAACTTCCTCTTTTTTAATCTTAATTTTCTAATACACGTGACACCATTTAATTAAATCAGTCTATAAAAAAAAAAATTAGTCAAATCTGACTTAATTATAGTACAGTAATATACTCAAACCCATCTCACACTTATTAGATTTGAACTCGTGCGTTTTTCAAAACTTTTTGTGGCATAGTAAATATCAACTCGACTTAGGGTAATTTGGGCAAAACAAGTGAAGACGCTTGATTCAACCCAATTCTAGCCTCAGAATCAGTTAAAATTCTATCAATTTCTCCCATAACTTGGGTTTTATCTGTTGGGAATAACATATTTTCCTACTACTCAGAATCGGGTATGAGAATAATGTGAACAAAACACAAGCAATTTAAAGTGGTTTGGAGCGGAAGAATGACCGTCCCCAAGATGGGCCTTTCCCTCCCGTGCTCAATGAATGAACGCGTATGGTGCGCTTATTAAACTTTGCCTTTCTAAAATGAGTTTTGGGCTTGTACTTCATCATGTCCTCCTTCGAAAGGGATTGGTCCATATACTCTGCCTTTGCATTAGAGATTCAAGGGCCTTTAATTGGTGATAAAATTACTATAGCATCGTTGCGTCAAGCCAAGTGATTATGCATGTATGGCTCTTACTCCAAGTCTCTTATTGGTTGTGATTGGGGCAGCGGCCGTTCTGATGAATTACCTTGGATACCTGTTAAGTTCTTGCCACCATTGACTTTTAAGTGCATGGTTTTGAACTATTATATAAGCTGTCATTGCCATGCGTCTTCCTTGGTTTGGCGGATATTGAGAATGGGCCACACTTTCTGCATGGTCCAAGGGCTTATTGGATTTGTCATATGCTTTGCTTTCTACTATGACAATCTCTTTCCAATAGCCCAGGACTATTTTTGACAACTACAAACATAATTTTCTAATGCCTAGTAATAAATAAACTGTAGTCATCATTTGAATACATGAGTATACATCCGCTCCACATATGCATACATTGAGCCGATGAATAAATCCTGCATCACGATTGATAAAAGCACTACACCAAATTCTAAACACATATATAGTAATATGTTTGTCTCCCTTCTTGTGTAAAGCTTATTACAGAAAATCAATTATTGACCCAAACAAAGCCCAAAGGGAACCAGCAAGTGGGAAAGTTCCCACCTTCCTGGAGTCGCATATTGCCCAGTTCTGAAACCCCCTATACCTCGTATTTAGCAAATATCGCGCTTCTATCACTCGTTTATTTTACAGCTTTGAAGGGGACATGTACCAGCCCCATGGTTCATCAGAAATATACTGTGTGACTTGCTTCACATTCAAGTAGTTGTCAAGGCCCCTGCAACAGAAAAAGCTATGTCAATACAATCAAAATCTATTATTGCTCGCTACTATTCCTGCTACAGTGTGTGAAGTGCAACTGCTATAATCTCCGAGATTTTTGGACTAACAAATATCGCAGCAATGATGTCCTTACTTATTCATTATATAGTAGTAGTTTACATGGTGTGCGTTGATGATTTATTTATTCATATTTTTTCACATCTCAAACATTTGCAATGCTACCGTTCATCCTATCTGTAATTTAGTGTAATATTTGTAATACTACAAACCTAAATCCTAAATCAATTGTCATGATCTTTCAATTGTTTATACAAGTAGATATCGGATCAGCATATACGTGTATACATACTCTAGCATACAAGAAGATCCTTTTGCATCCGTATTACTTTTTCAAACTTTGATGTACAAGTGGCTTATATTACATTAGAAAAGAAAACATGAAAAGAGCAACTTTACACTACTCTCCTCTTCTCTGTCATTATAAACCATGGCTTTAATGTCTCTTACCTTCACATACATATATCTTAAAAGATTAATAGAATTCAGAATCAGTTGATTAAGCAGTTTTAGAGGACATTCCTATGGCAATTATAAGCGAATCAAAGTAGTGTCCGGATAAAAAGACAAAAAATAATGGGAGTGCGGTTCCACATGTTTCTTCGATCTACGAGATATATCCACTCCATATAAATGAAACTTATTTGCATAGTAGTCCTATCATTACATATTTAGTAGAACATTTCTTATAAACCTGTAGCGCTGCCCTGCTTATTTCGCAATGTTTACTCAGCTTGTACATCCTTTTTATAATCTTCTTTTCTATTGCATATCATTCCTCTCGTTTTCTATACAGGTACAACACCACATCTAAGAAACCTATATTTCAAGTAGAATATGTCTTTGAATACGAAAAGAGTAATCCTAGCTGGAATGAATCTCCTCATCAGGACTGAGTCTTTGGTTAAACTTCCTTCTTTAGATCTGGAAGCTAAGTAAACCAAAACAAGTGTTATCCCACTAAGTGGAGTCCGATATGTAGATTTGATGACACCACTCATTCCTGTTGAGACTTATCTCTTCCGTTAGCTCCATGACAACAACATCTTTCTAAGTGTCCCCCTTTTAACTCCTGTAAGGTCTTCCTCCACCCCTCTTATGGTCTACAAACTCCATAGTTTTACACCTTCTAATAGGTGTCTCCACTAGTCGCCTTCTATCATGCACAAATCATTTTAAATGGTTTTACCTCATCTTGTCCTCAATCAAAACCACCCCCACTTTTTTCGAATTACATTGTTTCTGATCCTGTCCTGTTCAGTATCATCACATATCCATCTCAATATTCTTATTTCGAATATTGACATCTTCTGAACATGTTGGCACTTTACCACCCAAAACTCTAAATCATACAACAAAGCTAGTAATATAGCTATCTTATAATACTTCTCTTTTTAACTTACAGAATTGCTTCAGATCTACCGCAAAAGAAATACAATAAAATGAATTCCTGCCTTAAATTTAATCATCTTTTTAATTGAGTTTTGTTTCCTTTGGATATCTTTTGTAACATCAACATTTAGGCTTTAGCCAAACCAAATGCTGCAGCCAATACCAGAATAGTCCTACTACAAGAGCTCCTAGTCAATCTGCAACCTAATATGACAATCATGTTGGACTAAGAAGCTTTCGTGAGAGCCCCCGTATGATATTTAGTTGCCAGTTATACTGAGAATATGCCTTTTCTTTGCATTGTTCTTCTCTCCATTCAGTTTTATTTTTAGCTAACCAAAAGAAAAGAGAGTCAATTCTTCTTAAGAAAAGATAATTCCTCAATGCCATTCTACCGTAACACCTATCGTAATCCTTAAATAGAAAATTCATAACCTAATGTGTTACTTCTTTTCATATATCAAGCAGTTCCAAAATCATTGAATCGTGAAATTTCACATTACCATTCGCCTAGCTCACGACCGAAGCCACTTCGCTTTTTGCCCCCCCAAGGAGCTTGACAGAAGCATGGCTGCGAGCAGTTGACCCAGACAACACCCGTCTGAAAAGCCTGCAAAATAATCCAACAGAGAGATAATCAACAAGAGACTTTTCCCGAGCTTAATTTGCTCACATTTGGCTCCGCAGAGAAATTCTCACCTTCGTCATATGCTCACATCTTTCCAGATCTTTTGATAGTACAGCAGCAGCCAGACCATAACTACAAGAAGTTATAACCATAAATGCAGCAGACAGGAAAGATGAAGTACATGATAGAGACAAAGATGTTGGGCTATAGAATCATTCTGCAAAGAGATACACTCACTGCGTGTCATTTGCTAGTTCAATGGCTTCTTCTTCAGTTGCAAATGTCTTCACACAAAGAACAGGTCCAAATACTTCCTCTTTCCAGATTTGCATGGAGGTCTTTACATCAGTTATGATAGTTGGTTCAACAAAAAATCCTTTCTTTAAATGCTGCAATTTGATCTTGAACTTAGTCTCGTCACATCAGATGGGTTAACAAAGAGGACGCATACCATAATGGGAAAGTTCTACCTGAGGACGCTCCCCACCACACAAAATGGTTCCACCTTCACTCTTAGCTGTTGCGATGAACTTCATTATCTTCTCATACTGAAATATTCACGAAGTCACAAGCAAATTAAGAAATTCCGTTATAATGGAGTCTAGGTGAGATGACACCATCAAACATCTTTAATTGATCTCATCTCCTCAAAGATAACAACAAATATAAAAAAATTTAATGAACTATTGCACAAAATTGTTTCATTCTGCTTTTCCATATTCTTAGTTAACTTTATTCTTCAATCAATACGTGAAGCCCAGAACACTGCTTTCACCCTCGTGTCTGTTAAGGGAAAATGGAAATATCAAATTTGCATCTTTATCACCATACACATGTACATGCCCCTTGATTTTTTTCTTTTTCTAATTGAGTTAATTATACCTTGTGCAGAGAACAAAAACTAAAATGGAAGATGATGATAAAGGGGACAAACTACGATAATCTGTGGAGAGTTTCAGAAATTTTAGTTTAGATCTTGTGCAATGAAATGATCAATGGGGTCAAAAACAGAGAAGAAGATATAAACAGAAACCTTGCTGACACATTTCAGATGTTAAAGGTAGTCAACTGACAACATTTTTTCAACAACTTCTTGTTCAATCCCCCCTCCCCCTGCGGCCCTCCCCACATAAGATCCCATAATAATTGAAAGGAAAGTAAAAAGGGGAAAAAAGATCAAAAGAAAAATACCCAAGAGTACTATGAAGAAAATGAAAACAGCTAATAAGGGGGAAGTGAGAGATTACAGGCAAATAAACATCTTATTGACAGCAAAGACTAATCTTCAATAATTAAGATTTGGACGTCATCTATAATTCAAATAATAAAGTGTTGTGCTTGATATTCTTTATATTCATCGAAATGACTGAGGTGCAAAGTAATAACTTCATTTAGGTGCTAAAGCAAAAAACAGGGTTGGCCTGCTGTGAATACGGTCAAGTTCAGATCATCATGATTAGAATCCTGTTCACATCCCATTTAGAGACCTATTGTATAACTCTCTCTTAGCTTACCTGTCCACTACTAACAACAGGACCAAGCCGGCAACCTTCCTCTAATGGGTCTGAAACTTTGATGTTTTTGCACCACTGCACAAGCTTGTCCAGAAATTCCGCAGCAATACTCTCCTGAACATCCAGAACATCTAATCCTTATAAAAATAGGTAAAGCACGTAAAAAAAAAAAAATATAAGAACTCAGGTGCAAATGAAATCTACTATTCTTAACTAGTGCATCAGTTCAGATTTGTGCCACAAGGGTCTCAGAGTAACCGTGACAAGTAATTCACAATAAATCAAAAGAAAACAAAACAAACCTTTTAAAATTCTACATGTTTGTAATGCAGCAGAGTCATGCACAAAGATCTAAAGAAAATTAAGAAACCACGAGGTGCCAAAAATTCATCTATGTAGAAGACATCTACGAATCTGTAAGCAAGAATGTTGAGAAAAATTTAAGACTTTCCAAAAGCAACTCAAGGCAGGTCTTCTTGATAACAGACTACTTGCAAAACAAACTCTTCCACTATATAGCCTACTTGCACAACAAATTCCTCTCTCTCCCCCTCCCCCCCCCAAACCCACTCTGTCTCTGTTTTTCATTATTTTTTTAATGATTCCTATCTTAGTTACAACAGAGCATTTTCAAAATATACAATGTCATTTGGGTTAGAGTTGCAGAGCTAAATGCTTCTTAGCATAAGAGCACCTATAGAAGGGCACTATCAAGATGGACGTCTCTATTATGGCTTACATCTCTTTCATAGATGGTAGTTGAACTAGCTTAACCAAACCCTGTGGGAAAGCCAGGCAACCAATATGGAAATGTAGAAAAAGTTCACTTTCTAGGCTTGTAACTAATGCCTCCTCAGATGCCATGTTTGGCCTTTAACCTAGAAGTATCAATCTGATTTTAAGAGACCGATTGCCTCCAGTTCAAGTTTCAGAGGTAACAACGTTTGGCCTTCAAAGCAAGAAATAATAGTCCAGAGTTTTAATTTCTAATTCTGACAATTACCCCCTTTTAGTTTTGACATTCCCCCAACACCCCCTTCTCCAATGAGTTTGAAAAATTTTCAGAATCTTGTCAACTACTTCCTTCTTGCTCCCATTAATTCTTCTTCCACATTTCATTTTCGTGAACTTTTTCTTCTCAAACAAATAAAAAATAGGGGTATGTTCCCCCCTATTCATTTTAAAGAGCATTTGGGGTTGAGTGCTTCCGCTTTGTCCATTGGCTTTCTTTGGTTTTAGTTCTCCTAAGAAATACAAAAGTTAGGAGTGTTTCTGCCTTCCATTTTACATAATTTATTCTATGAAGGAAGAATATAGGTCATAGATGCTCCCAGTTTCCTTTTATTCAACTTCTCAAAGGGATTTTAAAGGTTTGGAGTGTTCCGTTTGTCCTTCATATTTCTTCTCTCAATAGAAATTGAAGGCCATGAGTACTTCCAGTTCCGTCAAAAAAATTTAATCTCTAGCTTCCCAAAGAGAATTGAAGGTTAGAGTGCTTCTGCATCTGTCCTTCATTTTTCTTTATCCTTACCCTCTCAAAGGGAATTAAAGGCCCAGGAGCACTTTCCGTCCATCTTTCATTTTTGTTATCTTTCCATTCTCAAAGAGCATTGATGATCACCAATGCTTCCACCACCATCCTTACATATTTCTTTCTATGTCCCCTCTCAAAGGGAAATGAAGGCTAGGAGTACTTCTGCCGGCATCCTTCATATCTATCTTAAACAATTTGCTGATTTTGTTTCTCGATGCTCAATTTACATTGTATAGAATACTGCTGGTCTAACAATATCACCATAAAACAAATGCACCACTCCACTCACCTTATAATGCCATTAACATATTCCATAAGTTACTATACATATACAAATGCGTATCAGCAACTACACAAGAATGATATTAACTAATACAATAAAGTAGCATAAGAAATGGCGAAAATATATAGACCGAATAATCTAGGATTTAAATGAATCAGAAATGCATACGGCCAAATTTAAAATTCCTCTTTCATACATACGTGCACTAAAAGACGGGAAGTGGCACTGCAAATCTGACCATTTGTCCAAAAGCAACCAAAAAGAGTCCACTCAGCAGCTGTTAAAATGACTTTCGGTCAGGATGCTGGCATTGACAATCCAGATATACAAGTTTCTTAAGACACAGATCTGAATATTAGACGATCTTTTTTTCGAGCAGTAAGTGTCTTAATACAGATTATTAGACAATCTTAAACACAGTTTGCTTTTCATAGAAGTAAAAGTTCACTTCATCTATAATGAACATTATCTCTGATGGATTTATCAGATTTTCTGTATCTAAAAAATATACATGACAAAGGATTTTATAGTAGTGATTCAGAAGTCACAAACCCTTATCAAGATCAACATCATCAAACACTACTATTGGACTTTTCCCACCAAGCTCAAGTGTAACTGGCTGCAAAACAGATAAATCTAATGTAAAGTTGCAAAACTCAAAATGACTTCTAACCATCCTCTGCACTGAATAGGGATTCATGCCATAACAGACCTTAACAACTTGAGCTGCAGCAGTCATGATTTTGCTCCCCGTAGCAGTACTTCCAGTAAATGCAATCTGTTGACCATCCATGATATGGCTTTTATCAGATTATATATGGACATGCTGTCCTAGATTTTACAGCATGAAAAGCAAACCTTGTCAACATGAGGATGAGATGCCAAAGGTGCCCCAGCTTCTGGACCCAGTCCAGTCAGAATGTTAAGAACACCAGGTGGAAGACCAATTTCTCTACAGATGTCAGCCAACTCCAAACAGGTGCTGAATCAGAATAATGTGATGATCAGAGTAGAGTTTATGACATAAAAATGAGTAAACAATAACATGGAATTTTTAAGGACTTACATCGATGTCAATTCCGATGGCTTCAATATAGCAGCACACCCAGCAGCTAGAGCAGGAGCAACTTTCCATGCAGCCATCAGAAGAGGGTAATTCCTTCATCATGAAAATAAGCAATTACAGGTCATTCACAGGCTTGGCCCCAGTTGATTGGGGGAAGACCATAATTAACACTGGTCATCACACCAATAAATCCAGAATATAAACAAATACTGGCTGCTTTCGTCCCTACCCCTCACTCGCAAAAACCAATCACTTGAAAATACATGATAATGCACCCTAGACTCTTGTTTGTTGGACTGCTAGAGGGTAAAGATAGCAAGAGAAGCCAGCATCTCTCGAAACAGCAATTTTAAATGAGTAAAACAGGCAGAAGTAGCACAGTATCAGCATGTTCAAAGTAAATAATCGCAAATCAGAATATTTCAGATGCATATCTTAGGCAACAAATCATGGAAATTCCAAGACTAGTCTCAGAAAACTTTCTAAGCACCACAATCTTTCCTTGTACCACAATCTTTCATTCAGCATTGTTTCTCACCTCATATATATCCCCAGTTTGATCCTAAAGGAGAAACATGATGAACGTAAGATCAATTATTTACTGATTTTCACATTTCCACACTTTCTATAGGTTGAAAACATGGACATAACATGGCAAGCACCATGACACTAGATCAACATGAGTGCAGATATCTGTCAGCTACGACCTGAATTTCTTCTCCTCATTTACCAAGTTAAAAGTATGATCTAAATATCTCCAGCTCAAATTTTCACAACATAATGAGCTTCAATGCAGTACATTTTTTATCTTAGGTCATCATCACACTGATGTTTTCACAACTAGATGAGCTTCAACGCAGAAGTACATTTCATCTCTTAGTTCACCATCAGACTGATAAATGGAATCTTCTGACTGATGTCTAGTGATGGATTACAAGAATGACATTGAGCAGAAAAAAGAAGCTTTACCATTTTTTGCCATTTGAACCCTTGCTGGTAAGGCCTGTTAGAGCTAATCCCGATCTTGAATATAATTTAAATTAACGTGATTCATATGGATACCTATTTATTGGATATGCAGATCATCTACAAGCAATTCCATCATACTCTGATAAAGAAGAAAATACAAACTTCCCAGATAAAGGATACGTTTGGCAAAGCAAAATTCTAATGAAAACGCATTTACTTTGCAGATGAATTTACAAGACCAGGAAGAAGATCTATGGAGGCATAAAGCATAAAGCAGAATGCACAAAGTTCCATTACAGACATGTCTCACTGTTCTATAGGGTTTTCCAACAAGGAAAACAAAATTAAAGGGTAAAATGAAGAATAATAGGAAATACAGGGGTACAAAACTAAATTAATAGAAGTAGCACCCACCATGGAGTAATTAACCCAACAACCCCTATGGGTTCCCTTAGGACATGGCACTTTATGGTCTCCATTGGAAGGGAGATAGGGGACTTTTGCTTTTTATCTAAAGCCTCAGCAAGGTCTGCATAGTACTCAAAACATCCGCCGACATCATCCTGGATGAAATGGATAACACATAAGTCCATTGAGCACTAAATATAGAAAAAGTTTCTTTGTCTACCAAAACATACAATATCCCAGGCTGCTTCCTCTAGTGGCTTTCCACAATCAATTGCCTCGAGCTTTGCTAATTCAGACTTTCTCTCTATTATCTGCACACAGGCAGAAATAGTAAGGAGCTAGACATATAAGATTAAGCAAGTGGAATTGATGGCAGCTTATATCAGTAATACATAAATTTTGAGAACCTTGGGGCAGAAACTAAGAGGACAGATGCATCCATGTGATCATCCCCAAAGCATAAGGCATGATCGAGATGGATGTTCATCCTTATATCCTCTAGTGTGTATATTTACGTATATTTTCACCCTTATATCCTCTAGTGTGTATATTTACGTATATACATATACAGAGTCATGATCCAATTAAGAAGATCAAATTCTAATCCAGATTTACAGGTGGTCACAGTGTAATATAAGTTCAGGCAACCAAATGACGTTGAAAAACTTGGAGGTGACGAAGGAATATTGAATTAAGATTGCTTCAACTAGTTTTCACTTCAATCACCAGACAAGTCAAAGACCATATCACGAGTGGCTAGTTAATTTAGGCAATAAGAATTAAAATAAGCTTAACCTTTTGGGGCAAAACTGCCACTTTGACCACCTTTTCCTATCAAATTTATTACACCCATGCCAACAAACTTTTATAGGGTTAACTTTCCAAAGTACTTAGAAAAACAAAAACTCATAAAAGGTCTTACTTAGTCTCCCATGTTTCATTGTGTGCATTTTTGTCTTTTAGGTTTAAATATTGTACTGCCATTAATACCTTTTGTAATTCCCATCTAAGCTTAACAAAACAAAGAGTCATTAATTATTAAAGGCACGCAAAGAGTTGTACCTAATCTCAAGTGGAAATGTGAGCCATTGGCGAAAACTAAAAAAGGGACTCGCGCGAGAATAAAATTTTAGATATGAGAGACTGAAACATGAAGAATGTAATACGAGGGACTTAGTTAAGAAATTTTTAAAAAGATTTGGGGGTACCACTGGCAGGAACTAAAGTGAAATGAAAAACTACTATCACTGTAATCGCAACTCTTTCAAAATGCAAGTGACTGAATATTATCAAGGAATCTAATTGAGATGTGTTATCATGTAATCCATATATAATCTAAATGAGAGTTTGAGACATATTTGACTCATAGATTAATCAAACTAAACAAAATTTTAAATCGAAAGAAATGCAATCATCAAAATCTAAAATACCGACCATAACCCAGAGATACCAGAACTAATTAATTACACGCACCTTTGCAGCAATAGCACGCAAATACTTGGCACGATGTGCTCCAGATGCTGCGGCCCAGTCTGTGCCCCCATTCCGAGATAGAGCTCGCCGAGCAGCTTCCACAGCAATGTCCACATCTTCAGCGGTAGCAGCAGGAATATCCCCTGAAACACATCCAAACCCCAGAAAAAAAAAAATCAATAATTAAACAAACAAATGCATACTCAATAGCCTGCTCAATAAAACATGAAAAATATCCCATATGTTAGATTCAAAAAACAACACCGAGTGCACATGTATCCAATTAATTTCCGCAGCTATTTGCGGGAGCTTTGTGCAATGAGCACGACAACCTTTAATAAATTGCATACTTGTTAATCCTATCACTAACGGCAGAATTGTAAATAATGAAGTACTGTATACTTTCTCTTTCTAAGCTAATCTTTAAAAATAAAATAATTAACCCACATATCCTCCAAAATTAAACCAAACCAAAGTAAGCCTTAACGACACCTACACGCAGAGTATAAAAAACAAAAAAGAAATCAAAAAGACAGGAAATACTTCTCGACTAACACCTACTTATGGGAAAGAAACGGAATGGGAGGGATAAAGAAACCCGTCCTCTTGTTAAGATTCATTTTCAAGTGAGGGAAAAATAAATGCAGAGAATGATGATTCCCTCTATTTCCTTTCCTTTCCTTTCCTTTCCTTTCCTTTATTAATGAGCATCTTGATTTCCCTCCAAATTAAATTAAAATGGAAGGAAAGAACTAGATATTGTACCAAAATGTTGTTTTTAACGAATTTTCATTAAAATAATTTATTACCTTAGCTTTTCTTTTACTTCTTTAATTCAAAAAAGACAACCATAAAATCATTTCCTCTCATTTCCTTTGCGCCTTTTTCCTCTATCTTTCCTTCCTTTCTTTTCCCTCGCGAGTCCAAACATAGTGTAAATAGTTCCCTTTTTCTTTCAAATTATTTTTCCACATTATCTTCATCTAACACATAGAAAAACACGATCTGAAGATTATCATATACAATACGATTAATATTATGCAAAAACTATATCACACTATGTGTATATATATGTATACATACATATATATATATATATGGAGAGAGAGAGAGAGAGAGAGAGAGAGAGAGGGCTAACCGATGATCTGTTCGGTGGCAGGGTTGACGATGGGGATGCGATTCTTCTTGACGGGCTCTCTCCATTGACCGTCGATGAACAACTGCCGACTTGGTATCGAGATTGTTGCTGCCATGGCCTTCTAGTGTGTGTACTTTGTGTTTTTCACTCAACTGTTTACTTACTTAGCTTTTTCTCTTCTCTCACTTTGAATGATAATCTTTTTTCTTTCCCTCTTTCTTGGTAGTAGCTACCTTTGGGGTGTCGAGAGCATTTCAGGCAGACCACGTGGGAGAATATCTAGCGTATCGCGTGTATAATAAATGTGGATTTTTGTTTTTATTCAAAGAAGGTCAATGATTAATTAGATTTGAGCTGGCATCCTCTCATATACATATGTGGATTTTATCATTACGTGCGCAAGTGAGGTTAATATATTTTTTTTGTCCGTCAAGCAATGGTTATTGAATTTTTTTTTTTTTGTTGAAAGCAAGTAGGATTCTATTATAACTTAAAAATATTTGCATATTTTGATACACAGTTATCAATAGGTAAAATTATCAATATTTCAAGCCTTACAAATAATCTGGTTAAAAAGAGAGTGTATAATTTTTTTAATTTTGTACATTTTTATTCTAACATAAAAAAGAATGTTATGTAAAATTTATTTTTCAATAAAAGCACTATTATTGTGTATGCATCTATTGCATTCTTGTCAAATGTGAAATAAAAAACTCCAAGAAAGATCTTCATAACGGTGGCTTGGAAGGAGGAAGAAGCTGCAATACAATTAAACCACTTCTTTACCTACAGAATCACTTTGTAAAGCAACGTCTGGTGTCAGCAATTGGGTCCAAAACCACACCTCACCCAGAAGCCTAATTTTGGTTATTGAACTATTATTGTTCTATCACTACATTGGACATCAGCAAATAATCATGATCTTAAGCGGGGACAGATCCGGTGTTTTCCGCTACTACAACCAGCCTGATAAGTATTGATGGGATCGAATTCATATACGGATATATTTACGAAATAACGAGGGTTGTAGAATAAAATTACTATTAATTATTTGGTTTAGTGGTATTATTTTCGTTTTATATGAAAGAGGTTTTAAAATCTATTATCGTATGTAATATACTAAGTGATGCAAAATGATTTACATTTTTCTTAATTTTTTAATTTTTTTTAAATTAAGGAGTGAATTGATGTATTTTAAAAAATTGGTGTACTTTAATGTATGTTTAAGTTGAAAAAATAATATAACTGCCAATGAAATAAATTGTTTATATTGTGATAAATTGTGCATTTTTAGTTTCTTGAACAAAAAATAATAATATTGGATCGACATCTGGCCGAATTGATTCGGCAATTGGATTTGGTCCAAGTTGAATATTTTATGAAGTTATCTGAAATTTATATTTTGGAGACTTTTGAATATTATTTTCACAATTAGTTAGGTAAAATATTGATATAATCATTGCATTTTTATATATTATTTGTGTATTTACGTTGTAATGACTACTATTTTGTGTTGTTTCTATTATTTTTATATTATAATTCTTTTAAAAATTTGTTATAACGATTTCAAAGTCACATCCATCATACCACGTAGAACTTAATTTAAATTTTCAAACAATTCTATAATTTGCATAATTTTCACGAGAAAGACTTTCTTAATGATAAAGAAACACCAAATTATAATTTTTTTTATACAAGCAAGCGAAGAAACACTTCTTGTCTTAGATATTTTTTAAAAACAAATAGATACGTCATATAGTAGTCTCTATTTGGGATCGCATGTAACCTACCATGGCATTTCACGTACGGAATGTGTAATTGATTGTAGCCTCCTCATCATAAATAAAAAATAATAAAAAATAAAAAAAGCAGATATATTGCAAGATATGGACAACAAGAAAAGATGGACAAATCTACTCACCTCAATAATGCAACAAACATAAAGCAAAAGGAACCTGTCAAATTATTATGACAAGTGTTATAATTACTTGGCTCAATAATTAAGTTTTGAAAATTATTACAACCACATGCTGAGTTTAAACTTTGTAATCATAATTATGCTAGTGATCTACTTCACTATTTTCACGTAAATAGGTGGATTAATTTTGCTAGTGATCTAATTCACTGAATCTCCAAACAGTCGAGATTGTCTCATTATAACTACTTGAATATTTATGATTATTGGATTTCATATATAATATTATTTTATTGGGGTTCCAAACAGTTGAAGAATTTTGCTTAAATTTATAATCATGACACTATATTTGGCAACAAAAACAATATAACATTTTCACTTAATCAATTTATGAGATATATACTGAATTAATCACTACTTACTAATATTGGATAAAATATACCGACATTCCCTTATTGACCTGATGAGTGAATGGCTTCTCACTTTATCTTTCTTTAGATATCTGTCGGCATGTGTCATGGTGATGAAGAATACTCAAGTTGGTTATGACAACCCCCAATTAGGTACTACTCTTGGTGGGCTTTGGCAAACTCACGCCTTTCCCTTTACCGGTCCATCGCTTGTCTCGCTCCCACCTAATGGGCTTTGTACCCCTTCGCCCTAGTGTCCTGGGTCCTTTTAAATCTTTGGGCTTTGTGGACAGCTTTTTGGACAAACATATTTAAACATCACCTCAATTCCATCTTTTGCAAGACACTCTACATTTTTATCACAGAGTTTGTCATTAATTAAGCTTAAATAAACAATGTAATCTAAAATGTTTTATTTAACTTGCATTTACATGTCACGTAATAGTTTCTACATTTTCAGTAAAGAAGTTTATATCTTCCAATTAATACTAACAAGATCAGTAAATCACAATTGACCAAATTTTAGTGTCATTTCAATCATATGAAGTATGAGTTTTTCTAGTCTGAAAAGTTGCAACTTTATTTTGAAACAGATGCCAATATACAAGTATAAATGTTGCAAAATAATAGCAAGCTAATTGTAGAAGTAGGGATAGATTCAGATTTTCCCTTCAGTAGGGGGCTATAATATTGATATTTATTTTAGTGGGGGGTTAATTTACTTTTTTCCATATTAAAAATGCACTTTTTTTTTATAAAAAAATTAGAATAAATACACATAAATTTTAAAAAAAATTCAATGACAGTGAGGTTTGCAGCTCCTACTAGCACCGGGGCGGGTAGATCCCCCATTGTATGGAAGGATTGAAATTCTTTATCTTGCATAACAGTCAATAGGTGGTGTGTTGGTGTAAAACAATGGCAAGTCAATTGAAAGCAAAATATTGAACCAAAAAGATTTTCTCCCATGGTATGAATTTATGGAGAAAATAAGATTTAGCAAATTGAATAAGTACTCCTGATTCACATAGTTTTCGAGTGCAAAAGAGAATAGCTCATACACGTTAGAAGAAAAAGTCTCAATGCTACTTTACCCAATAACCCAAGAAAATGTTAATACCTTGAACTTCTCAACCCGTCCACACCCTGAGAATATTAGACCCAAACAACTAAATTAAATCAATTTAAATTCAATTTTATCTCACTATGTGATTTTTTTTTTTTTATTTATAGAAAAAGAAAGATTAGTTATATAATACAAATTTATCCTGTTTTAAATCAAAAAGAGCAGATGGTACATTAGAGAACCAATCAAGTGAAAGATAGTCCACCAAACATGAGTTATTACCTAGTCATCAGTCCTTATTTCCATCTCGACAAACCCAGAAGAATGATGAATGGGGCCGCAAGGGCGGATCTAATAACTTTTTTAATGAGGGTTAAAATTTATAAGTTTTGAACTATAAATATATATATATATATTTCAGTGGAGTAAATTTATCTTTTTAACTAAAAATACATAAATATTTAATTATTTTTTTTAAAAAAATATACATAGAATTTTTAGTGTTTTCTTTAGTCAGTGAGAGCTATAGCTCCCCATGGTGCTGGGAGGGGGAGGGGGGGGGGGGGGGGGGGGGGTAGCGCAGCATGTACTGGGAATCATCCAAGAGTATATGTAGATTGATTATATAGATTTGAGAACACAAGCTTATTGTTATTAATGACATTGAAAGGAAAATCTGGAATATCAAATGCATCAAAAAATAGAATTTATCAAAGAGAAAATAAACCAAAACAATAAAAGAAAATTTGTATAATACTCATCCCACACAGTCATCAAAATTCCATTTTCAGAGAGAAACAAATGAAGAATATCAATCAATATACACAAACTAGATAACTCATAAATCAAGTTCAAGAAGATCAAAATATACAAAAATTAAATAAGAAGATTCTTTTTTTTTTTTTTTTTTTTAATGCATATTAAGCCTGATCAATAGAACCTTTTTGGAAAGTATTTAATCTTTAATTCTTCTGGGTGGTCTTTTGATACTTTTGTTTGATCCAAACAAGCCCTGCTGATGTCCCTTGCTTCATCTTCTTCATACCAGTCGATGCCACAGCTTTGGTCTTGTTAAGCCCTTCGCCAACTTTCTTGCCATATTTGGCTTTCGCACCACCACCACCACCACCACCAGGATTGCTCTTCTTGGTCTCCGGATTAGGATCGACATGGTTGTAGTCCCATTGATCAGCCCACGACGAGCTGTCCATATTCTAGATTTCTCAGAAATTTAATGAAATACTTGCTTACCCGAAATATAATAAATAAATAAAAAAACAGATAAGGGTCTCGAGAGGATATATATAACAAGTATTGTGAGATTTAAGATTAAGCTACGAGTAGTTTGGTTGTGGAAACTTGATCAACCGCTTATGTAGGGTGGAGATGTCTATGTATAGAAATGTTGATCTTGAAAAACACGCAAGGGGAAAGGTTTCGTTTAATGCTAATTATGAATGACCCTTTATTTTGTCAACTTTACATGCCTAAAATAAATAATTAAATAAATAAGTGCCAAATTTTATGCTGTCGGGACAGATATACCCTTGTGATCCTTTGATCTTGAAGAGAAGTCTTATAAGAGCCTCTTTTTTTTTTTTTTTACTATATCTAAAAAATTAATTCCCAGTTTATTATTAGAATGACAAAGTGGATTTTTACTTTATGACTCACAATTACTCTTTATATAGTTGTCACTGGTTTAGATGTAATTGTTTACTTTGTCATAATAATAAATTAGGGATTAAATTTGAAAAAGATATTTTAAAATATGAACAAGCAGAAAGGTTACTAGATTATTTATTTTTCTATAGTTTTGATCTAGAGTATAATCCTACCTTATATCAATAATTTGACACATTTCAACAAAGGATTTTTATGATCAGTTGAATCGATTCAAATTGGAAACCAAATTTAATATCAGAATATTTGGTTGAACAAATTGCATAGAATCATAAAGAGTTCCTTTTGTATCGAGGCGTGTAAAGGAACCAGCTGTCTAAGCTAGAGTAGCTAGGTGGGGAAGTATATAAATATGCGTATTATCAAAGTTTAATTTGTCTATTAGCCTTTTACTAATTAAACGACAATTAAATCAAGCTACAAATTAGATTGCAAAAAATGTTAAGTACAGCTAATTACTTAGAGTTTGGATTAACAATATTCCTAACCAATTATATTCCGTTTTGTATCATGACTTATTCCCTGATCGAATAGGTTAATTTATTTTTTAGTAACAAAATAGTTCCTTTGATAAAAAAAAGAGAAAAGGTTTAATTTGTCTATTAGCCTAGGGGTAGTTATGTACTCACGAATCATTGTGCAAGCATGCATTTTTTTTTTTTTTTTTGGGGTCAAACGAGCACGCATTTGTTGACGATAAGTGCAATGACGACTCGTCTTGTGGGCACGCCTACTCAGCCGAATCTGCTGATTCTGTTGCTAGACCAATGACAAATAATCTACTGATATGGCTTCTAGAACTTCACGACTTATTCACATTTCCAGTTAAGCCTATTCCATTTCTTGGTCAATCTCTTTTTCTCTTGCCTGAATTTTCGTCCTCCTATCCTACCGGATATTGTTATCTTATAAAATAACATGCGTTGGAACACATGTAAATCTTTAATTTAATGATATATTTTTTGCTATAAGTACGAGATGTTACAAGATTAATTATTATGTAAATATAAATGACATTTAATATGTATTGTATGACTTAAGTCTTTCTTGAATTAAAAAAAAAATTATAATCTAATAGTCTAGTGGAGTGGGTGCAATATAACTTTGACAAGATTTGTTACTTGTTATAGATACGGATTTTCTTATACTAATTGTAACAATTAAAATACTTCATCGTTCTCTTATTCTATAGGATATTGTTAATTTATAGAATATTTTATATTGAGACGTGTTGTATTACAAAATTTATAGTATGGTGGTGAATTCAATAGAATTTTGACTAAATTTGAATATTCTTATATTAATAGAAATTGTTAAAATACTTTTTCGTTCTCCTATCTTATAAGATATTGTTACCTTATAAAATAGAACGCATTAGTGCGTGTTGTACCACAAAAATTATAACATGGTGGAGGTTGATTTAATATAGTCTTGACTAGATTGTGGAGGTTGATTTAATATACTCTTGACTAGATTTGTTCTTTGTTATAAAAAAAGGATATTCTTATATTAATTGTAACTATTAAAATACTGAGTGGTCAGTCTTGGCATGCTAATAGAAATACGTTTTTGCTTGAAAGATATGTCAACTCTCAATCTCTCATCCTCCAAATCAACAACTTAACCTAAGATGGTCCCAAATTCTTATAAAGATAATGGGTAGAAGTTGTTGAGAATTTCCCTAAAAAATTTGGTTTTCATTTAATGCTATTAAGCCTATGAAGATGTAGGCCAAAACTCCAAATAACAAGTAACAACATTTAAACAAAGTAACATAAAGCACAGTTTGGCACACAAAATTATTGTTCTGTGTAGTTTGAGAAAGAATAGATCTACTTTGAACTATTGTACGCAACTTTAGTTTCCATTTTGTAAGAGGTTGTTTCACTACTTAATCGCATAACTTCTAGGTCACACAAATACAACTTTAGTTGTTAGATCCCTTTCATATACGGTGGTTTAATTGTAATAAAAAAGTATTTCAAATGTTTTTTCTTTTATGTCAACAAACTTTTTGGTTCAATCATTTTAAGGGATGATCTTGGGTTCGATAACTGCATCATCTAGTGTAAGGTAATTGGTGGGCCTTACATGTATCGGAACTGAAGCAATTTTCTTATTTCAAGAAATAAAAAAGATGCCGGTGGAGCTGATAATTTACATAAGTAGAAGACGAGAAGGTTGAGTAATATGTTTGTTTATAAAATTGTCTCAAGACCCCATGATTTTTAGAATATGAGAGTTAAACCTTCTTTGTAAACTATTTGAAGAAAAAGGGTGGATGGCCAATTATAAATTGATAATAATAATAAAGGGAATTTTTACTCATGACACTTCAAGTGAGAGACGAATCCCTTTTATTGCAAATGCCTTTTTTTTTTTCTTTTTCCTATTAGAAACAAATAAGAATAAAACTTCTCCAGGTTTTCCTTCTTTTGTTATTGTAAGTAAACTTGTTTGTTAGTAGTATGCTCCTCACTATAAGTGCAAGAGATTCCGAGATTAATTCTAATGAGCGATATTCATTAATATGTGTTGTATGTATCATAAAAAAAAAAAAAAAAAAAAGTAAACTTGTTTGTCAACAGCAGTTGAGCAATGTCCTACTCAAGTCCCCTGCAGGTAATATAATTGTAACTTTCGAACACTCACAACATGTGAAAATGACAATGATTAATTAGCTTAATATGAAAGCTAGACAGTCATATGGTAATGGATAACTTAGAAGAAAATGCGTAGTAAGTGTACCGTGCAGTCATGCCATTAACATGGAGGGCTAGAGTTGAAACTTAATTCACATCACTGCGATGGTCTGTGCTTTGAACACAATTGTGCAGATTCTTGTAACACCCTCATTATAAGATCACATCCAAAGCTTGATTGGTGAATGACATTTGAATCTTCTGTTAAAAATAGTATGCCTCGTCGTGTTGCAGATACTTCTCGTAAAGCCATCGCGAAATGTGAAGGGCATTACCCGCACTCTTGACAGGATAAACTTTCCTGTTGCTTTGCCAGTCATTTGTAAGTTTAATCCACTCCTTCCTCCAATCTTTCAAAGGGAAGTCACAACCTTTCTCTAGACTTTTGATCAGAAACTTGAAGTAAATCGCTGCGCGAGGACCATAATAATCTCGTAGTAGCCCACTCCAATACTTGTTCCCTACATCAAGGGAAGAAATACAGATGATGTCAATTCAAGGATTTGGATCTCCAGCAGAAATAAGCATGAAAAGAGGATAGGTGAGTGTTCAGATGCATTTCATGTCAAATGGCACTTATATAAGCGCAGGAAATATACTCCTCTGAGAAGCATTGATGAGTTCAACTGGAGTAAAATGATGAACCAATCTGAAAAAAAATACAAATGTTTAAGCGTTTACTCATACCATAGTCACGAAGCAGACTAGCTTCATCCTCTGTGTTATCGAACCACATGGTGATTTGAGTTCTTGCATTCCATTCAAACTGTGAATTTTAATCAGTACAGTCAGATGATCTACCTGGTTAAATTCTTAGATATAGTAGTTCAAAGGGATCCCCACCTGTCTCTCCTGTTCTTCCCCCTGGGCAAGTTGTTTCGCACTCTCTAACCAAGGTCCTAGAAGAAATCCATCGTGGCATGATAATAGTGTGTCCATGTCGTCAACTAGATCAAGGAACTTTCGGCTTAGCTGAACAACTGAATGAAGATCATCTAGCTGATAGGACTCTATAATCTCTAAGAACAGTTTATTTGCGTACTTCGCTAAAGCTTGTCTTGTTAGGTCAACAAGGTCATAGCTGAGAACAAAGTAAAACCACATTTAAAGAGTTAAAAAAAAACCCAGATGTTGGCAGTCTTTTGAAAGGGGAAAGGGAAGAAAGGAGAAAAGACTGCCACTTATTGAATGCTTGAGCGGAGCTGAAACCAAAATATGCGAACCTGTAATTTTTACTTCCTGAGAGTTGATCTCCACTAGCAATGAAAAGTCGTAATGCACGTATCACGTCAGATGTTGAGTACCAGATATGAGGTTGCTCATAGGAATCAGTTGTGTCTTCGAGGATAGCTCTCCTTGAGCCTTGATGGTGATAGATGTCACTCACTATATATGGGGATATTGCAATTGAAGTTGGCTCAGCATCCGGGAATGAGACAATTACATCTCTATTTTTATCCTGATCCAGGAACGAGACTATTACATCTCTATTTATATTCTGAGCTAGAAATGTTTATCATAAGAAAATGAGATCAGTTGTTGTGTAGCTGGAGGTGGAGGATTCTATGGTCCATGTATTAGTATCACTCTCCTGACACAGCTTCATCTGATATAATTCCATATCATGCACTAAGATAAACAAAAATAAAGTGAACTAATGATAAGATGGTAGCATTCAAAAATTTAAACACCGGAAATAACTGAAGCTTCAAAAAAGAATTCAATGGAATCAAGAACAAGAGTTTTAAGATCAATTCACCATGCTACTATATGAAATTTAGACTCCAACTAAAAGCTTAAAATGTTTACGATCCCTGCCAATGAACAGTTCAGCATCCTCCCTATTCTAGGAGTTTGTTCCATCAAACAAGTTTAACTAACATGATTTTATAAATGATGAACAATCATTTGAAAAAAGGTCTTAGGTCATTACAGCATGAAATCGAAACTTCTGTTAGGTCATATTCCTATAGTTAACATCGCCAACATATCGTTTGACACTAGTAGCTTAAACATTTTTGACTAATTGTGAGTGGATTAGTTAGTTATGTAATAGAAACCTCCCTAGTATTGACCAGTAACAGCATCAGACAAACAGATATGATCCTCGAGAGGAAGAGTCTTCAGGGTTGTGTATAAAAATACAAGGTCAGCAGGCTACAGATACCGCTAGAGTTGTAGATTCTGATTATTCTTCATCCATCATAATTTATGGTCGGTAGGATGTATGTATTCAAAGAATTTAGTAGTTGAATCACCCATTAATATGCCAGCATTGATCCTCCGGTCAGATGTTGTGTGTATGTGTCTGTGGGTGTGAGAGAGAGCAGTGAAATACAGTACTTACAGGAGAACCATCTGTGCAATTATAAATTGTTCGATGCAATATTCTCCAGGCCTCTTGAATCAATGGGACAGATCTCCCATACCGTCTTTTTGAGTATAGATTGATCCAGGCCTGGAGAAAGAAAGAAAACAACACAATTAAATCTGTAAACTTACTGAATATCAAATAAAGTCGTATAAATATGCAACCAAGAGATGGGATATATATAAATCAAGAGTAGCTTAGGGCAACAATGAATCTAAAGCATATACTACGCATTGTCCTTTATGCAAAGATGTAATAGGACTTCATAATGCCAACTCCAAGTTGACGGGTTCATACTAGGAATAGCGGGTGGCTGCCAAGATCACATGCTACTGATTTCTTCAATTGTATATCAGATTTGAGGAAAAGCTATTTTGCAGTATTCAATATAAAATCTAAACTAAATTTAACGGTATTCAATGATCATGGAATAATGTGGAGGAGATAGTAAACGATCAGCAGTTCCCTTTCTTTTCCATTTCTCCCATAATGGTACAACCCTGACAGAAAGAAACTATTTTAAGGTCTACCTAAACAGTCCCTTTATTTCTTCGTTCCTCCCAAGTAATAACTTGCTATTGAAGGTTTATCTACTCGGTTATACTGATTACCTTAGGCAGTACATTAATAATCATTGACTGACATAAAGTGATTATCTTCAGCAATAAATTACCTTCACATCAATTGTTTCCCGCTGAAATGCCATTTCAGACATGAGATCATAAACAATGGGGTTCTGTTCAATCCCTTCCATCGACATGCCAACACCAACCTAAGACAAGTGAAAGTTCAGACTAACTTTCATTAAAGGCTCAAACCATAAAATGAAGATTCCTGAAATCTATCATGAGAATTTCATACAATGGGAAAAACAAGGTAGTATAGAGTGAAAAGGAAAAGTAGTTCCATCTTAAAAAATTAAACGAATTGGCAGATGCATTGTTTGTCTATTAATTTGGCAGGATCAGCAATCTGCATGATTTGTGCTTCATGCAAGCTTGAACAGAAGGATGGTCAGAAAATAGACTGATTAAGTTCAGAAATCTTAAATTATACGTTGAAGATATGCCTTGATGTAGTTCCAAATATAATCCCTGGTAAGTAAATCTATTCATCAACCTATATGATGGGAAGAGTGTTTGGGAACAAATGAATGTAAACATTTTGTCCCAATGCATTAGAACCCAATCACTTATGACTCGATCGAAAATTGGAAATCTGATAGCACAATATGATGACATTCTAAATGACCAAAATTTACGGAAGGAAAAAAAGATCCTTCAGTGAAATCCAAGGAACAACCTGCAACAAAGATTGTCTGACAAGATTTCCTATCAGGACAGCAGAACGAACTACTAAAAGGAAAAGGAAGTAATATCATAAGGAGCACAAAAATAAAGAATATTGCAATCAACTTGCCATTGTTGAATTTTCACTTAGACAAGCTTCAACAGGCCCAGATGCTATTGCATCTAAAATACCATACATCTCAATATTTCCAGCAAAGTTGTGTAGCATACACCTAAGCAGGATAAAAACAAGACCAATCAAGTTATCTGAGAAATTTATAGGAAAGGGAAAAGGAAAAGAATAACAAAAAGCAACTTCTAGTTCTTTTTTTTTTTTATGTCTTTATCTAATAACTAAGACAAATGAAAATAAAGAAAATGGGATAATTTCTTCATATATATAGAGATAATACGAATCAGATAAACTCTGTTATAGCCATTTCTCTACATTCAATGTACTCTACGGATTGTGAACAGCTAGCATCTAAAAAGATGAATGTTTTGTCACAAAATGTGATGTAATGCAACTAACAGTTAACCTCATGCGCCAACAAAACAGAAGGACAGCATAAATACCGTGTTTTATGATTCTTATCTAGCTGAAAAGCACAATATATGCATGGATTACGCTCTCTCTTATATTGCCAATGAGAAAACAAAAGGAAGAGCAAATAAAGATGATAAACTCATCTATCTAGATTTTGCCTAGGAATTAACACAAGAAGGAATAAAGGATTTCAAAGAAGAATCCATCACTCTTAAGCAGGGTGTTGAAAAGATGAGTTTTGGGTGCATGGATTGGTGTGAAGGCAAGAATAAGCCTGATGATCTAACTATTTCTCCAACTTATGACATGGGAAATGTATTTTTCCCAAATGCACACTTTTTCCTTCAGTTTTGCACAATTCTTGCCTCCTTGTTGACAGATTTCCTTTTTGTTACCCTTAGTTTTCATCATGATTGTTGAGAGCATCTGCCATTAGGCCATAACAAATTGCTAGAAGTATTACAAGATCTCATGGACAAAACAAGTAGACATTCAAAATGCAGGTATGACATGCCAAGTTTTCCAAAGTCACTTTCCAGATGTAAGGTATGCCATAGAATTGCTCCGAAGTAATCCACACTGGTTTGACTTCAGCATACAGGTCAAGGACAATCAGCTTTCCGACAGGAACAGAATGTAGAAGTGCCTGAAAAAGCTGTATGTCAGTGACAAGAAGAATGTATATGTAAAAACAAATAGGAATACAGCCAATAGTAATTGTATATTCCATATTATGTGCGAGCAACTGTGCATAATATAGTCCCAGGGATCAGAAAATTAAAATTAAGAGGTTGGAAAAATATAGTGAATCCCATCTCAAAAGGAAAAAGAATAGATCAAAATAGCAATTATCAGTGTATAGATTAGTTTGAAGTAATTTAATGTTGACAGGTAAAAGACAGATAAATAGAGTCTTGTGCATCTCTAACTATTTGAAATGATGCAACAGAAAAGGAACGGAGAACTATAGCTTCAAAAGAGACATTCTTCTGCAGGTTGGAGAAGTTCCAGGCTTAAACTAGCAGTTGAAGAAAACTTGACAGGATCACCGAAGCCGAAATTTTATCTTAAAGCATAAACCTTCGCATTCTCTAATTGATTTTTTCACGTATAAAAACCATTTGAGTTTTCCATTACAGTGGAACTAACTTTTCAGTTATGATTTTTCCATTGAATTAAGTTGATCCATATACGATCACAAATTTTTGTTTTTATGTTGCCTGTCAATTCTCATAGTCTCAACCTTGCATATTCCCTGATATCTGATGCACTCTAATACTGTTACTCCATTTCATGCCCATTGATTTGGTCTTAGTTTCACATAAAACATTGAGCTTAAAGCATTATTAGTCAATGAACATGGTTAATACTTGGAGAGATTAACACTAACAAAAAAATATGAAAAGTAAATAGTCAACTTTACAGATGTAACCTTCATTTGTGGAGGCCTCCAATATGGGTCATATGTGAAAAGCCATCCCTACAGAATACAAAATACACTGATCAAAATGCTAAAGTAAAAAGAGAAGGAAATGCCTAAGGGACCAAACAACATAATTGGGTGAATAAATTAAAAAAATGAAAAGCATGAAAATTCAAGGCCAAACAAGCATTATTTAGCATAACTAACGTTATTAAATGTTAGGCACAAGCCACACAACAATGATAAGCCAAATTTACAACAAAGATGTGACTAATAATTTTTAATTTCCCTAAGAGTAGAAGAATAAGCATGAAACACAGTGTGAAAATTGTTAATCCTCCTCCTGATCATAATCATCATTTTTTTTTTTTTTTTTTTTTGTGTGGTGGGGTGGGGTGGGGGGGAGGAGGGGGTGGGAGTGTGGGGAGGGTGGGGGTGGAATCCATGAATCTGATCGAGATATACCTGCATTAGCCAAACAGCTTCACTATCGCCACTTTGCATTCCCCTATAAACTGCAGCACCTAATGAAGAGATGTATTCTGGATCATCTGTTGGTGGTGTATTCTCATCAAAGGTATCACTGCAATAGAGTTCATAAATTTTCTTACATGTCACATCATTTCAAATGATATTTTGCAACACAAAAGAAACTAACCAAACTGATAAATGATAGCAAGAGTCCTAGAAAAGGTCCTGGATTCAAATCGCACCACCATTTATTTAAAAAGAATATGTGCCAGTGCAGCTCATCAAAAAAAAAAAAAAAGACTATGTATCTCTTGCAAGGGACCCATTAAAAAAAATGTCCAAGTGCAGCTCAATCAAAAAAGAATCTCCCCTGAACATGAGGCAGTGTGTTGAATACAATGAATAAGATAACCCCCCTTATTATAGCTTAACCATGAGGTGGTCACTTAAACTGATGGGTGTTGAAGACAATTTAAGATAATCCCCTATATAATATCCTAACCTTTTAGATGTGGTGGTCACTTAAAACTGATGATTCTTTGAACATCGAAACATGCGAGTTAAGAAAGCAGATCAACTCTTGGCTTAACCAAGAGTTTTACTCATCCCAGACATGCTTTAGATAGGGAATGGACACAATAGTTGATAGGAAAAATACAATACAAAACTTACCAGTTATATATGTGGCTACTCCTCCCATATTCTGAACAAAGAGATATGTAAAGTTATCAGGACCAGTAATAGAAACATTTCACATATGTAAAAAATGATCAACTTTTATTTTACATACCTTCCAATTGTTGCTTCACAAATTCTTTTCCAATTTCAGTAAACAAGGGATCAGTTGCATCAAGAAGATAAGTGCAGCACCATCTATGGTCTTCCGTGACACTAAACCTGAAGGCAGTTTTCAAAATGTAACCAATACACAACTTACAGTCAGTAAGATATTAAACCAATGACCAAACAATAATAAATAAACAGTGAAGGAATTTGAGTTCAGATAGGTTTGATATTCAGATCTTACAACAATATCACATCTTCACATTGTTAGTCAGTGAGGAAGCTCGAAGATGTTTCAACTTGGGATGTTTTGGGGAGATATGGGAGTATCCAATAACACTCTTGGAATTATGTAAATCAAGTTTTTGATTTCTATGCACAAGAAACATTTATCAAGGAAAGAGAATTATCTGCCAATAACTTTCTGATTATGTTTTCTAATATGCACAAGGAACATTTATCAAGGAAAGTGAAAAGCCTATATTTCAGTGCCCATATAGGGGAAGATCGAAGAGAATTACTAATGAGAAAAAAGTACAATGATCTTCCAAACATGGGCCATTCAATGCCCTTCTTAACCCGAATCTAGAAAAGCTTTGCCAAGAGGAATTTATTCCTATATACTGAGCATATACCTGTTTTCAATACATATTTTAGAAACAATGATGAAAAACAAAATTTCAAACTAGCTTATAGGAGTACTAACCAGTTTCCTAACTGTGTAATCTTTGCTGATGGAAATGCATGTTTCACTGCTGCAGGAACGTTTCCCGAAAATGCTGGAAGCACTGAAATTGAATGCAAATATGTTCATGAATCATTCATCAATAAGAGGAACTTGAACATCATGACAGGATTGTGTTTCTTTTTCTACAACTTCCCTTAAATTATTACACACGCTTTTCGTATTCATAATCTCCATAGACTTGAAGCACATACACAATGATTGCGAAATCAGTAGAAAGCATATATAGAGAGCATTTTCTATAAGCGAGACCAAACATATTTGAAAGAAGAACTTAGAAAATTAGAAAAAAGCTGCAGAACGTTATAAACCCAAAATTGTTGCTTTCTGAAGTATGTGGCTCCCTATCAAACTTCAAAATCCTATATGACAAGGCATTAGCAACAACATGCGCAATAGTGCTTGAAACTTCTTAAGTTAATTCCAAACTTTCTCAATAATGCAGAGGCTAAATTCAGATCAAGAAACGTCAGACAGATTGCAAGTATATTAGACAACAACTGCACCTGGATTCATTCCGAGTGCATACATTCTGGCTAGAATTCTCTTCTGCAGTATGAGTTGTTGATCAAACCAAGTTTGTGGCAGTGGTCCACCCCATCTGTTATGTGAATATTATGTTTATAAATGGAAAAAGGAAAAAGGACAATTTGTCACAGCAAAAGGTATTGAGCAAAATGAGTAACAAAGGGGATTTAGGTGCAGCCATCTGAACAAGTTAGAATATATGATAACAACAAGATTGTCAAACCAAAAGATATTCAGCAAGCATAGTAATTACAGGCATTTAGATGCAGCCATCTGAACATGTTAGAATATATGATAGAGCAAGAGGAGATTGAAGAGTTCAGGTAAAAATATTATTAGTGTTCAGTTTCTTCTAAATCACATAAATATCACAGTTTGGTTATTTACTTTGGGATGTCATACTTCAATTTCAATATATATTTCCAAAATCTAAAATTTATAAGTTTAATATCTCAAAATCTTCCATAATTCTTACTGAAGTGACTAGGTGATAGGCTTTTTGCACTATACAGATAGGAGTAAAATGCAAACAACCCTTGTGTGATTTGACAAAGTTCCACGTTAGACCCTGTGGTATGTATGATCTAATAACCCCCAATAAATTATAAGACTGTCGAACTCTGTCCCCATTGTTTACTAACTCAGGAGGTTTTTCAACACATTCTTATAAACCAGAAGGGTGATCAGATTATCATGGTACCACAAGATTTAACATACAATTTCAACAAAACACAAGTAACAAAACATGAGTTTGTTTTGTAGTTTATGCTACATATAAATTTGCAATTTGAGTTGAAACAAAGTCTTTTGGAGCTTGGCAAGTGCAAGGGGTATGAAAAGAACAAAATGGGTAATTAAACAACTGCATTAATGGCGCCACTTTAACAAGAATTATGAATGAGTTAGGATAGAGAATTGACTTGAAGATTGAAGTAATCCAAATGATTAATCGCTTATGTTATAATTGTGGGATGCCGTCAAATCCACGTGCAATTTCCATCCAAAAGTAATGGTTTGATCACATGGTGTGCACGTGCATTCAACTAATTGGAATTCCGAATATTTCTTTTCTTTTCCCCCTTCCTTTTCTTTTTCTTCTTTTCTTCGACTTCTCTCCTCCACCACCAGTCTATACACAACCGTTACCACCATCACCCTCCACCTCCACCACCTCCTATTTACTCTCCTCCACCTCCACCATCATCTCTCCTCCCCTATCTACAAATTGATAAACTCAATAGTCACTGACTGGATAAGCCACAAAAACATTAGGCATACATTCGGGATCATTGCTTTGTAGCGTCTAACAGTGAAGCATTGTTGACTGTTGACCATTCTCAGTCCTTTCTTTTTTCTTTTGTAGTCCTTTTACTATCTCTGTTCTGTTGCTATAAATTTGTGATAATAATAGATGCTAAGCGTGCTCCAGAAGAATGCTCAATGCATGTCAAACTCAAAAATAAACCAATAATTACCATCTCACCCATGTAAATTTCCCATACGTGACCATGCAAGAAAAGCTGGCCCTCCAAAGAAATCATTCAATTCTGAACTACTAATGTTGAACTTCTGCTCATAGATGAATCAACAGCTATAAGAAAAAGGACAAATATATAGAGAAACTACAATAAATAGAAAAAGAAATACATCATACAACATCATCTCAACAAAAGAGTGAAAATATTCATCATAAACACTCACCTAGTATTCATTACAGTTAATAGCGAGGCAGCATTTTATATCGATGGGATCGTTTTCAAATTGAGCAGAGTTTCGTGCCAATGAACTCAAATCATTACATGAGCCTTCAGATATATTTCTTGAATGTCCAATTGTTACTTATAAGATGTTTCTTTTAATATATTCTCATATACTCTCAGCAGCTTCTATTGAAAACTATACCCAAGAAAAATAATTTTTTCTGAAATTTAGGCTGGATCAAAATGAAAACTGAAAAATGAAAGTCTGCATCAAAGCACACAACTATGTTGGTTAAAAACCAGGCAACCAAGTGCGAAGATAAGAAAATAAATTTCAATGCCTGAGATGCATGCAGACATATCAATTACACACGTGTTCGAGGTTTTTGGAATTGTTCATACTTAATCTCAATTCAAAGTTTAGCATGAAAGCTCCATAACTTCAATTTAAGTTCCTGGAAAATATAAAATTTGGTTGTAATTCAACATGAACAAATCAACTGATCAGATTCAATTCAGTTATTCGCTAGTAATGATAAAAAGAGACCACCCCCGAGATACTCTCTCTTATTTCACATCAAGCATCCAAAGCATAACTGCACACTCACACGGATAGTACTAATGTGATAATAAATAGACAAAAGGGTTATATGAATATTATATGCATACAAGCGATCTTAAAAGGGTTATATGAATATTATATGCATACAAGTGATCTTATCTTTATAATTTTTAATGATTTGATAATCCTTAATTATACAAAACACTTTGACGAATTACCTGAGTGTTACTTTTACAGAAAATTCTGTACATACTGCATCATAGATATGCCCTTTACTTTTGAGAGATCAGTAAATTTTGCAGCTGAGAGTGAGTCTAAAAAATGAGGTCTTTTATCAGAATATAAAGCTTTTGAAGCTTCCTTTTCTATCAACTGATCTCCAAAATGTAAACAGTTCCAGATTCAAATACTAAACGTACAGCTAGAAATTCGTGGTTCATTTATTAACATATTCTATGTTCTCTATGTTTAGTTCCCCAGTTTTTAATTATAGGATTTAGTAATTTCGAGCTTTCGTAGGATCCGTGAGTATAGATAATAATCTAAAGCTTGAAAACATTGCTTTTCAGGAAACTATGGATAAGAGCACATGCCATCTGCTTTTCATGTTACACTTGCAGCACTAAGATCATAAACAAATTGTGATTTGACCTAAAGCTTTTGAGCGGAGACGCTAAAGAATATAAAAGGTTGACCAAAGCTAGAGAGAGCTACCTGGAAGACTTTTTGCCATATTGATTCTTGACCAGTGAATGCTAAGGGCAAATTGATGCCATTGAGAGCCATCCAGTCAATCTCCTTCTCCCATCTCTCCCAGTCCCACCAGGCACATGTATCTACCACAAACATATGATCAAGCAAAAGTATTAAGTATTGAAGCCGTGTTCCACAGACTGTGAGAGCAGAAGAAGAAACTGGAAAACAGAGGGTTACAGCTAGATGTAACAGCATTCTGGTAGTAGCTCCAAGGGACAGGCCTTTTTCTTGATATGCCACCATCTTGAACATGAGGAAGAGAGCCATACTTTGGTATTGAATCTAGTTGCGCCCCACCAGTTTTGCTCCAGGATATATGTGCTCCGCACCAATATTTCAAGTACCAGTGAAGGCCCGACAATAGCTCCACTGCAGTAGTCCCACTTATTCTGTGACATTACAAAAGGTCCAAGTAACAAGAGTTTTTTTCATATATATTTCAGGAAATACGGAAACTAGATTTCATAGTAGCGTGATTGAATACTAATTATTTCTAAGGCTCAAATTATGTTATAGAAGTTAAAATGTTAAGTAAGAAGCGAGACAAATTCAAATTAATAAGTAGAGCAGTGATATGACATTTTGAGGGCATCAAATGGTTAAAGAGCTCCTATCATTTCAAAGAAATCTGAAGACACAAGTACTATGAACCATGCTAAAACAGCCTCAGACAAGAATTGAAATTTACGATAGCCAACAACAGAGATATCTGAACGTACAGTATTTCAGGAGAACCACCTCGATTCAGTGAAGGATGATTCCTTATTATAAAGCAAGATTCTCCGCCACATAGCTCCTAGAGAAAACCATCATACCTTTATGAGGTGAAAATTAAACTTTTAAAGTATTTGAACCGCAAATTTGACGAAATGATCAAAATGAAATCCAATTGACAGTTGAATGGCTAAAATAGGACTAAAAATAGTTTGATAGCCAAAACATGACTAAGGATATAGCTTAGTGGCCATAAACATATTTTCTTTAACACGCCATGCACGTGCAAATAGATTCATATTTTAGCCTTGCACGTGTGGGTAGTAGCGAGGCTTGAACCTACTGTCTTCTTTGATACAATATTAAATAATCACCTCATCTAAAAATCTAAAAATTTAAGTAGGTAGAGAACATATTGGCAATACGTATGTATACCTTGGAGATGATTTGAAACTCAAAGCTAGAGAAACGAGAAGGAATAGTGCGATTAAGCACGCCGTAAGCAGCCGCTATTTGGACCTCAGCCGGAGCCCTCTCGCGGTCCTGGATTTCGATAAGTCGCGAAATGTAGTCGACTCCAATGGTGGAAGACTTCACTAGCGACGCTGCAAGCAAGCCTAGTATGAAAATGCTGAAGAAGAAGGTTGAAATAGTAGCCATGAGAGAAGAAAAAAAAGTTGGTGATGAAGATGATAAAGAGGACTATTAAGGGGTTTATATATAAATGTAGACATGAGTGATGAGAGCTTAGTTTGAGACAAATTTGGAGAGGTATCGAACATGAAAGACGAGACAAATTTGAAGGCCGGCCAAGGAATATATATATATATTCGGTTAGGGGATTTTAATATGAAAAGAAACAAAAACACCAACTACTCTACTCTTGGCGGGTATAACGGTTATTCTCTCTTTTTTGTTTTTCTATTTTGTCAGAGTTGTTGTATGGTTTGAAATAGTGGACAGTGAACTATAGACATATCTAATACGAGGATGTTGTGATAGATGTATGGTAAGATAACGAAAAATTATTTGATATAGTTTGATCATGTTAAAAGACATCTTGTAAAGAAACTTATTAAAATATGCGAATGTATAGAAATAGTACATTAAAAGAAAGGCAAAAAAAGAAAGTTAGATGAAGATATTAATACAAGATGTCGCACATGTAACACACACAAAGAATGACTTTTTAAAAAGGCATACGCAAATTCATGTAGTTAAACCCCACTTAGAATTAAAGATAAGATTAATTTGACTTGTTTGGTTTGTTTGGGTTCTTCTCTTTGGTTGACATGTTTTGTTGCATGAGTTTATGATAATATACATTTAGCCCCATGATTTCACATCCTCTTATGCTATTGGATGAAGATAGGAAGTTAACTTGTGTGTTAACATTTGCAAGAAACTCTTCAATTAGTCTATCATTTGAGTTCTATTAGCATTGTAAGAGACTAAGAAGTCAATCTAAATCGACTCAAGTTCAAGATTTTTGCATTTTGAACCTTCAATGGGATGTCAAGTGTCCCTAATATATAGGATTAGCTTTTATAGGAAGCATGGTGAAGAGCAAAGGGAACTAATTGATCAATTTTCTCTTTTATATCAAAATTTATAGGTAAAGTAGTATTTTGTCCTATTTTTTTCATATCTACAAAGATGCATAAATAGATGGAAAGGAGTTGATTGTTGAGTGTATCCATGATTAACAGCATACATCATATAACCTCATACAAACAAGATACAAATGCTCAAGGATATATATGGCAAGAATGATGAATCTTTCTATATAAACTTACGTTATTATAAATTCAACCCCATCTCTCTTTGCTATGCGCTATCAAACCATTCTATTATCACTTCTTCATTTGCTAAGAGATATATCATTACCATGCATCCAAAGACAAGGTTTTCCTTTTCCATCTCTACTTTATTGTTGGTTGAAATTCAACAGTAATAATTTGATTTCTTATTTTATTAGCAAGACCATTTCTCAGTATATATGGTCCATAAAACTCAATTGAACAAAAAAAATTCAGCAATCAATTTCTCATTGTTTATCTCTTTGCATTGCCTAGCGTTAATTAAGATGTTTTAATTTTAATTTTTTTGCTATTATTGTTTTCTAAAATTCATTATATTACTATTAATCTTTAGTCTGCATAATATATGTTGGGAGCGGTTTGCAAAAAGATTTGTCGGGAGAGGTTTGCAAAAAGATTTGGCATAGTAATTTTGCCTACATTTGAGTCCTTAGTTTCATTTGAATTTTGTAATTGAGTTATTAATTACATGCTTTGTTCTCGCCTTCCCCTTTGACCATGTAAAGGAAGAACAAAAGAATAGACACACACACACATATATAGATATGATATATACACACACAAAAGAAAAAAGTAATATGATCAAGTAGATGTTTTGGTTGTACTTTGTCAGTATTATCAGCTATATCACAAGAATAAGTTTTAAATGTTGGATTTGAGAATTGGAAGAGAAAAAAAGGTGTCAATATTAGGGACAAGCTATTTCTTCTGAGAACATGATTGAAATAGTTTCAAACATATACACAATGAGTTTGTCATTGTTCTTCTTGTGGTGGTTGTGGTTGTGGTTGTGCTGATATATCCATTGTAACAATGATATGAACAGTATAAGAACTTAATAACTATCAGTTTATGAGTGTTAAGATAATTGAGAGAGTTTAGGTAGCGATTGGTATAGTGGAATGAGGTTTGAAATAGAATGGCATTCCCAATTTTTTTTTATTCTCATACTTGGTATGAAGGAATGAACTTGGAAATTCCATTCCCAAGGTAATCCCATTACCGTATATATGAGAATAGTCATTCCAAAACAAACATATGAGAATGGGTCATTTACACGTGTTTGATAATGAACTTGACTACCATACCCCATATTTCAATAAAAAATGAGAGGGTTTGTTATGTTTAAAAAATGAAAAGAGTTAGAGGTAATTATTAGTGTTTAAAATTTTGAAATACCCTCACACACTAATAGTTTATAGTCGTTATATAGTTTTTGGGTGGTTTTGATGTCATTTTATGGAATTTTGATAGTTGGAGTTGGAAAAGGAAAAATAGAAAAAAGAAAAAGAATGAAACATATAAATTAGTGGTTATGAACTGTTAAGGCTTATAACGACTAGTTAATGTCCCTCTCTAAATTTTTTTATCAATAATTTAAATTATATTGATAAAGTAATTCAGGAAGACAATGGAAATATAAAAGTACCTCAAACTCGGGAAAACAATAAAAATATAAAAATACCTTTAATTTTATATGTCGAGGTCAGAATCTCGACATTGAGGTTGGGAAGCTACTCTTGCCGAGCTGAAATTCTGGGTCGGCTTCTTGACCTAGATTTTCGAGTCGGCTACCAGACCTGCACAAGGAAAGAGAAGGAAAAAGCGGGGTGATGACTCGGATTTTTCCTCGGGCGTGCGAATGATTAGTATGTCCGATCTGACGGAGTAGCTGAAAGCATTTAATGAACAGTTACCTTAGAAATGAAGGGGTGGAGCTCTATTTATACTAAATTTGAACCTGACAGTATTTAATGCGATGCAGTTTTATGTCCCATCAGAACAGCTGTTTGCCGAGGTCGAGGTTTTCCTGGGTCGGGGTGAGGTCGAATCAGCATCCAGGTTGGGCATTAGTTGAATGTGCTGGGCTTGGTTCGGATTAGCCCGCCTCGACTCAGAGTGGGCATCATACCTCAACTCGGGGTCCCCCTCATCAATTCCCCCCCCTCAAGTTGAGATCGAGAGGGTAAGATCTAGATTTAGGAGTTGATCCCGAGCTGGAGGTGCCCGACCCCGACAGAGTAGGATTGCTACGTCAGCGGTGCATACCCTTTAGATGGCTGACACGTCACCTGACAGTTATGACAAGATGCAACATTTGAGATTCCCAAGGCAGTTACAGGAGTTGCCTATAAATAGGGCCTTGACATTCGAGATTTATTTCACACTTTACTAACGAAATTTGGAGTTTTCAGGTATGCAACCAGAGTGGTCGGACACTTTTAGCTTGGCAAATATCTTTTCGGAGTATTCAGCTCGGAATCTACTAGCTCGAAGCCAATTAGGTCGGAGGCAGTTAGATCGGGTCATCTTCGACAACTAGAGTAGTAGATACGTCCCGACTCCCTTTAGTTATCCCTGCATATATTTTAATTTATAAACAGGATGGGGAGGTTAGAGTCGGAAGATTCCCAAGCGATGGAGGTGAGGTCCTATGGAGGGGATGAGAATCCGTCAAGCTCGGAGTCTACCTCAGATGGAGGTTATGGTGATGACAGTGCCGGCGCATCTCAAGGATCAGCTTTGCCATCTAGGCCCAGGGAGAGCGACGATGATTGCCAAGTGATCGGGGTCAGGCGGGTGCAAGAAGAAGCCGATGCGGATCTTTTGGCCGACCTAGGAGACTTGGATGATAGGGAAGATGAGGAGCCATTGAACCAGCTGGAGGGAGTTGAGATAGCTCAGGAGTACTTAGCTGGAGTATCCACGTCGGAACTGATTGACGCAGTCCCGGTTAGGGCGGTCCGACCTCGGAGCTCAACTACAACCAGTGGTTTGTCGGCTCGAGGGAAGAGGATCGAGCAGCTGTTCGCCTGTTGCAAACGGGAGTGCCATTCCACGGTGCAGATGGCCAATGCCAGGCTAAGGGATTAGTTGGTGAACCAATACCACAAGCTGAAGGTTCCAGGTCGGAATGAGCCCGCCTGCTATCCTCCACTCAATCACTTCACTATCTATGACCTCGCATTCGATGTTATCCGGTTTCCACTTCCTGACTTCATCGTTGGCATTTTGAACTACTTTGAGCTTAGCCCGAGTCAGATGTCACCAAATGGTTGGGCCGTGATGGTGGCATTTTATGTATTCTGTCTTGACAGGAAAATATAGCGGAACTTGCGTCGGTTCAGGCAATTCTTTGTGTGCAAGCCCAACCCGAAGCAGCCAGGGTGGTTTCATTTTGCAGCTCGGGCCGGCAATACCATATTCACCAAGTGGCACTCCTCCAACAAGGGCTGGCACAACGACTACTATTGGGTCAAACCGGCTGTGAACCCGGGGTGCAAGGTGGATTGGAATCCCTCCCTATAGAAGAATGTGAACGATGACCCCAAACTCTCAGAAGCCGAGCTCGCCGAGGTCGGGGTATTGAGACCCGAGCCGGGTATACAAATTGACATTGACAGCGTCCTCAAGTGGGACAGAATCTGGAAATCAAAGTTATTCGGGAGAGAATCTGACCTGAGGAAGGAGCACCCCCACCTACTTCCCGAGCTCAAAGAGAATGCGGATTCCGGCTCAGAAGAGGGTCAGTTCGCAGGATCAATGCCCGACTTCCCCGCTTTCTTGTCTACTGTTGTTCTTTTCAGTTTGCATTTGGTTATATCTCACCTCTTTCCTCTACTCCTTTGCAGATATAGCGGATACGAGAAAACTTGCGTATGCCCAGATGAAGAGGAGGACCGAGGCCAGCGGCGAAGTCTCGGCCCGGTCTGGCTTGGGCTCCACCTTCCCTTAGGAGCAAAGGCAGCGACCTGAGGTCTTTTCCAAGGGGACGTCAGCGTCTCCCCTGCCCAAAAGACTGAGCTCGGGTGTGGCGATCCCTGAGCACTCCTCATCCCGTCCTGAAAATAGGAAACGACCTCGGGCCGAGTATTCTGGGAAAGGCAAGGCCAAGGAGGTGAATCCTCCCAACAAGGATTTTATGGAGGCAGCTAAGGTCGCCTGCGATCTTAAACTAGCATTAGTCTCGGCGGAGCAACTTTCGCTCGACCTGAGGATGACCATAATCACGATAAGACATATTTGACCGTGTTGATATGGTTAAGCTTTTTGGCTCGATTGATTGTTTTGTTGTCTTTTGTGTAGACTGAGTCCCACATCCTTTCGGCACCTGGCTTACTCGCCCGAGCCCAGGCTCACTACATCAAGCTCGAGCAGCGATTCGTCGACTCTCGAGCTGAGCTAGAAGCCTTGAGGGAGGATGCTGTCCAGAGGCGTAAAGTGGACGAGACGGAGATCGACCGTATGAAGAGGAAGCTCAAGGTGGAGAAGTCCCGATGCGAGGCCGCGGCCAGGGACGTCGAGCGCTTCAAGAAGGATAAGCGCGAGGCCGAGGTGAAGCTTAAAGATCTGGTAGATCGGGTCGGCCCCTAAAGGGAGAAGGCGGTGGAAGGCTTCAAGTTCAGTCAAGAGGCCGTGGACTGGTTGGCCATAGAAGGTAGGGCGATGGCCCGGTACCCTGAGTTGGAGTATTACCTCCGGGGCCAAGTCGCAGCTCGGAAGAAAGTGAAGACCTTCCTTCCTGCCACCAAGAATGACTATATCGAAATCTTGGAGGCTCCGTCGCAGGAGTTCTGAGAGATTTCGGAGCTTCCAGCTGACCTGATGTCCCAAGCTAAGGAGGTGATTGACTTTGTCCAGAAGGGCATGGATCAGGTCGGGGACGAAACCGATACTACCACCTCTACCGCCGCTCCTAAGTAAATTTTGTACTCGCCCGGGTTGGGATTTAGTAAATTTTGTACTCGCCTGGGTCGGGCTTTAGTAAATTTGCCTTGGTCGGGCTCCTTGTAATTGTACTTTTTCACTTTTTAATGAAATGGATGTTTCTGTTTTATTTGCGTTTTATTCGAGTTTGTATATGTGTACTTTTCTCTTCGCAAATTTCTTAAGTAAGTGGGGTCGGACCAATATAATGGACCTATCAAACTTAATTTAAATATAAAGAACCGAGATGGATGCGATTAATGAATTATCGTCATAATCCGAGCTAGTTAATTGCGCAACTATATAATTATCGCCGACCTAGACTTGTCAGTCCGATTTAAAATTGATCAAACTAATGTTGACAAATGTTGAGTTCGAGTTTAGACCCAAACTAACGTCCCGACCTGAAGTCGGATTATACCGAGTTGGACCTTAATCCGAACTGGCAAAACTAATCAAATTATTATTAACTATACCTGAGCTGGAACCTTGTCGGAGCTGGTTTACTTGAATCATTGGCTCGTAATTAAGTATGGCCACCGTGTTAATCCGAGTCGGGAGTAGCTCAATAGCTGAGGTGCTTGAGCCCGGGTCGGGCATTGCACTGGTTTACAAAATATGTTTGTATTAAAATTGTACATGAAGTACTCGGGCTCGGGAGCCGATTACAAGCAATGTTTTGGCTCGGGGCCTTAGCAAAGATTTCGGTTCGGGACCTGTACAAAAGTTTTCAGCTTGGGGGCTGTAACAAAAGTTTTCGGATCGGGGCCATTACAAGAGATTCTGGCTCAGGGGTCGCTACAAGAGTATTCGGCTTGGGGCCGTTACAAGAGTTTCCGGCTCGGGGCCGTTATACAAAATATCTCTTCAGGTGCTCTGCGTGCCATGCATTTTTCAATTGCTTCCCGTATCTGTCGCGGAGGTAGAAAGTCCCAGGTCGGACTTCTTTCACGATTTTGTACGGTCCCTTCTAGGTCGAGGAGAGCTTGTTGCTCGAGTGCGGCAAAAAGATGGTCGTTCTGAGTACAAGGTCGCCAACCTTAATAGGCTTAGGCTTGACCTGCTTGGCAAAGGCTCTTTGCATTACAGCTTTGCTGGCTAGCATCCTGATTTGAGCTTTAGCTCGGAGTTCTTCGGCGAGGTCGAGCCCTTCATTGATTAGTGCTCCGTTTAAATCTGGGTCATAGTGGAGGGTTCTATTGGTCGGAGACCCGATCTCCACTGGCAGCACCGCTTGAGTACCGAAGGTCAGCTCGAAGGGCAATTCTCCCGTTGCTGAGCTGGTGGTGGTCCGCTGAGACCACAGCACCACAGGAAGGCCCTCTGCTTCTTCCAGCTTGGTTTTCAGACCCTGCAAAATGATTTGGTTAGTCTTTTCAACTTGGCCATTACTTTGAGGGTGAGCAATAGATGATAATCTGAGGTCGATCCCAATCTTATGACATTTTTGCCTCGAAAGTATGCATTGTCAAATTGCTTGTCGTGGTCAGTAACAATGACCTTTGGCACCCCAAATCGGCAAATGAAGTTTTTCCACACGAAATCCCAAGCTGCCTTTTCTGTTATTCTAGCAACACCTTCAGCCTCAGGCCATTTGGTGAAGCAGCCTACTACTATGAAGACGTGTTTCTTTTGTCCAATGCCGATTGGCAATGGGCCGATAATATCTAGACCCCATTGATACAATGGCCACGGGCTTATCATCACCGTGAGGTCTACCGCTGGCTTTCTCTGTATGTTGGCGAACCTTTGGCAGGTGTCACACTTTTTCACATACTCTTTGGCATCTTGCTCTAAGGTTGGCCAAAAATAGCCTTGCCTCAATGCCTTCCGAGCCAGGGCCTTACCACCCAAATGGTTTCCACATACTCCTTCATGGATTTCCCAGAGTATATAGTTTTCCTTCTCGGGCCCAACACACTTTAAGAGAGGCCAAGTGTAGGCTCTCTTGTAGAGTTGCCTAGCAATTATGACAAACCTTGACACATGTTTTATGAGTTTTCGAGCTGCTTTTTCATCCTTTGGGGTCATACCCCCTCCAAGTAGTCCACGATTGGTTTGGTCCAATCGGGGCTTAAATTGAGCTCGGCTACGGCCTGTATCCCTAACAGGATACTTGGTTCGGATACTTCTTCCACATGGACCAAGGCAGGTTGGCTCTCGCCCAAGGCCAACCTGGACAGGGAGTCAGCCTTCATATTCTCCTCCCTCAGAATTTGCTGTATCATGAACCTTTTGAGCCCTGAGGTCAAATCCTTGACTTTGTTGAGATAAGCCAGCATAGTACTGTCCTTGGCTTCGAACTCTCCCGATATCTGACTAGAAATCAATTGAGAGTCGGTGCTCAGGTCAACTGTCTATGCCCCAAGCTGAGCTGCAATTTTCAGCCCCGCAATCACCGCTTTGCACTCAGCTTCATTGTTGGACGCCGGAAAGGCGAACTTGAGGGAGTATTGGTGCTCATGCCGGTTTAGGTTGAGGATGACCACCCCAGCTCTGCTCCCAGACTTCCCTAAGGCCCCATCCACATGGACCTTCTACACATCCTCCGGGTCATGTTCGGCTCGGCCAGTGCATTCTACCACAAAGTCTGCGATGACTTAGGCTTTGATGGCTGTTTTGGACTGGTAGGTGATGTCGTATTGACTCAGCTCAACTGCCCAGTTCAGCAGCCTACCCGACGCCTCTGGCTTGTGCATGATGGACTTGAGTGGGGCATCCGTCATGACCTTAATTGGATGAGCGTCAAAGTATGGCTTCAGCTTTCTTGCCACCATGATGAGTGCAAGGGCAAGTTTTTCCAAGGAGGAGTACCTCACCTCTGCCCCTTGTAAGGTCTTGCTGACATAATAGACCAACTTCTGTTCCTTTCCTTCTTCACGGACCAGTGCCACCGCTACTGTTATCCCTGAGCATGCTAAGTATAGTACCAGCTTCTCTCCCACCTCAGGTCAGGATAGTAGGGGTGGCAAAGCTAGATACCTTTTCAGCTTCTGGAAGGCATCCTGGCATTCCGTGGTCCATTCGAAATTCTTAGGACTCCTCAATATTTTGAACAGAGGAACACATTTGTCCGCCAATCTGGACATGAATCTGCTAAGCGCTACGACCTTGCCCGCGAGCACCTGGACGTCCTTCACGCAGGTCGGCGGTGCCAGGTCAAGTATTGCTTGAACCTTTTCTGTGTTGGCTTCTATTCAGCGGGCTGTGACCATGAAGTCCAGAAACTTTCCTGCCTTGATACCGAATGCGCACTTTTCCGGGTTCAGCTTTATCCTAAAGTGCTCCATTATGGCAAAGGCTTCAGCCAGGTCGGCTACTTGGTCTACTGCCCTTCTGCTCTTGACTAACATGTCATCTACATAGATATCTATATTTCGACCAATCTGATTTTTGAAAACCTTGTTCACCATCCGATTGTAGGTAGCTCCAGCATTCTTGAGTCCAAAAGACATGACCTCATAGTAGTAGAGACCTTTATCGGTGGTAAAGGCAGTCTTTTTTTTGTCTTCGGGAGCCATCTTGATCTGGTTATAACATTTGAAGGCATCCATGAAAGAGAATAGCTTGAACCCGGAGGTGCCATCCACCATCTGATCAATCCGAGATAGGGGAAAACAGTCCTTAGGGTAGGATTAATTGAGGTCGGTAAAGTCAATACACAATCTCCATCTACCTGAGGACTTGGTCACCAGCACCACATTGGATAACCAGGTTGGGTACTAGATTTCCTTTATGTGGCTGGCGTCTACCAATTTGTCCACCTCTTCTACTATGATTTGTTATTTATCATAATGGAAGTGCTTGTACTTCTGCTTCACCGGATAGTGATTCGGGTCGGTATTCAGGTGATGCTCAATCACTCTCGAGTCAATACCTGTCATGTCAGAGGCAGACCATGCAAATATGTGTTCATTTTTCAGGAAAAATTGGCTTATACCTTTCTTGAGGTCGGCGAAAAGTTCACTCCCGATCTTTGCTCTCTTCGGCTCGTCGGAGAGCTCCATCTCTTGAAGGTCTTCAGCTGGGCTTCCCCTCTTCGCATCCCTCTTCTCATCAGAAAAATCTGGTCCCCAACCAACTTGATATTTGGGTCGGAGGGAGTTTTCATAACATTCCTGAGCTGAGAGCTAGGCTCCACAGATGGTGGTCGTGCTGCCCAGGGTCTGGAATTTCAGGGCCTGGTGATAAGTTGAAGGAACGACTCTAAAATGATTGAGCGCCACCCGACCTAAGATCCCATTGTAAGTGGAGTTGCAATCCATCACAATGAAGTTGGCTTGCATCGAAACCCGCTTGTCTTCATCTTCCAACTTCAGTGGGAGGTTGATGACCCCTTCAGCTCGGTGGGCTTGTCCGGTGAAACCATCTAAAGTATCCCTCAACGACCTGAGTCGGCTCCTGTCCAACCCCATTTGCTCAAATGCTTTCAAGAATAGGACTTATGCTGAGCTCCCAGTATCCATCATCAGCCTCTTCATGGTGAAGTTGGTTATTTCAGCGCTGATTACCAGTGGGTCGTCATGGGGAAATATCAACTCCTCCAAATCTTCTGAGGAGAAGGTGAGCTCTTCCATTTTCGGGACCAGACCCCGCGCCAGTCCATACTCCCTCCCAGCCCGAACATAACCCTTCCTTCCAGCGGAGGTCTCCCCACCTGACGCTAATCCTCCTGCGATGGTCTCAATCATAGCCAAACGTCCGTCCCCAGCTTGGCGCCTAGGTGGACTTCTCTCCCTATCTCTCTGATCGTGATTCCGGGTTAGCTGTTGATCTACATACCTCCAGAGGTGACCTCGGGCTATCAGGGCTTCGATCTCCTATTTTAAGTCTTCGTACTCCTCGGTGGTATGGCCGTAGTCCATATGGTAGCGGCAATACTTAGTTCTATTGCGCTTCTCATGTCGGTCTTTCATCCTCGGAGTTGGAGGCAAGTGGTTCTGGTACTGGATCTTCATCAGGATCTGTTCCCTTATGGTGTTAAGAGGAGTGAACATAGTGAACCGGGGGTTCTGTTTCGACTGATGAGGCTGCTTACCTCAGTCGTTTTGGACTTTACCCCCAGGTTGGGCTCGGGAGGTCTCTCCCTTCTTGCCAACTTTCTTCTCCTTGTCATCATCCTGCTTCGCCTGATGGATTTCTTTCGAGTGTATGTACCCTTCTGCTCGTACCATTAGCTTGGTTACGGTATCCACAGGATCAATGGCCAAGGAGGATGTGAGGAGGCCCGACCTGAGCCCACTCTGGTAAGCCATCAACGCCATAGAGTCCTCCAGGTTGGGGATTCTGAGGGACTCTTCATTGAATCTAGCTGTGTAAGCCCTCAAACTTTTCTCTCTATGCTGCTTCACTGACAGCAACGTCGAAGTATGGTGGGTTGCGCGTCGGCTTCCTACGAAGCGGGACAGGAAAGCCTCAGCCAGCTAATGAAAACTTGCAATAGAGCCGGGATGAAGTTTTTGGAACCAGTCCAAGGCATTGCCAACCAGGGTAGTCAGGAATATCTTCGTCTTTATAAGGTCGGGCATATCATGCAGAGTCATGTAGTGGTCAAAGTTGAGCAAGTGGCTGGCTGGGTCGCCGTCCCCATTGTAGACTGCTAGGTTGGGCATCCGGTTGCTGGTGGGTAGCGGCGTGGCTAGTACCTCGGGTGAGAATGGGCTTACGCTGAGCTGGTTAATGACCTTGGCTATGGCAGCCGTGGTCTTGGCCTACTCGGGGTCAGCTTGAGCCGCCTTTTTACCTTTCGCCTTCTCGGGTCCCGCCATCAGCTCTAGGTAGCCCTCTTCATCATGAGTCCGCTTTCGCCTTGGGTCTGGGATGTGAAATTGTGGACGCGAGGGGCTCGTCATAGCTTCTTATAGAGCTGGGGAGTCGCAGCTAACCGGGCTACCTGCTTCTTAAGTTCCTCAAACATTCTCAGCATCATCTTTATCTCTAGTGACAGGCTAGAGTTGAGGTCTCCATCTGTCGTGGGGTTGGTTTGGGTGGCTAAGTTTATACGCTGGCTTGTTCCAACGTCGGCTTGGGTTGGTTCCTGGCTAGGCACCTGTGTGGTTTCGAGGTCCTCATCCGGGTTGGGCGAGTCCTCTACCGATGCGCTGTGGCTTCTCGTTTGTACCATGGTAGTTTCTCAATGAGTGGTGAGAAGAGTGATAGAAAGAACTCTTTTCTACAGACGACGCCAAACTGTCGAGGTCGGAATCTCGACGTTGAGATTGGGAAGCTACTACTGCCGAGCTGGAATTCTCGGTTAGCTTCTTGACCTAGATTTTAGGGTCAGCTACCAAACCTGCACAAGGAAAGGGAATGAAAAGGCGGGGTGATGACCCGAATTTTCCTCTTGGGCGTGCGAATGATTAATATGTCCTAGCTAACGGAGTAGTTGAGAGCATTTAATGAGAAGTTACCTTAGAAATGAAGGGGTGGAGCTCTATTTATACTAAATTTAGACCTGACAGCATTTAATGCGGTGCAACTTTATGTCCCATCAGGGCTTTATGTCCCATCAGAACAGCAGTTTGCCGAGGTTGGGGTTTTCCTGGGTCGGGGTGAGGTCAAATCAGCATCCATGTTGGGCATTAGCTGAATGTGCTGGGTTTGGCTTGGATTAGCCCGCCTCAGCTCAAAGTGGGCATCATACCTTAGCTCGGGGTCCCCCTCGTTAGTTGGTAACTAGTTATTTTCATGCTAAGTGCTTGCATGACCACGTACATAAAGGAAAGAGTAACGCGAATGAATTGTCCTTGGCCAATTTATATTGTTGGATATAATTTGCAGTGCCTCTAGTAGTCCTCCGTCATTAACCGTACGAATGCAAGCAATTAGAGTGGTCGAAGAACATCTGTGCTAAATAGTAAACGAGTATTTGACTACAACTCTATTGAGATTTTGGATCTGATTTATTAGTTTTGTATGTGTCATTGTTGATAAAAATGGATATTTTTCTATATATTCACAAGCATAGTTACAAGCATATATAGCATTACAATGAGAAAAGTTTGGAAGCTATTCTAGGCTATACATTCTCTAAGGCTAAAATTGAGGTTGACCCTTAACAAGGGTGATTCTAAATCAATTTATTCACATCATTACGAATCACTCTGTTCACACCATTTCTCCTATTAGCTCTTTATTGACAGTTCACACCAACACCCCCCTCAAGTTGGTGCATAGATATCCTTCATGCCCAACTTGTCAAGTGAGTTGTAGAAGTTTTTGCTAGATACCGCCTTCGTGAGTATATCTGCAAGTTGGTCCTCAAACTTGACAAATGGAAATCTAATTATCTTGGCTTCGAGATTTTGTTTGATGAAGTGTCGATCTACCTCAACGTTTTTAGTATGATCATACTGGACTGGATTGTGAGAAATGTCAATAGCTGCCTTATTATCACAAAACAAGTTTATTTAAGCACTTGGAGTAAATCCAATCTCAGTCAACAGTTTCTTGAGCCAAAGAAGCTCATAGAGACCTTTGGCCATTCCTCTAAACTCAGATAATGCTACTACCTTTTGTTTCTTGCTCCTTCATGTGACTAGATTCCCCCTACAAAAGTAAAGTAGCCTGATGTGGACTTTCTATTTGAAATGTTTCCTGCCCAATCTGCATCTGTATACCCCTCAATATTTACATAGTTATTTTTGGAGAACATAAGCCCTTTTACAGGAGAGGACTTTAGATAGCGAAGAATTCGATTTACTGCATCCATATGATCCTCGCTAAGACAATGCATAAATTGACTTACTACGCTTACAGCATAAGCTATATCAGGTCGGGTATGTGATAAGTAGATTAGCTTACCAACCAACCTTTGATACCTCTCTTTATTAGTTGGTACCTGATAAGCGTATTCTCCAAGTTTGTGATTTTGAACAATTGGAGTATCAGCAGGCTTACAGTTCAACAATCCTACTTCAGAAAGAAGGTCTAGCACATATCTCATTTGAGAGATAAATATACCTTGATTTGATCTAGCTACCTCAATCCCCAAAAAATATTTCAGTCCTTCAAGATTCTTCATTTCGAATTCAGTTGCTAGTTGTTCTTGGAGCCTAGAGATTTCTTCCACGTCATCCCCAGTAATAACATGTCATCTACATAGATTATTATAGTTGTCACATTTCCCAACTGGTGTTTCAAGAATAGAGTATGATTTGAGTTACTTTGTTGAAAACCATGCTTTCTCATAGCCAAAGAGAATCGACCGAACCATGCACGGGGTGATTGTTTTAACCCGTACAATGCTCATTGCAATTTATACACAACCTTAGTTTTTGAGGACGCAGAATACCTTGGTGGAAGATCCATGTACACCTCCTCCTTAAGATCGCCATGAAGAAATGCATTCTTCACATCAAATTGATGCAAAGGCCAGTCTAAGTTTGTTGCAAGAGATAGCAAAACTCTGATAGTGTTTAGTTTTGCAACTGGGGAGAACGTCTCTTGATAATCTATGCCATACGTCTGAGTATATCATTTTGCCACAAGCCTTGCCTTGTACCTTCTAATAGATCCATCTGCTTTGTGTTTGATGGAGAAAACCCATCTGCATCCAACAGTCTTCTTTCCTTCTGGTAATAAGACTAAAGCCCACGTCTTGTTCTTTTGCAAAGCCTCCATCTCTTCTTCTATAGCTTGAACCCATTTTTGATTTGTTACGGCTTCTTGTATTCTGTTAGGAACACCAAATGAGGATAATGTATTGACAAATGCTTTGAGAGACTCTGATAATCTTTGAGTCGACACATAATTGGCAATTGGATATCTTGATCTTCTTTCCTCAATATCTGGGGAGTATCGATTTGATGGCTTGCCACGATTTTGCCTGAAAGGTAAATTATATCCCATAGGAGCATCCAAGTCATTAATAGATGCAACTATAGTATGAGAGATTACCCCAGGGATATTCTTAAGAGTTGGGTTTTCGGGTACTGAAGAGAGATGGGGTTCAGATTCAAGTGATTCAGCTCCCTAAATAATATCAATATCATTTCCTTCTCCTTGCTCTTGCTCATTATTAGTTTCATTTTGAACCTCCAAGAAACCAGATTCAACTTGATCAACAATATTTTGCTCAACAATATTTTTCTCACGAACAACTGGATTGTCCTCAAAACCTGGCCAATTACACCAATTCCAATTATTCCTTTCATCTTGCGTCTCCCCCTGAAGGGAAGAAGTGGATATCGATGAAGAGAAAAACATTTCAGATTCCAAGAATGTAACATCCATAGTGATATAGATGCGCTTAGTGAGAGGATCGTAATACCTGTATCCTTTTTTGTGTGTACTATACCCCAAGAAAATACAACGAATTGCGCAAGGATCAGGCTTAGTCTGCTGATTCTTGTGGAGGTGAACAAAGGCTACACATCCAAAGATTTGAGGAGGAATGACCGAAATGGAAGGTATGGAAACATGGTCTGAAAGGACCTCTAACGGAGTCTTAAAATTAAGCACTTTCGACGGCATTCAATTCAACAAATGTACTGCCGTGATGATAGCATCATCCCAATGTTTATTCGGCATATGTGCTCCAATCAAGAGGGCACGAGCTGTTTCTAAAATATGTCTATTCCTTCGTTCGGCAACCCCATTTTGCTGTGGTGTTTGTGCGCAAGAAGTTTCATGAAGAAGGCCATGAATTTGGAAGTATGCTTGAAAATCTTGGTTGACATATTCTCCACCATTGTCCGAGCGAAGAATCTAAATTTTTGATGAAAATTGTGTTTGAATCATTGCATGAAAAATCGAAAAACACCAAATACTTCATTTTTATGTTTCAACAAGTATAACCAAGTCATTCGAGTGCAATCATCTATGAATGTCACAAACCAGCGAATGCCTGAAGGAGTAGTGATTGGAGATGGCCCCTATACATCATAATGAATTAAGGCAAAAAGAATCTCACTTTTATTCGAGCTTACTGGATAATGTACACGATGACTTTTTGTTAAAATACAAGTATGACACTTGAAGTCTGAATCGTGCAAATGTGAAAACAAATTCGGAAATATATACTTCATATAGCTAAATGATGGATGTCCTAAACGATGATGCCATAGCCAAACTTGTCTTTTTTTGGAAATGGTCGTGTTTTGCATATTATTAGCTTTCCCCGGGCTGAAATCATCCATGTAATACAACCCCCTCCTCTTAGTACCATGCCCAATGATCTTCTTGCTAAGGAAATCCTGAAGAAGATAAAATGTAGGATACATTAGTGCAACACAATTTAGATCCTCAGTAGCTTGACCAACATACATTAATTTATTTGAGAGAGATAGTACTAATAAGGTATTCGGTAAAGAGAGTGAAGGTGAGAAAACAATTGTTCCAACCCCTGTAACTGGATATGTGACCCTATTAGCATTGGCAATGCTCGTTCGTTTTGGTTGGGTGATCTCTACAAACTCATTTGCATCGAATGTCATGTGGTCAGTTGCTCCCGAATCAATTATCCAGCCACTATAATCATCCTGGTTAGAACTAAACAATGCGTTACCACAGTTACCTTGCTCATTGAATGTGTTGGATTTATTTGAAGGTTCTATTTCAAAGCTGAAAGATAAACGTGGTTCTGCATCCACTAAAGCAGCCCGACCCGAGCTCTCATTGACACTCGTTTCACGTTGTTTTCGTTCTTTGAGTTCGTTCCACCATTCAGGATACCCATGTAACTTAAAGCAAGTTTCACGGGTATGTTTTATGTTCCCACAATGAGTACATCCCTCTCCTTCTAATTGTGTCTTAGTCTTGGAGATTGCATCTGACTTCCCACCACCAGTGGATATAGATAAATTTTTGGACAACTGTATTGAACTTGATGGTTGTTGCCCTATCTTGACCCCTTTGGAAGCCATCACAACACCAGTTGTATTTTCTGTGCCTGTTATCATCACTGCCTGCCTAATATCCTTCCTTCGAACATGAGCATAGGCCTGTTTGACTGTAGGAAATGGTTGTACTTGTAGCACATCGCTCTGAATGCTATCCAGCCGATCATCTAATCCATCAAGAAAGATATAGACTCTATCTTCTTGTAGGATTGAATTATATTTTTGTATATCATCGTCACACTTCATTGGGTTAGGACGACAAAAATCGATTTCTCGCCACAAGCCTTGAAGATCATTGTGATATTTTTCAGGGGATCCTCCGGCTTGTCTCATTCTCGTCACTCGTTTTTTTAGATTGTAAACTTGGGAGGTGTCAGTCCCATCAAAATATGTTGTAGCTATAGAATCCCATACCATTTTTGCAGTCATGAAGCGAATGGAATTGCTTATCAATGATGTGTCAATAGAATTGATCAGCTACCTTTTCACGATTAAGTTTTCAGTTCTCCATTTTCGAAAATTGGGTCTGTTGGTTTAGGTTGTGGAAGGTCTCCATTTATGTATCCCAATTTGTCTTTGCCTGAGATGTACATCTCAACCACTTGGGACCATAAAGCATAGTTAGTGTCATCCAACTTGATGGCGATAGGTGCAGCGGATGAGTCGAAGTTTGAGGTGTTGATTTGGGTGTGACTTTGGGTCAAGACTTGCTTCATCTTTGATGTCAAATCTTCTAAGATAGAATTGGTAGAACTTCCATCGTCTGTTTGATCCGCCATAGTTTCTGATATGTTTGGAGTTGTCATTCCCTTTTTTTTTCTGGTCAAGGTTTTAGTTGTAGCAGAAATCCCACTACAAAAAAAAATAGATTTTGCGACGGGATGGCAACGGACTATCGCCATCCTGTCACCAATACAACGACGACTTGGTGAAGGAAAATATTGATGCGAATTTTATGATAGGACAGTGACGGTATAGTGTTAGACAGGAAAAACCGTCACCATCAGTGACGACATTCTTCGCCGTCTCCAATTTGGTGACGACCAGAATAGACCGTCACCAAATTGGTGATGACCTAGCTAGACCGTCACCAAATTGGTGACGGCCAAGAGTCGGTAAAATAAATTAATAATTTTTCATTAATTGTATGTCTTTTAATTTTTTATAAAATAAAACATTATATTTTTATATATTCTTTTATTTAATTAATAAGATTAAATTTAATAACTTTAAATATACAATTTTTGTTATTATTATAATTTTCATAGTTTTAATTTTTAAAACTAATAAATTATAATTTTTTACATTCTCCGTATTGAAGACGAGGGGCCTAGTCCGTCTCCAAATTGGAGTCGACAAACGTGCCCGTCTCCAATAGAGACGGGCACAAGCCATCTCTAATGGAGACGGGGATCAATCCCGTCTCCAAAGTTGGAGACAAGAGATGAACCCCGTCTCCAACTTTGGAGACGACAAACGTGCCCGTCTCCAATGGAGACCAGCACAGGTCGTTTCCAATGGAGATGGGGATCAATCCCGTCTCTAAATTGGTTATTTTTTTATTTATTTTAGGATTATTTATTTTATTTTTAATTTTTTTTTTTGAAAATAATATATATTTTTTACTTGATAAATAATTTATTTTAATCTAATGTATAATCACAATATAAACAGCCATTATTTACTTGATAAATAATTTATTTTAATCTAAAATTTAAGTTAATATAAATAATTAATAATTAAATTTTTATTAACAATTTATTTCCAAATTGTAATTAAAGAATTAATTAAATAGTACATAAATTTAATTTGATGTTTGAGTTGTTATCTATACATATATGCATATATACATCTACACGCCCTTCCCTCTCCCTACGAAGAACACCCCCCCTGTCACCACCACCACCCCTGCGAAGAACCACCCCCACCCGCAAGAAGCATCACCTCAACCCCTACCCCCACCCCGACCCCGACGAAGCACCACCCCTACCACCACTCTTGCGAAGAACCACCCCTAGATCTGTCACTACCATCACCTCTGCGAAGCACCACCTCCACCACCACCCCAGCAAAGCACCACCTCCACCCCTACCACCACCACCCACACATAGGCAGTGGTTGTGTACCACTGCCTTATTAGTCGTTAATCTTTGGACACAATAGGCAGCGATTGGGAACCGCTGCCTATTAGTACATTATCTTTTTTTTTTCTTTTGTACTTCTAGGTTATATCTATTTTAGACAGCAACAAATGTCTGACCAAAAAATAATAATAATAAAAGACAACAACAAAATGCGATTTCATCTCTCACTCTCACTCGCTCGAGCGCCATAGCCAAATCTCTAACTCTCACTCTCTCGTGCGCCATAGTCGACAAAGAAATAGGTACAAAAACACAGCAATATGTTTTTCACTGTTTAGTTTTCAAATTTTTTTTCTTTTTTCTTTCAGTTTTTTGATTTTTCAATCGAATCAGAAAAAGTGTCATTTTCGTTCTTCAAGGCGGTGCCGCGGCTGAGAATGCCACCAGAGCTAGCAAAGGCCATCAGAGAAGTTAAAGCTCTTGACTCCAAAACCTTTGACGAAGTTAAAGCTCTAGAAAAAGTGTTCTTCTTTATTATTTTTTTAATTTTTTTTGTTTTTAAGTCGTTATTTATCAATTTCTGAAATAATTTATCGATTTTTTAATTTAATTTATATTATTTCTTATGTGATGAATTTGCATTTATAATTTGGCTACTATCAGTGTTGTAAATGGCGATTCGATTATTTTGTTGGAATGAGGTACAATTTTTCTTGCACGATGTACTAATTTATAGATTACTACCTCTATTATTAATTTTTGTTATGAATTAGTAATTTTCAAGTTTTTATTTTAATAGAGTCAGGATAATAAATTTAACTAAGAAAATTTGAGCATAGATCAAATTTGCTTATACAAATTTTTGATTTTGCAGTCCTATAATGATATTAAGTTTGGCTCAATTATGAATGTTTTTGTTAATTTCTTAGACTGAGGAACAATCTTTTTTAATTTATGGTTCAACAATCAAGTCAGTCATTTCGTATCTTTGTACTCCAGATACTGTTTGTGGTGGAGGTGTAGTGGTGGTCGTCTGAGGGTAGGGGTGTTGAAGGAGGCTTTTAGGATCATAACCACTGTAATGTGCTATGAGTCATTCTTTGTGTCAATTGCAGTTCTCTGTCATTTAGATACACGTCAACGATTTTTGGGATCATATTTTGTGTACCATTGTGTGTATAAGAGACATGTTTGTAGTGTATGAAGAAAATATACCGAAAGGAATGAGATGATTGTTGTAGAAGTGAACATACTGAATTCTTTTTTTCTTCACTCATCTTTATGATCAATGTATAATTTCTGAATTGCTATTTTTGGGAGTTTTACCTGCATATTGAAGTAATAAGGTTTCTCAATTTTAATGAAAAAATGTTATGAATCTTTAGTATACTGAACAAAGTTAGGATGTGTTATAAATCTGTCTCTAACATTTCACAATCATCTTAGTGGCCTCCAGTTGTTAGATTAAATCTAGAACAAGTGCAAGCCCTTCTAGGCTGAAGCGGGACTATGGCCCTCCAAATTTGAAAACTTCTTTGGGCACCGGTGCAGAGCAAATTTAGTTAATATTTTCAAATGTATTTGCATCCCCAGAACTTTCTTGGCCCATCTTTGGCAAGTAAAGAGGTTGCATCTTCTCTGCTTTTTCTTGAAGCATCTTTGGATTCATTTGACAAATTTGTTTTGTCATTGAGGTTATGTAAGCTTCACATGTTTAATCTTCCTTTTCTTTGGCCACCATTAGCCATATATGTTTATTCTCCTCTCTGTAGATTACATCTCTTAAATATTTCTGCTAAATATGATCCTCATCTTTTTTGCTGGCAGGTTTTTTATTGCAGATTGCATGGATGTTCACAGGATCTAATCTTTCGTGTAAGCTAATCACGTTCCCTTATAGAGTTTATTGTGGAAACTCAACAGTCCCGTTTTGTGGAAGTGGGATGTGAATGTTGAATTAGAAGTATAGATGTTTTGGAAATAAACTTTTGTTAGAAAGAAAAATATAAATGATATAAAGGTACATATGATCAGATCATTTACAATTGGTGTTGAGATGAAGCAAATTCTTCAGCTCATGGAAAGTTTGAAGGAAACAAAGTTTTAAGGCAGAGTTTGGTTAAGTTCACATTTTTCCTTTTATTAGTCGATATTTTGCCAATAGTGTCATTTGTTTGATAAGCTGGGCACGCAGGGACAGCCATAGGTAGAGCTGAATCTAGGAATAAAGTCTGAGATATTCCTGAAAGCTAACATTTTTATATCAGGACTTTACCCCCCGACTAGAAATCCTTAATACTTTGTAACAAAAATAAGACGAGAAAGACGGGATAAACTGGTAAGCCTGACAATTTTGAATGAAGATCAATTATCCAACAATATTTTAATGTGGTGTAAGATGACTATTATATGAAACTTACTGAAATCATTAGTTTTCTACATTCGTTTAGACTAAGTCTCAATTTTCTTGCAAAAAGTGAGTGCTTTTGTTGCCTGCTTAATTATCGTACCAGTCGGCTATCTTTTATTTGCTTATACTAGTCAGTATTTTTCACAAGTTGGTCTTTCTGGGCATATTTTCTTGGTAATTATATTGTTGAATCACCTCTTCATTATCCATCTTTTCTAATGTGACACTTGATTGCAACTTGCTGAATCATTAAACTACTCTTTTTTTTTTGCTAGGCAATCATTAAACTACTTGACTGCAACTGATTCAACCTTTTTTTTCTCTGATTTAAGTGAGGGAGAGAAGGACAAACTACTTGTGGTTGGCATGAAGCGCCTCTAAGAAATCAAAATTCCTTTTTGCGGACATGAAGTCTCGTGAAATAGTTCTTAATTTTTTGGAAATAAACTTTTTTTTTTTTGCTGCAAACAGTTCTTAATTTGAAGTATAGTTTTCTTTGCTCAAATTATGTCATTTGTTCTGATAGAAATTAATTTATGTCATCAGCAAACAACATAAACATTCTAAGCTATTGAAATGTAATTAGAGGACCGGAGATTACATAGGTGGCAGCTTTCTATCATTGTCACCTATTACTCTACTAAGAAAAGGTGATAGTTGTGGGCAACCGCTGTCTATTATTATATTCATTATAGGTAGCGACTGAACATGGTGTCATAGGAGGCGCCTATTTTAACTACTGTAGATATGAATTGTAGAATAGGCAGCAGTTTTGTTTAAAACGCCACCTATGGTATAGGCAACACGAGTATAGGTAACATCTTGGTGACGGTTTTAAAAAGTGTTGTCTATTCAAAGGTGACATTTATAAACTGCCACCTTTTAAGGATGAAACCGCTACCTATTTGAACAATTCTTGTAGTGTAGGCAAGTAAGTATGAATCGAGAGCATTTGTTTTTTTAGTAGTTTTTCAATAATAGAATCTACTTGAAGATTGACATTCTTCGCTTTGAGAAGGATGCTCAAATGTGTATAATCAAGTATCATGGCCATCCGATTATGGTTCTGTTTACCCTCGGCTGACAATTTGTCAATAGATTCCTGCGGAATATGTTTTAATGTAGCGTTATCTTTTGTGAAAGTCTTCCAGACTCAATTGAGAGTATTCAATTTCTCAGGTCAAACAATCAACACGAGGACAAATAAGCTTTTCAAAACAGGTTAGTTGCAATATCTGAATCAAATTACACGTTGGGGTTTGTTTTTCACTTAGTACACTCCTCCTTCTACGAAATGTACTAACAACATGTGATCCGGGTAAATTATTCATTAGTAAGTCTTGACGGCACGGTTGTAGAACAGTCTTTTTGCTAGTAATTAATGCTTTGATAAAAACTTGTGTCATTCAGTACTGGCTAATATGTTGCAAATATAATTCAGAGATGTAAGGTTGCGTGCACCTAAGTTCTGGCTATTTTGGCTAAGAAGCAATTGATGATGTTCTGTAGCTGCCATTGACGCTTATCTCGTGGATGTAGTCTTTCCATCAAATGTTACATGTCAACTGTCTTGGAGACAATAGGACTTGCAAGGGTGACGATACTGCTAGAATTTTCAGTGGTTATAGAGTAATCCTTAAGATGATTTTTTGTATTGTTAGCTATCAAATACCTAGTATCTTTTGGATTTTGAACCTTTCTATTATATATGATTGTTAAAAAAAATATTTTATCTAATGTTGTGATTATGAATAAATGTTTTGGATTTTTTGTCTTTTCATATATGTAAATATATTGTGTATATACATTTATAATTAGTATAATATTTTTTTAATTTCAATTTTTATAGCAAATTCAGTTTGGGATGATTTTTTTAAAAATTTATGAATTTATTATGAGAAGCTCAATTATGTTGAAAGATTAAGTTAGTGAGGGCTCCGTGACGGCTTAGTGAGGGGAAAGGGTATTGACGGATTGGTGAGGGGAAAAGTTGGTGAGGGCTTGGCGACAATAATTTTAGTGACGGTATGGTGAGGGGTTAAGTTGGCGAGTGCTTGGTGACGACAAACATTGGTGACGGCCGGGTGATGGGAAAGGTTGGTGAGGGCTTGGCGAGAACAATTTTTGTGATAGTTTGGGGATGGGTTAAGTTGGCGAGGGTTTGGTAACGGCAAACTGTAATGACGACCTGGAGACGGGAAATGATGGCGAGGGCTTGGAGATAGTTTGACAGTCGTCGCCAAATTAGTGACGGCTTAGTGAGGGATACGATTTTGACGACCACCTCGTATCTGACGGACATTTCCCCTTACCGTGCTGTCACAAATTTTAAATTGGCGAAGACACGGTGAGGGGAACCGTCTCTCGCAAAATTTAATTTTTTTTATAGTGTCCTAAAATCTTTGCTCTGATACCATGATAGAAAGGGATATTTTTCTATATATTCACAAGCATAGTTACAAGCATATAAAGCAGTACAATGAGAAAAGTTTGGAAGCTATTCTAGGCTATATATTCTCTAAGGCTAAAATTGAAGTTGACTTAACAAGGGGGATTCTAAATCAATTTATTCACATCATTACGAATCACTCTGTTCACACCATTTCTCCTATTAGCTCTTCATTGGCAGCTCACACCAACAATTGTATCTCATGCATTTTCTCGGCTCTGTCCTTTATGTCCCTTAGATTCATTACGTCTCATACATTTCTTAGATTCATGTTTATTTCTTTTCTAGATTTTCGGTTCATTCTTCCTCGTGCATCTCATACGATGATTATTATTTCCCGAATTGTTAGATCATTTGTACACGTTTATTTTTATCTTTTGTATGTACCAAAAATTTCGTTTAATTAAGCCAATATGAACCTATAATTCTTAAACTTATTCACTGAATTCAATCAACAAGTGATTCTTTTGCACTATTTAATTTCACTATTGAAGCTTTCTTTATTTTGTACACTAGCTACTTCTTTTACGATTATGGTTGGCGATCTTACGCTCTGTTTTAACTTTTTGAAATTCAAAAGTGTTTTCTATAAGTTTAAAATCTAAGACTAAATTGTTTGACTCATTTCTGAAAGTATTTTTAGGTAAAAGATGAATCTGAAAAAAATTGAAAAACAGAAAGCTTCAAATTGGAGCTTTTCAAAATAGGCTTTTGCGAAACTGTTTTTACATAATGCGGAAAGCTGTTTTCATTTTCTTTCTCAAATATATCAATTTATATTTTTTAAAGTCCAATATTTCCCTTAATTTTTTTAAAAACTCCACATTTTTTCAACATAGGGCAAATAATCAACAACTTTTGTTCAACAACACTTTTAATCAAAGTTCCACTGCTAAAAGTTCTACAATTCAAAATCTAAAATTTCACAATTAAACCAAACAGAACCTTAGGCTAGTGTAACTTTAATTGACTATCATTTATGTAGAAACTCACCTTGTAGTTTGACAATGTTTCATGTTACTAGAGAGATTCTATTCCCTTAAGGAGCGTTTGGTTCGCGAAATGTTACAAAATTTTTAAAAATGTATAAAGTTTGAAATATGATATTCTCATTATGCGTGGTTCGCGGAATAAAAAAAATATTATTGAGAATATCACATTCCTGGAAATGCAATATTCCCATGATTTGATCTATTTTTATTCCCATGTGAGGGGGTGAGAATCTTACATTCCCAAGTTGTGAGAATATTTTTCAAAAAATAAAAGACACAAATACTTATATTAAAAAATGCAAAACTAAAATAAAATAGAAATAAAAAATTGAAAATAAAATAAAATAAAGTAAAAATAAGATAAATAAAATAAAATAAAAAATATAAAAATAAAAATAAGATAACATGGGAAAATAAAATAAAATAAAAATAAGATAAAATGAGAAAATAAAATAAAACAAAAATAAGAGAAAAAAAAGTATAAAATAAAAAAATATTTATAAAAACTAAAATAATAACAATAAAAAAAATGAAATTAATAAAATTTATTAATTTTTCAAGCTAAACTAAAATTTTATAATTTAAATTTAAATTAAAAATAATTTTTTATTGCTAAATTCTAAATTTTAAATTAAATTTCAAATTTAAAAATAAAAATAAATAAATAAAATAATTTTAAAATTACAAATATTTTAAAATAAGAAATTTAAGTTTCTAAATTTTGCTTGCATATTAGCAAAAGTATACAAAATGTAGCGTTATTTATAGATATTTTTATTTTTCTGAGTTAGGGGCATTGTTGAAGAATTGCTCAAAATTCTTATTAATATTGAGTCTAAACCAAATATAACAAAATAACATTCTTAGGAATTTAACAAAATATCCTGAGAATATTTTTAATGTACTAAGCAATTTTAATAACATTTCCGGGAATAACATTCCCGAGAAGTCATTTCCAGGAATGTTATTAATGGGAATGAAAAACTAATTCATGAACCAAACGCTCCTCTATTTTATAAGAATATTGCTATATATCACCCTTTTTTTTAATCATTCTTTTATCATATATTATGTATATGCTCTGTTGGCATTTAATAAATTGTTATACCAATTGATCCCTAGGCTCACAAAGCTCATAGTTGACTAAGCATACACATATATAAGAGGTTATAAAGAGGTAACAACAAACATTCCACATTTCATAAACACATCACTTAGGGGGGTCAAGCATAACCCTTTTTCAGTTAATAGATTACTGATTTGGGTGTAGGAATTATCCCTCGAAATTAAGTTCACGTCGTTCCCTTTTGCCCAGTTAGCGGATCTCAAGGAGCAGTTCATCCAGTTTTTACTATAATTATATTACAAACTTCAGATACAAGAAACACAGAGTTTGTGAAATTCTTTCCATCTTGCTAAAAGATTCCCAGTATCAGCAGCAAGTTTTGTGGATGAGACATGCTTCCATCCATGTCTCTGTTAATTGGCCAAACTGGGCAAGAAACTCATTAGTGGATTAATATATGGGGTTGCAGGTATACCATGTCTTCACTATACGTGGTCTCTCATGGTCAGCTCGAGTGGGGGCTTCCATTATCTATGAATTCCACTAGTTATGCTTTTTTGCTATTTTCAATTCTGAGTACTTATGATTAGAGGTTAAGATTACTAAATTTATAATACTAGATTGGTAATTAGGCAATATTCTATAAAGCGACTTCTCTCCCTTACTCTTAATTAGTTGTTTCCCTTTTCACGTTGTGTTTTTATCACTAGTCTTGGATAGAAAAACTAGCTTATAACGTAAAATTTTTCCTCATACTTATAATTTGACTATCAATTCTTTCGACAAACAATGTGATATAATTCTTTTGTAATGTTTTAATTAAAAAATAACAAAAAATATTGTAATAAGTGTCTTACTATAACACTTTTTTACCAGTTGTATAAACTAAGACTAGCTTATAAAACCGTTGTTAATTCATTATTTACAAAATACTGTTGTAATAAAAAATTTGCGAGGAGAACAACAATTGTACAAAGTCATTTCTTAGACTCTTTGTAATACTTTTAAGTATTACGACACATAAAAAATGTGAGAAAAATAGCCGAACAGATTTTTCCTTTTACTAATTACTAGTGAATGGAAAAGTCACACTCAATTTAGGGGCTTATGTGAGCTGATAGACCTCTACGAGGACTATATGAGTCACCATCGAGAAAAGGCCAAGTGAATTAGTACAGAGCGAAATGATGAAAATTGAGAAGCCATTTTTAGTGTGCTATGACCTTATCAGACACGAGTTTGATAGGCAAGATGGTCTACCGAACTCTACATTCATCTGGGAATATTTTGTACGGATGTGTTTAAAAATTGAAAAAATACTAGTCAACATGACTTAACGGGCGTCAAGTTGTAAATATGAAAGTGAACCTTATTTATGTGTATGACCCACTCATTATTACACGGTCTAACGTCCGTCAGGCCGTGTCAATAGTTTTGCCTAAAAATCATCTTCTTCTGAGCGCAGAGTAGGGAACTTTGCTTAATTTTCTCAAGCCAAATAACATGCAAAACAGAACTCAGAGATACTACTATTCCAAGTAAATTACTATAAATGACGGGTAGGTTTTATATAGATAAATCAAAAGTTTTAAGATTAATATAAATTTTTTTGAGCTACTCCATCTAATAACAATTTGTTTTAAGGTGGAATTTTAAGATTCAACCATTTTTACGCCTGACTTCGGTATGCAGTCCAATATAATCCATCTATATTCGACCAGTTCTTGCATCTATCTGTGCTCGGCCAATTATAGCTGCTGGCTTGGTTATATATGCATAGCTCTTTGGTAAGTCTAATATAATCTATCCAAGTTCGACCAATTCTTGTGCTTGATTTGGGTATGCAGCTCTTCTGAATTTTCTACGTCTTCACCATGTCATTGTGTTTCGGTACTTCTAAATCAAGACTTAACAGAGAATGCAATTATTTTAAATGAATAAAACTTACCAATTATTTTGCATGCATAAATTATAAGTTTTTGCACTGACTCTCAACTTTGTTCAACCTGCAAAAATGAAAAGACGTGGGCTATATCTCGGGGAATAGTTCTGACGCTTAAATCAGTAAACTTGATTTGAAGAAAGACAAATAATTAGGAAAGTTTGTCATACTGCCTACTAGGGAGCAGTTGAGTTTGGATCGGATCGAGAAAGATTGACCCATAAATTCTCGATTTATCTGTCCCGTTGATCTAGTCTACCGAAAGACACGTGTAACCATTTTAGTGGTGCTCCATCAGTCACTCACTTTTTAAGTATTTTAGGAACAAAAGGATGTAGAAACGACATCCAAACTTCAATTTACCTTGTAAACGCAAGTTTTCACCATTTTTAGAGTTCGATAACAATGAGACCTTGGGGTGGTTGCAATTTTTTGTGGTCATTGTACGTGCAAGTACTACGTCACACCATCTTTCTTTCAGCTTCACTTTTAATGGGACATTATGGAATCCATGTCAATATGCAGGTATAGCAAGATTTAACAACATAAATATAGATTTGGGGCCCCAAGAATTAGGCAAAAGTGGACCAAAAAAGAGGATGGGGGAAGGTAAAAAGCTAGGTGGAGGAATAAATTAATTAGAGGGTTTGTGTTTTTTAATGAACATAATGACCAAGGAAAAGGAAAAGAGCTTAGAAAAACGAATATGAAATTGATATTAAGAAATATGGAGTTACACTCTAATATTAATTGGTGATAGAAGGTTAGTTAAGAATTTTATAACGTAGTTTTAAAATTTATGACTTGGTCATTTGGAAAATTACATTTTTCTCTAATATTGAAGACAAAAGTTGGATTGATAAGACACTTCGGTAAAACTTTACTTATATGAAACTAATTGATGGGACGACTCACGATAAAAATAAGTGGATGTTATTACATTCATATAACTAATTCTAGTTAACATAAAAGGCTTAATTTCAAATCTAAACTACCATCTAAGTGATTGCTGACTACACAAATCATATTAAACTCCTATATGTTGTGGAAATTAAGTAATGATATATGTTGGTATATGTCAATATGCTCTAGCATGATGAAAGGCCTTGCCGTATCCGTAATAACCTAAGGGTCAATGTTGAATATTTTTTTTACCTAAATTGATGATGATTAAGTCAAAAGCTTGAGAAATATCAATAGGCCAGCTTGTGATTGAACTTTCCACCAATATAACCTGCATGCAAAGATTCAAAACTCTCTACTATTATTCTAGAATGATGTTAATGTTCTAATATATGTGACTCTTACTAGTTCATGTGGCTAGTCGTAATAGGTGTGGAGGGGATGGAATATTGAAGTCATTTGATCATTTCTTATCTGTCTGAAAATGAAAGAAAGTGTTTGTCGCCCATTAAGTACCAGGTGTTGAAGACTTGATCTCGTTTCCCAAATCATCGCATACGTAGTCCTGAGGGGTTAGTTTAGTAGTGGAGCGTTCGATCAGTTATATATAGACGAAAGATTTGTTTATGTCTTGAGTTTGAATCGATCAAGAATTTAATTTTTTAGACACTAGTCTAAATAAGTATTGTATTTGACTAACTTAAAAAATATCTCTTCCGAACAAAGTCAAACATATATCTTGGAATTTGAGACCTTAGTATAAGTCCAAATATTTGGTCGTCATAAAAAGAAAAGAAGTTATCACAGATATGGTCATCTGGTAACACTGTACGTGTTCATCTGTCAATGAGCCAAACCATGAAGTATTCAACAATTTCAGAATGGCTATAATATAACGTTGCGAAGATTTTGGTAATGAAGGGTCACTTTCTTGCATCCTTCAACGCACAAAAGAGAAAGGTTAAAAGGAAAAGAACCCCATGGCATGTAATGTCAAGTAGCGATGTGCTCATACTTTAAATGGTTACTTAATTTGAAAGGACATTGAAGACAACCTGTCATACCACCTTGGCAAGTAAATTCTGGAGGGGAGAGTGGGGACTCTTCAGATTAGACTAATTCAAACGTTTCTCGTATCTCTTGTAAAATCTACATATCAGCTTGTCAAGTAAATTATGGAGGGGAATTGTTCAATTTGTCTCGTTTGGCTATTAATCTCTCACACAGTACTAGCTAGTGAACTTCACATATATAGGTCTCACTAGTGATGTGAGAGACATTTAGATCCGTTCAAACAAATCCAAGAGTTTGAGGTCTCTTGATCTAATGTCAACGTACGGTCAATTAGTCTAGCAGTAGTTGCCCTTCAAAGTTTCATCTAATTAAAGCAAGTCCAACATTACCTCATAGGAGATTTCTAATACTGATATAATTTCCATAAAGACATTAAAGTAATTCTGTCTGGTGCTTGAACCAGCGGAATACCAAACTTGGACAACGCATATCGGTGCATCTTTTTGTCAATTTGTAATTTTTTATTTCAATGTTCTATTTTCGGGTCGGGGAAGAAGTGAATCTAGAATTTTTATTAGTGAGTGTTATAATATAAAATTTGAAAATCATATAAAAATACATATAAATTATATATATTTAGTGGGGTTAATAATACAATTAAGATAAAATGATTTAAACTGATTTGAATTATTCTCTCTCATAATATTAATTATTACGAATGAATTCAAATACGAGGATGGTGGCGAGGAGGGGAGAGAGATGTGAAATTGCTAGTCTAGTTATTTTCCACTCTGAGGAATGAGCTAAAATACTGAGATTAATGGGCATGGTGAATCTGCCTATGGATTTAGTGCTAGACATCCCCAAAAGAGAGAAGATTGTATTGTCTTCCACTAAAGAGAACAGAAATAGATGTAAAGAACTTCTCAATGAAAACTCTCATGATAGTTCAAATCATTCTTCTAATTAACATGCAATGTTTTTTTTTATTTTTAAATTCAAGGGAGGCCTAAAATTATATACATCACATATTAAAAGATGTTACAAGTGATAATGTTTCGAGTGCCCATGTATGCTGCCCTGTTTTTGTTATCTAGGTTTCTTGCTTTTTCGAATCCACACACCTCTAATGTGATGATCAATCGTAAAATCGACCCTATAGTTTCAAACTGACATTGGATGACAGGCATGATCATTCATCAAACCATCAACAAGATAGAATAATACGAGCAAGTCCAACAATTTAACTACGTTGACTTTTTAGCCAAAGTAGAAAGTCAAACAAAAAAAAAAAACTACTCCAACAAATTAACCATTGGGTTCTCTAAAATGAATAGTTTGCCATATGACTTGCTCATGCTCGCTACAAGAGGCGAGCCATTTGGATTCGCTACAAAAGCTTTATGGGTAGAGATTACCCACTAGATCTAGCTGTCATCTTGTTTTGTTTTGTCTTTTTTTTTTTTTGTCAAAATCAAAAGAAGTGGTATTATCGAATCATTATTTTATTGCTTTAAAAAAATATAAAAAAATTATTCTAAAAAAATGTTGGAGTGATATGTAAATATTGTATAACTTTTTCTTTTTTGGTCATATTGTTTAGGATTTATGATATTTTATTTTAAATTAATTAATGATATTTTATTGTTATTTGTAGATGAATTCAGAAATAAAGAGTTTAAATTTATTTATGATATTTTATTTTTATTTGTAGATAAATTCAAAAATAGAGAATTTGAATAGAAAGTGTTGTTAAAGTAAAACTGAAATAAAAAATTTATAAAAATAGATAATCCCTAATTTTGCTCTCTCTTACAAAATAAAGATAAAAAATTTGTTGGACTTACCTAACCATCCAAAGTAGGCAATATTGGAAAGATGATGAATGACTCCACTTTTCGCTGTATTGACCTAGCCATCCAAAGAAATGGCCGTACTAATTGGTTGTTTACTTTTTCTTTTCTTTTTCATAATGAGAAACGCTTTTAAGAAACATTTCTTACTTACGTGAAGGTACAAATTTCGGGAATCAAAATTTGTCTAAAAAAAGTATAATCTGATTCAATTAGATACAAAATTAATTAAGTTAATTCCAAAAAAGATAAATTTTAGATTAATTCAATCCTAAAACAGACATATAAATCTTCTGATTACGCCCCCCAAAAATTTCACCCGTTGTACTTATTATTGGCCGTGGATATATGCAAAATTGCACCATAGTCATGAGGATTTTGATTGGGTACTGATTTTGAATTGTGGGGCCAATTGTTTCACTACAAGGAGCTTTAGCCAATTGTGTAGCACCACAAAGCCAGGGGCATTAATTGACAAAACTTACAAATTAGCACAGGCAAATAAGAAAAATATTTTCTCCCACATATAAATGATATCTATCTATGAAAGTGTAGAAAGCATGTGATTATGATTTATGCCAATGAGAGAAAGAGCAGGCAAGAGATGAGTAGGCTAGAATTGATGCCCTATGATGAACAAAACAATTCACATGACCCTCCTACCACTCTATAGACAGCCTATGACTCATTCCAAACATTCACTGTCTCCCTTTATAGGGTTTTTCTTTTATGAAGTATGTGATATATTTGTCATTATTAGATGAATAAAAAATATTTTAATTAGTTAATAAATATTAACCAATTGTCATAAGTGGGGGTATTATAGTAATTTATTTAAAAATTTTGTAAGATCAAATTAGTAAAAAGAAATTTTTTTGACATTTTGATATGAAATATCTGTACGATACAGACTAATGTGGATTAGCCTCATGAAATAACAACTTGACATGTGGCTGTAGTAGATTTGTCACATAGCTCATGGAAGAATTTTCCCTCTTTATATATTATGCTATCGTAACATCTTAACATCATAGCTATGATTACTACAAGTAAGTTTCAACAATTGTAAACTATCTATATCGTTTTTCACACGTTATGAGTAGAGATTTATTCCCTTATATATCAAGCTTAGGTAACTCAATACCCTCCCCTACCTCCAGAAATATACACACATTGCTTCTCTTAAGGGGGGAACAATGCCATGTATACTAATCAATCTTCTAGCTCGAGCAACAATTCTGGATCATTTCCTGACCATATATGTCCAGACGAGCCAAGATTCTTGTGTCCTCAACGAAGACAGCCTCTAATTCCTTCACTTGCATCACAACTCCATTCTCAGCAGGACCATATCCTTGACGTTTCCCACCAATGCATAGCCACGTTAAAGGGCGAGAACTCCTACACATCGTCTCTATTACTTTCTGGAAAATTTCTCTTCACTGGCTCTTCGGGAAGCGAAATTCGGTCGTGGAAGCAGAACAGTTTTAGCTCTGAAATCGATCAAGAAAGTCCAGATTACAAAATGGTAATGGCTGGGAATGGAGCAGTGAAATCCCTGGTTGTTTCAGCGGATAAAATCTTCAGTGCTCATCAAGATCACAAAATCCGCGTATGGAAAATTGAGATTGATGAGACAGACAACAGTAAGTTGACGCACTTGGCCACGCTACCGAAGCTTAGTGACCGTGCACTTAAGTTTTTGGACCCCAAGAACCATGTTGAGGTCCGACGCCATAAGAAATGTACATGGGTTCACCATGTTGACACTGTATCAGCTCTAGCCTTGTCTTGCGATGAGTCTCTACTCTACTCAGTTTCATGGGATCGGACACTGAAAATATGGCGAACAACTGATTTCAAATGTCTGGAATCAATCACAAATGCACATGACGATGCGATAAATGCTGTGGCATTATCGATCGATGGCTATGTTTATACTGCATCAGCTGACAAGAAAATCAAGGTATGGAGAAAAAGTTCAGAAGAGAACAAGCATTGTCTGGTTACAACAATGGAGGTACATGATTCTGGAGTCAATGCCTTGGGATTAACCAATGATGGATTGGTGCTATTCTCTGGTGCATCTGATGGGTCTATTGTGGTTTGGATGAAGATTGATGGTGGAAACATGGCCGTAGTGGGAGCACTTCAAGGCCACACCAAGTCTATATTGTGCTTGGCTGTGGTTTCGGATTTGGTATGCAGTGGTTCAGCAGATAAAACTGTTAGGATTTGGAGAGGTGTTGAAGGATGCTACTCTTGCTTGGCCACCCTCAAAGGCCACCATGGCCCTGTCAAGTGCTTGGCCATGGCAAAGGATCATCATAATTCATTGGATTCATCATCATCATACCTTCTCTACAGTGGCAGTTTGGACCGTGAGACTAAGGTTTGGCAGATTTTTGTCCCGGTACTCTAGGGACTTTGTGTATCGTATTCTTTTCTACTGGTAAGTAAAGTGTAATATATAACAATACTCGTTTTCCAACGCCCGACATGGAGAAGTACCTTCCAATCAATTTTCCTTTGGTGTGGTTTCGAATCTCATCTTTCATCGGGGAGTCTAAGCTTTCTTTGGTTTTTCCATAATGATCTTATTGATCTGGACTGGCTCAAAAAGCTGTTAAACAATTGTTTATTTGTGATGTACTAGAGTTCTTTTTCTTTTTCCTTCTAAATTATACATATATATGTATGGCGGTGTTGAAGGCTGTAATTGTGGAAGTTGATTTGCTCTGCATATTCTATTCATTGAACTCAAGTGTGGATTGGAGTTAAAATATATAATTTTTTAATTATATAAATATATATATTTTTTTCTGTAGAGACTAATTTATTTTTTCTATTAATAATACATAATTATAGATATGTTTTTAAATATATATATATATATATAGAATTTTTAATGCTCCTGAACCTTGGGGACTCCGCCAGTGATTGAACTTCGCTTCCTCATAATTATGGTCAATATATGATAAATGGAGGCTCATATCCTTTTACTAGAATAATAATATCAATTAAGTTACAAACTTATGATAACACATAAAAAAAGTTTGTGAAATTCTTAATTCTCTACCTTCTTAAAAGATTCCCAGAATCAAGTTTGTGGGTCAGACCACAGTTGTCAAAGTCCTAAGATTTGCAATGCCAGACCCATTCGGATAAAGAAAAACTTCATTGCTTCGATGTAAGATTTTTATCTTCATCTTTTCCTGAACCAGAATCGGGAGAGGGTGAGCGAAAAAAGGAATCAAAATTTTTCATCAATGAGAAGAGGACTTTCCGGACTTTACACCCGTCCTCATCCCAGGCTCCCACGCACCCACACCCACACCCCTTTTTTTAATAAATAAGCCCCGCTCCCTAATGGCGCCCTCCTCTGATAAGAAAGGAAACAAACTAATCTCAATTTTATAACAAATCCGGTTCAACGGTTGTTCTCCACTAAGAATATAAGGATTATATTTCATCTTTGGTGCCACTGCTAGAGTGATGGACACATACTTCTCAGTACTAATTTGTATGGAATTAACACGACCCCGTCCTCAAATTTTGGGTGGGAATCATCAACTTTATAATGTTTTCGTATCTTATGACTAGCTTCATTTCACTAGCAAAGCATTAGAATAGGCATGAGAATCTGAAATGTATGCGAATCGCAACTGAGCTGAACCGAAGAGTAGTGAATCTTATTCTTGAATCTTGTTCTTCAACATACAATATGAGTCAAGTCACATTTGTTTTTGGTTTTTCTTTTTCATTTTTCTTAAAAAATGTTGAAAATAAAATAAAATAAAATTTATTGACCTTCACAATGAAACACTTACCTTGCTAAACGAAAAATAGGCCATCTTGGTGATACTGCTGGCTTCGTTGATAGAGTTCCCGTTTATGTCGAGCCGTGAGCTCAGAATCTTGGGTCTACAAGCAAAACTAGTTGTAAGTATAAATCCTATATATTTGGACTTCTAACTCACTGGCAAAATATGCACAAGTTGCATATAGATTACTTCAAAATACAATTTCTTTCAAATTTATTAAATGCTCCCACCGTGTTCGCACAATATAGCAATTTTCTCATGTAGTACTTTGCTCTGACACCACCTAGTGACTGACCCTTAATACCATCTTGACACGTCTCGAGTTCTAAACCCCCATACCTGCAAGCAAGATTAGTATTGTAGGTATAAAAAATAATTAAGTGGGCCTCAGATCTACTGGTGCACAATAATTAACTCTAGTTATCATTTCTACCAATAACACCCAATTATAAACTACACACTTAGTACTTCTTTTATAGATGTAGAACATTACCGTTTACTTTTGACTCTCAATCGAATGTATTATTCAAAATCTATTTTTTAAAATGCTATCGAATCTATATGAAAAAAAGTAAAAAAGAAGTAAGAAATTCTATATAATGATATGTTCTTCAATATTTTTGGTAGGTAGGTACAAATAATAAGGATAATTAGTGATCCCTCTAAAACTATGAAGAAATTTTTTATAGAATTATATTTATCAATAAGGATAATTAGTGATCCCTCTAAAACTAGGAATAAATTTTATATAGAATTATATTTTTCAATAAAAGAAGGGAGAAGTCAAAAGAAATTACATGTAATTTATAATCAGTGATTAAAATTTGGAATATTGCTTTTGCTTTTACACTGATCAATCTGTTTCCGATAGAAGGAATACAAAAGAACAGAGTGGTCACTCTTGGCTTGTTTGCAATATTGGGGATTTTGGAGGGAAGGTATTGGTTTAGGAGTGATATTTAAATGAAGTATTCGATGATATAACCTGTATAGTTTGAAGTAAAGTTTTTCTGATTAATAGATAATATGAATAAATAATTTATAAATTTAGATGGTTAAGTAAGTTAAGATTATTTGAAAATAAGGATAGAAGAATAAATAACTTATGATTTAGGCTTCTAATTTGAAGACAAAAAAAGAAGCTTGGATTAAAAAATATGAAAAAAAAATTTGTCGTGGAGAAGTTCGCGAGAAGAATAAGAAGAATCAATTACATATAGAATGAGAGTTAAAGGATAAGACAATAAAACCAATATGATACTGTAAATAAGGGATGCAATTTTCTAGATATAGCCACATGCACCAATTGGTTTTAAAATGAAACATCATGATTCTTAACAATTGTCATGGTTATTGATTATGAGCTATTAAGTTCATTTTATCTTTATCTTTAGATCTCACTCGTAGCATAATAATTAATGAGTGTGTCCATACTGTATTGTTGTGATGCAATTTTTTAGATATAGACAACCAATTTTTTAAATGACGTAGGAGCCTAACTGTTGGAGCCTGACTAGCAATTGGTAAACCCCCGAGTGTAGTAGTGCGTCCTTACACATGTATTAAGTCAATTAAAAGCGAAACTCCATAATAGTAGAGAGTATTAAATTCGCAACCTTATAAAAATAATTTCATCTTATTACCGTTACAACATGCCACTAAGTGCTAGATAATCAATTAGTACAACCATTTCTTTGGATGTGTAGCACATTACCTTTTCCAGCCATTCATCATCCTTCGAATAAAGCCTACTTTGGATGGGATTATTATATGAATAATCATGCATATCATCCATGTCAGTCGAAATTACATAGGGAAAATGGTACAAATGGTCCCTATTTACTTACTAAAATTTTAAATTCATCTATATTATTCAAAAGTAACCAATTTAATTTTTATTATTTTTTAATTTTTTTAAATTTGTCCATATTTTTTAAAATTAATCAAATTAGTTCTTGTTGTTTCCCATTAAGTTTTAATTTAATCCCTATTATTTCTTAAAAAAATTCAGTTTAATTCCTACACGTTACGATTGTTTGGCACCTAAATCAAAATTTTTTTAAAAAAATAATAGAGCCTAAATTGGCTAATTTTGAATAATAAGAATGAATTTAAAATTCTAGAGAAATAGTAGGGACCATTTACATAATTTCCTCAAATATTTCCCCAAATATATATTGAAACAATGTAAAATTAAGAGAAAATTATACAAATAGTCCCTATTATTTCTCTGAAATTTAAATTCGTTCATATTGTTCAAAATTAATAAATTTAGTCTATATCGTTTTCCAAAAATTTCAAATTCATATCTATTGTTCAAAATTAGTTAATTTAGTTCTTACTGTTTTCTAAAAAAGGTCAATTTAGTCATAATTTTTTCAAACATTGATGACTAATTTGAATTTCATATAAAAATAATGAGAACTAAATTGAAATTTTTTTAAAAAATAATATGGACTAAATTGGTTAATTTTGAATAATAGATATGAATTTGAAATTTTTAGAAAATAATAAAGACTTAATTGATTAATTTTGAACAATAGAGAGGAATTTAAAATTTTAAGACAATAATAGGGATCATTTGCGCAATTTTCCCTAAGAATAATTTAAGATATTTTTGGGGTTTAAAGTGATGATCAAGACATTCGATAAAGCGGACTTGAAAAAGCATGTTGATTAGAAGAATGATTTGAATTATCATGAGAATTTTCAATGAGAAGTTCTTTACATCTATTTCTGTTCTCTTCAGTGGAAGACAATACAATATTCTCCTCTGGGCATGTCTACCACTAAATCTTAGGCAGATTCACCGTGGCAATTAATTAATCGCAGTATTTTAGCTGGTCTGGGACATCTCTATCCTGGTTTCTCAATGTGAAAAATAATTATTAAAGAAATATGCTCAAATATACAATATCCTCGTCATGCTAAATAAAACATAACTATAATTGATCAGAACCACTAAAAATTGGGGAGACCACACTTCTCCCTGGTAGCCATGCTTTAACGATACCTTTAACGACTTAAGTTTAACTATTAATTTTAATCGATTAACAATATTGGATTCCTTATAAACTTTCACATATTTTCTTTTCCACAAGTGGACAGGTGTTTAGATAATTTAACTTAGAATTTTATCCCATTCCGAGTCCCAAACAAGAGACGAAGAAATAGAACATTAAAATAGAGAGGAAAGATACAACAATGTGTTGTCAAAGTTAGGTTCTCCGCTGGCTCAAGCACTAGGCAGAATTATTTTAATGTCTTCAAAGCCAGTAGTATCAGACTTAGAAATCTCCTATGAGGTAATGCCGACTTGCTTTAATTGGATGAACTTTTTAGGAGCAATCTACTCATGCTAAATTAATTGATTGTTTTATATTAGAACTAAGACTTACATTCATCTATTCTCACTGAAAGTTGTACTTCCGACACTATTAAATAAAACAAATTACTATACATTAGATATAATGAGACGGCCTCCATAATTTACTTGGCAAGGTGATACAAGACAGGTTGTCTTTCAATATCCATTCAAAGTAACCATTTAGGGAAAGTATGAGTACATCACTACTTGACATCACATTCCATAGGGCTCTTTTCCTTTTTTCCGTTCTCTTTTCTGCATTGACGGATGCTTATTGCCTAAGGGTAAGTCCAACAGCCTCTTTATTTTTTCTCTATAATAGAGAGTTAGATTAGTCTTTCTTTACTTTTGCAGACTCTCTATATCTGTTTTACTCCAACAACACTCTCTATTTCAGAGTCTCTATTTTAACTTCACTCCAATAATACTCTTTATTTTAAAGACACTCTATTTAATTTCACTCCAATAACTTTTCACATACTATTTAAACTATTATTTAATAATTCTTTTATTCTTTTAATTTTAATTATTAACGACTATGTTAATTTTTGTAATATTAATATAAATTAAGATGTTAAATTTTATAAATTAGTATGCAGCATGTATCCGAAATTATAATGCTCGAGATGATAATTACTTCACCGTACATCTGCCTCTTTGGGCAAGGCTAGCACGAAATGCAAGAATCGAGTGGCAAAATACTTTCTTTAAGATTAACGAATGGACCAGGTGAATTTTCTTTTTATACAAGACTTAGTTAGATCAAAATAAAACTGGAAAAATAAAATGAACAGAGAAGTCAAGAAAGTTAATTTTCTATTAAGTGCTATCTCCCTCTGATGCAATTAAGGCCTTCTGCTACTATATGAAGTTTAAGAGGTGAAATTAAGATCGATCAAAATTTTAGCTTTAGCTAAGATTACTGGTTAGTCCGTAAGCAGCTCAACTTTCCGAGCAAGTCCATTTAAGTGGTTAACCAGGAGCATAGTTCTTACCTTTTCAATTTGCCTTCTTATCTAGATTCAACTTTCATGTAGTGCAGCAAAGTAAGAACAATAAGTTCTGCTTACTTCGACAAAAAAGGCAGTAAACTGAAATGTTTCCAACAATAAGCTCTGCTTATTTCGACAAAAAAAAAAAAAAAAAAAGCTCCGCTTACGATGATGATTTCATTAAGTGACAATGTATGGCAAGAAGATTAGACAGGGATGGCTTGTGCTCAAATCTAAACCCAGAATTCCAAATGATTTGGAATTTACAAAATGCAAAAATTTTCCCTCAAATCCAAACCCAGAATTCCAAATGCAGTTGGCTTAAAAGCATTCCTTGTTAATCCATTGTGAGGAGCAACAAAAGTTCATCATGACCTTAACATAATCCCACAATATCAACACAATTTCCTGCAAACTTTTCGATATGAACATAATTTTGCCAACTTTTCGATATTAAGTAACTATGTAGAACTAAAATGAATTCTATTATTACATCAAGAAGCCTGCAGTTTCAAGAACCATAGTATAGTCACTGTCTCAGGCATTTTATCAAACAAATTATAAGCAGAGTATAATTTTCTTATCACCCATAACTTCAACCACAATATCAACACATAATGCATATAAATAATGTAACATAAACAAACACAACTCAAAATGCTGTAAAATTGAGCCAAATAAAAACTTACCTTTCAATTTTAGGTGAATTTGTCTGCATTTTTTTTCCTGCCTTTTGTTTCTTTTCTTTGAGCATCCTTTGTATTTGGGTACTATTTAACAGTTTATGTTGCTAAACTTGATGGCTGAACACCAACAGTAAAAGAAGTTACCGTTGGTGTTCTATAAAAATGAATTTCAAAAAAAAAAAAAGAGTGGCGAGCTTGATTTGGCTTGCTGGTTGTAGCGAGCAACATAAAGAAAATAGTGAGCAGTTAAGTTTTGAAGAAGAGAATATCTAGCTTGTTGGACTTTGTTTTAATGGGTTTGACTCTCTATTTTAGCTAAAAAGCCCAAATAACTAACTTGTTGAACTTGCTCTAACAAAGCCACGCTTCGCTACCAAAATCTTGGCAACATTGTACCATTCTGAAATAGTTGAATGATTCATGGTTGGGGTAGACTCTAGTGTATATTTGATTATAGTCCCTTACATACTAGTTAACCCCACTAACGTAAATCCTACTAATGATGTCTGAGACATTTGGGTTCGTCCAAAAGCAATCAAGAGTTTCCTCATGGTTTGCCACTGACTAGTTGAACATGTAGTGTTACGAGATGACCATATTTGTGAGGATGCATGGATATCGCTCATGCCTAATGTGGATTATAGATCTTACTGATTTTTAAAAAAAAAAATAACATACCCATGTATTTTTAAGTTAAAAAGTCGATTAACTTGCACCAAAAAAAATTATATTTGTATAATTATAAAATCTTACATTATAACTCCTACTAAAAAAATTAAATTCATGCAAGTTGCGAGATAATTAAATCTTAATTCAACCCTTGGTATTCTATGGCAGACAGAGACTATGTGTCATTTTCACACAGATGAGAAACGATCGAATGCCTTCATTTCATTCCCCTCCATACCTATTAGTAGAAGTATAAGCAAAATTTATTGCTTTAACTGTATTAACGATATTTTTTTTACATTTTTTTAATCTATGTCAAAATAAAAGTAAGCCTATTTTTGTGAAACAGATGAGTATAATTTTTGGATAACCTTGTCTGTTATTACTACACTAGCTTTAGTGTAGCCTAATATAGACATGGCAAGACCTTTCATGATGTGGAATTCACCTATGTGTAACTGGATAGTTTAAAAAGTTGGGTAGATTAAAGAAATTCTCCAATTATACAATAGGAAATGGCAACAAGAATTTGGTTCCCCAAGGCCTTTCTACTGATCAACCAAGGGTATATTCAATCAACTTCCGAGTACCTTGATGAGAAAGATTTGTACAAATTAGTTACACATAAAGTTTACAAAAGGATGCTATCATCAAGACTCCAACCAAAACGGAGTCAGGACCCCAAGACCATAATAATTCTTTATTCTTTTTTTTAACTCATTGAGTGTGTGTTATACCTCATATTAATGTGACTCCGCGCAGCTGCTATTCAGTCTAGTGTTCATATACTCTTTCCCAAAACTCAATCAAAGCCTAATATCATCTCTGAATTTGATGGTCCTCATTTGATGTCTTCTGTTTCTCTCAGTCCAGATAAAGTAGATAGAGAGGAGCAAATAATTAAGATCATAGCCTACAGTCTGTCCTTTTCGCATAACTGGCCTGTCCAATTTAAGATAGTTTCCCAGTTGTGGGTCTTAGATTGCAGCTTATTAGTCATAGAGAAGCCTTTCCTCCAATTCTCCTAAACAAACAACTTGGTAGTATGGTGAAAACTTACATACAAGGTATATAGAAGTTTGGTTGTTGTCTAGAGACTATGTACCTGAAAAAAGAATATGATTTTTACATACATCCGGATTTGACTTAAAAACGGCATCTTTTATTTTTAGTACATAGACGTCACACACTAATAGAGTTCACTTCGTATAGAAATTTATGTTTTTAACGTTAAACGTTTTGACACAAATTCACATACATTCTTTACAAAACCCATCTAAAGATAGAGTTCGGTAGACCTGCATCTTGCCTACCAAATCTGATGCCTGGTAAAGTCATAACGCACCAAAAACGGCACCAAGATATTGTTGAAGTAAATTAGATTTTAGAATAATTTAGGGCATTAATTTAGGCTTGAATATAATATTAGAAACTCTAAATTTTCTTATTAGATTAAATTTTTTATTAGTTAAATTATTTATTCTTGTTTATCAAGGTTTGAAACCTATAAATAAGTTCTTCTATTGTACTTTACAATATACTAAATAATATACAATATAATTATTTGGATTATTACTCACTTATTTTATTATTCGTTTCCGCATATATTTTCCGTCTTTTCTTATTTTGTTTTAACAGGTATGATGTAGGGCAAATATTGGGATCCCTAGGGCAAATCGTATCAATTTTCATCATTTTATTCGTTACTAATTCCGCTTGGCCTTTCTCTATGCTGAGTCATATTGTCTTCCTAGAGGTCTATCAGCTTACACAGGCTCCTAAATTGAGTGTCTTTTCCATTTTTTCTTTTTCGTCAGAATTGAGTGTCTTTTCCACTTACTATTTTTTTTGGGTTAATTTAGTACCTAAGCTATATCTCCTCGGTAATTAGCAGAATAAAAACAGTATAAAAAGTGAGAGGAATGAGCTATGAAGGACATAATAGCTTTTTCAATCTAGTACATTTATACACATCCACAACAATGTCCATTTGATTGCGTCATTCACAAATTGTACCAGGATTGGAAGAAGCAATGGCGGATTCATAGCATGCAACTCTCACTAGAAAACGTTATATATTTTTTAAGAAGCAACGGTGGATTCATAGTATGCAACTTTCACTGGCTAAAAAAATGTTATATATTTTTTAAAAAAATATTTACATATTTTTAGTTTAAAAAAAATTAACCCTCACTAAAAAAATTAATCATATAATTAAAAATTTATGTATTTTAATCTCACTAAAAAAAATTCCTAAATCTACCCCTAAAAAGAAGCAATTGCAAGAGTAATCTACAGAACACCTAAATGCCTCACTATCAACTACTACTATGTCCAGGCCATCGAACACGTACCCACAATCCACATTCCCAGAAAGATTAAAATACACGATCCCACAATCCACATTCCCAGAAAGGTTCTCTCTATAAAATAAAAAAAAGAGGAAATTTATTTCTCTCAAATAATTAGTTATGGGAAAATGTATTAAAATTGAAATTTGGAGTGTAGATGTAGATAGAAGAGAAGGTGACAATAAATTCCCAATCCCTTTTCTCATTGTTTATCATAACTTGGGTAATCATTTTTCTTCGTCTATCTTCTTGTTTTGCTTTCTTTTGTGCTTTATCGAATCGCACAAGTCTAATTTAGTATTATCATTTCTCTACTGGATTCTTTTTACTACCCCAAAATTTTATTTATTTGCTTTGTACATTAAACAACTTTAATATTCATTAGAAATTATATGCTCAAACATATGTATGTAGTTATGGACGTCATTTGAAATTTAATGTAAATTGTACAAAGAAGGATTAATTACACTTTTCTTCGTTTCATGTATATCTAGTGAAACAAGTTGCCCTCCAAAATTTGTTTTGTACCACTTGACCCTCCACCTTGTGTAGATCAAAGAAAAATAGCAGTCAAAACTATTACGTTAAAATATAATTATATATACCTACCCTCGTACAAACAAATAGAAGGGAGTAAATCCCTACACTGTATTTATATTAGGGAATATCTGTTTATAATCATGACTGTTGTCATAATCAATAAGATTGAAACTTCAACGAAAAAATTTCAAATTGAAAGAGCGATCTTTCCGGTGAACTTACAGTACCCCAAACCGATACAGGTAAACAAGTAGAGTATACTAAGGCACAATTGTTATTAACCTTAATAAATGAATATATTGTTGTAGTATTCTTACTTCAAGTATAAATAAATGAAAAGGCATTTTCTATTTATTTTTTAGTCTGTAGTTAAGTCAGGTGCAATTATGGAATGTATTTCTTTTGATTCTTTTAAACATAAACATTTCTGTCCAGCAGTAAATAAGCAATATGAAAACAAGCTTGCACAATTTGCACGATATTACACACATCAGTTTGTCAATTCAGCTACGAAATACACGAGCTCGATATATAGTTGGAATATCTATTTTTGAAATGATGAAAAACTTAGTTTTTGGGAAACAATATCTCATTTTTAAGTTATTAGCAATTTTCTATTACAACACAAAAACTTCTACCTTAAAAAAGAACAAAAAAAAAACACATTCTATTATTTCAACCAGCTTAACTACATACATGAAATAAAAGTAAAATATTAATCAATTTTTTGGTAGATGGGGAAGGTAAAATGGCCAACTTAATTAGTCACCATGTTTTCTGATCGAGTACAATACAAGCTCCTTCTAATTATCCTTTAAAAAAAATGATGCACCAGTATTTTTATTTATAAGAGTTAGTAACACTTTATTCCCCTAATATATAGGTAATGTAGCAATTTACCACCTAATATTTATTATATCACTTAATTAGTCAAATTAAAGATAGTTATATACATTTATATTTTAACATTACATTTTACTGCCATTTTCGTTGACCACTACAAGGAGGGGTTAAGAGCTAGATAACACCCACCCCCAACCCCCACACAAAATAATAAATAAAGGGATAAAGTGTTATACTAGATATGTACATTAAAGAAGCAAAGCACTATAACTACCAAAAAAAAAAAAAAAAACACTATAAAAAAAGGGTATATATTCAACGTACGAAATATTGAGTGCTAATAAAATAAATTCTATATAGATGGATGAAGATATCAAGAAGGCGAAAATATTGAGGAGAAGAAAAAGGCCCAGGGAAAGGCCAAAAGTTTCTTAAAGGGGCATCTAAAAATTCTTTGAACTTTTTATCTTTGGCCTTGGAGATTGTTTGGTATGGAAAAAGATTTGAATCTCTTGGCTTGCTTTACTTTTTCTTTAAAGTTCCACTTTTTTCAAGCGACAATGTATGTTTACCACAAAAAAATTTCACCTCGAAGATGAGAAGAAGGTGGAATAAAAGCTGCTTAAAGTTGGCATAACTTTATCAGGGGTCAAACATGTAGTCATTATGTGTAGGGGTTAAATAGATGATTTTTCAAAGCATAAAGACAACTTTTATCTTATCGGTTACCATACTATTGTCAGTAACATTACCAAAAGCATATTCTTTTGATATTCATTAAGACATAAAAAAATCTAAAGGATCATCAACTTTTCATTCTCTAATACTATGTATATCACTTTTGCCAAATACAATTTTCATTCGCTTTTCCAAGTGGAAGGTTTATTTCATCATTGATATCATTGACCATTATGTTTTTTTTGAATATATATACATTTCTCTCACATAAAAAAATCACTAACTTCAAATTCATCATATAAGATCTTGGACTACTCTACTTGACACCAATTAATTTTAAGATAGAATCCATGATTCTTAACATAGTATCAGAATTGGGCCCTTGGTCCAGTCATATCTCACCACGTGTGACTCATATCTCCATTTCGTTTCATTCTTGTTGACTTGTTTCTCCTCAATATCAGCTCTCGTTTTCAAGTTCTCTCTGGGTCACATGTGAGGGGGGATGTTGGAATATGCATTCCTCACACATCGAAAAATCACTAACTCCAAATCCACCATATAAGATCTTAAGCCACTTCACTTGGCACCAGTTGGTTTTAAGATGGAAACCTATAATTCTTAATTAACAATTTTTTTGGCAACACTTTTATTCAATAATAGAATGGTTAGTTTGAGACTAGTCTACTTTCCACACAAAATAAAACCATTATACCATGTCGAATTGAAGATTTTTGTTTTTCAGCACTCTCCTACTATTTACGTTTCTCTTCGGGCTTTACCCTTCTTGAAGCAAAATAGCAGTAGGGATCTGGTGGAGGGTAGGATTTTCTTTCTTCTTCACTTAAAAGTAATCCCTATATATAGCAAATTTATTCTTTGGGTTACCGGGTTATATATAACTCTCAATATTAACTCCCATGAAATACTTTAAAATATTTTTATTATTTTAGTTGCAATCCTATTTAGTTCCCATTTACTCGTCACGTCTTTATTAATTTTTGTTTTCAAATTCATTTAACTCCACCAATAAGATATTCGATCTAGCTCCATCTTAACAATGAAGCACAAAACATTTCCTTCTAATTATTAATTTCTTTGCCTTGATGTGTCAAAAGACTGAAAAGAAAACAAAAAAGCCAAAAACATATCTTCACCTGGAATCAGAATATAAAAGGATATAGGCAGAGCAGGTAGAATATTCAGGTTGAACTCTGATTTTTTTGGGACTTAATTTAGTGTTTATCTACATGTGAGCTTTTCTTGTATTCATATGGCATATACACTTAAGTTTTACTCATCAACGACAAAACAAAAATGTTTTACTCATCGAGTTCACCACATTTTTTAACCGTGCAGGCGGGACAAGAATTTCACAACTATTTCACGAAAAAGTCTCTTCTATTAATCTGAACTGATATTAGTTGTGAAAGAAAAATTGAATCTTACATACGTATAAAGTCCATTCTATATAAAAGGACTAATTTCAATTTAAATTGATTGAATAACAATGCTAATTTCACAATCCCCATAACAATAAAATGACTAATATTAATTCAAATTAATAAAATAACAACGCTAATTTTACAATCCCCACGGCAATAGCCAAAGCACCATGGACATCTGTTGTCTCTTTAAATCATATGAGTAATCAATCACTGATGCATCCCTCGTTATTCAAGGAAAATATTCCTCTGTCATTCTTCGTACCTCGCTATTTATGTCTCTGGCAAATTTTAGCTTTACCTAAACCCGATAAAGCATAATGTGTATTATTCATATCGTCTAGCCTTATTTACAGTCACAAAACAGCCTTTAGTACTGCTACCAAAAGATAAACAAGCTTGATAATAGAAAACCCCATGTAATTAACCTGAGCGGTGGAGTAATTAGAATCTGAGTTGAAATTTGTTTACATTACGAGTTTAAATTAAACAAAAAATTATTTTTTTTAATGTTAGTTTTGATAGATAATTTTAATAAATTTTATATTTAACTAATTTAAATTATACATCTTTAGATTAGAGTTATATGTTTTGATGTTTTTATTTTAATATTTTTGATATGGACTTGAAAAACTTTTAAATAAAACTTATAAAATATCAAATTAATAATAGAAGGGCCGGGAGACATGTTCTACATCCTAGTATTGCACTTTCGGTTTCAATATCCAATGAATGTTGCTTTTAGATTCCTATTGTTTAATCACTTGTAGAAGGACAACAAAGTAATTGACATTAAAATGGTGTTTCAACCATGACAAGGCATTGGATAATTTTGTTGGTTGGTTGTTGTTTTATAATAATATGCTCATTCACAAAAAAAAAAAAAAAAAAAAAACATGACAAGGCATTGAAAAAAAACAAAAAACATGTCAAGGCAATTAATATATAATAAATCAACTTGGTAAAAACTGTCAAATTGTACCTTTATGATTGACCGATAAAATTGCCTACCCTTATGCTGCTAACATATTTAACACTTGCATAGAAATCTGAGTAAAGGATAGAGGGGATTTAGAATTTTTTTCTTTGTGGGAGATAAAATAGATAATCTTTTATATATTATTTTCGATAAGATTGATTAATTTTTTAACTAAAAATTTATAAATATTTTGAAATAACTTTTGAAAGTAAAGTATAAATCTTAAAATAATGTTTTCTTGGCCAGTTTTTATTGATTCCCGTTCAGTTTTATTATCAATAAAAAAAATCATAACATTATAAAGTTATAAATAAAATTAAATAATTATAAATTATTTAAATTTTTATTTATAATTATATCAATAATTTAAAATTATTAAATATAACATCATAACACAGGTGTTATGAAAATGATGAATTGCCTAAAATGTGGGTTCTTATATGATAGTGCCAACTAGGTTGGAAGCTTGAAAAAGCAAGCACCATGTGTGTTCTGATAATTTTCTACCTATGAAAGAGAGAGAGATGGCACGCAATACCTTGGAATTTTCTTCATGCTTTCAACAGCAACACCAAAGAGCAATCATCATGTCTTCCTCCATCTTTCATCTCACTGCTCACCGCCATCATTGCACCCTCACCACCCATACTCCCTTTATCATCAACCACCAACCCCACTACCATCACCACAAACATCTCCTGTCACAAACCAAAGAGGAACGAGAGCTGGAAGCTGATCAAGAAACAAATGATCTTCAAGATAAAACAAGGTTTGCTTGTACGGAAACCCTACTCGAATAAGAAGAGCTAATCTCTTCATCTTGAAAAGGCTTCATCAGCTTTCTTTCATCTCGTCTTTTGGGGAATCAAGCGTCTTGGTCCGATTGCTTGCTAAGATCATTAGCAAGTGTGCAAGATTTAGCCATTTATATTTCTTGAAATAGTGCTAGAAGTTTTTTTTTTTTTTTTTCCTTTTTAGCTCTCTCACTCCCTCTTTTTTTTTTTTTTGTATGTGAGTGTACTTTAAAGTTTGATATGTTCTATTTGTTTCTGGTAATGTTCTAAACTGATTAGTTCATCACAAGTGATCATTCTTGCTTTGTTGTTTTTACGTTCACTTTTCTGAAGATCATAATGATGTTTGTCTTCTGTTACTCTATTTTTCCAGTGAATATAGTAGGTGGCTTTATCGAAAATTATATTATACGTGTTAAAGAATCATAAGGTTGCATTTCAAAATTAATTGATGTGGAGAGGAGTAATTCACGGGCTTACGTGGAGGACGTTGAGTTAATTTGTGATAATTTTCGATATGGTAGGAATTGAATACATATTCCAACAATACGAACACATTATGGTTGAACAGGTATGATTAGAAGGAAAATTATGTTACAGATGAACTAGAAGCAAGAAATTGTTATGCTACTGTTAAAGTTTTCATTAAATTAGGGTCTGACTTTTGATGTCCTCAACAACAGAGAGGTTTATACTTCTATTAGCTAGGCATTTCATTTCTTCAGTGAACTGCACAAAAATTTTGGTTTGAACAAATGGATCTTCTATATAAGTTTTAATCATCATTCAGAATTCATAAACATCATTTGCATGTCATTTATATGAATTGTTAAAAATCGCGAGGCATCATCTTAAAATCAATTTGCATTGGGAAGAGTAGTGTAAGATTTTAGTGGACTTGGAGTTTTTAATTTTTCGATGTATAAAGAATGTATATATTCCAACATGAATAATATTGTAATTTGTTTCACCTGTATTTGATAACTTGATGCTATCATTTGCGGTAATCATTCTCGTATTCACGATTACCATGTACACTGACAAAATCTGTGCACCTCATCAAATAATTTACATAGTTGGAGTGATGTTTATCATATTTATTTATTATTTTCAACGATAATATAATGTGATACCCGTCAATTAGAACCAGCCGTCATGTTTTCCTCTCTTTTCATGCGCCTTCCTCAAACTAATTATGTGGGTATTCCATCAGGTTAATTACAAGCACAAATAGAATTCGATAAGATTTTTTCATATCATTACTGGAGGTAGATTTATCTGGGTGTGTATGAGATCATATAGTAGGTTTCTTCATTCATATTTTGAGATGGTGCTGCTCACAGACTCATGGATGCACAACATCACAAAGTATTGTAGAGTAGAAAGCAAGGAATAAGTAACTGGTACCGTACTTCCATAGTTGATATGGCCAATGTGTCTTGATTTTACAGTTGTCCCAAAATATTGAAATCTGCTACCTTTCATAATTTCCATGTTAGAACGTGGAAGTGGTGATTCTAAAGTAGAGAGAATATATGGGAAATAAGAATATAGAGATTCTAAATGAAATTTTTATTGTTCTTTTATTTTGAATGCATATAATTGAAAGAACGGATCCTTATTATAGTATTCACAAAAATTCAATACTAACTTAGGAAACTATTCCCACTAGGAAAAAACTACCTAGTCAAAAATTAATTTGATGCTAACTTGAATTAATCTAGTTGAATTTTTATCAAGTTTAACTACTAATATCCCCTCTTAAACTTGATTTGACTTTTGTAACTCCAAGCAAAGCTCTCGATCTTTCATGTTTTGATCGGATAATCCACCTCTTGTATTCGTTCATTTTTAATGAAATCATTTCTCTGGCTTAGTCAAAAGAAACTGCAAGCAAAGCTCTAAACTTGATGAACATCTCACTCCTGAGTGGCTTTGTATGAATGTTTACAACTTTGATCTTAAGACTACACATACTCCATTTTCACTTTCTTTCTTGGGATGTATTCTCGAATAAAATGGTAACGTCCGTCAATATGTTTGCTTCTTTCTTGAGAGACTGGATTCTTGACTAAAGCAATTGCGGATTTGTTGTCAACATAAATCTTTACTGACTCTTATTTAGGCATATTAAGTTTTTTTCATCAAATTCATTACCCATAAAGCATGGCAAAGACATAAAGTAGCAGTTACATATTCAACTTCACACGTAGCAAGTTTGACAATAGGTTGTTTCTTGGAAAGTGAATGTTCTATCTTCTATGAAGAAAAGATATTCAATAGTACTCTTTCGATCGTTAAGATCACCATTTCAATCACTATCACTCTACCACACAAGTTTGAAATCCTCGAAGTGGGAGTGCAAAAGTCCATAGTCAAGGATTCCTCCCATGTAGCAAGTATTTTCTTGGCAATTTTCAAATGTGTATTGCTACGAGCCTTCATAAAGCAACTTACAAGTCCTATTCCAAAGAGAATATCTGACCTTGTGTAGGTCAAGTATCTCAAACTTCCAACCAGACTCTTGAAAAGTGTTCGACTTACTTGCTCTTCTTCATATTTATTAGACAATTATGATCCATATTCGACAAAAATGTTGACAAGTTTGCAATTTTTTATCTTGAATTTTTTGAGAATTTTCTTTACGTAGCATTCTTGAGATATAAATTATTGGGAATCACGCATGGTATTTTAAAATTTTATAATTAGAATAAACACAGCGGAAATAATAATACTCATGCATCCATTCATGACTAATTACGTATATTACAACATGCATAAATAATCAACTATTAAATATACATTAAAACATTTCAGGATCACATTTCCATGATGACGAATCTGTTGTAGAAATTGATTGAATCCAGAGCTCCCCAATTGTGAAGCCTCCGAAAGTATCCACACAAGATCCGAGCCATCAATCAGTAAAAACCCCCACTACGAGTTTTAGAGAAAATATATTTGCTATGAAAGACATGATTTGTGCTAGCTTTTCTGTCTGTCATAATTTCCTATTTATAGGAAACCCTGGACATATTAGGGTTAGCTTTTGGGCCAGTCATAACTACTGGACTTGGACTGATTAAATGATTGGACTTATATTTCAATCTAATCAGTTTTAAGTCCAATTAAATATTAGACTCTTCTAATATTTAATTTACTTTTCTCGCTGATTAATTTTCGATCTCTTTTGTGTGTGACCTATCGGGTTCATAATTAATTAGCAGCAAAATAATATTAATTTAATTAATATTTAATTAGAACTCTTCTAATTTAATTCTTGTAAGTCGTGAGTGATACCTAGCAGTATATCACGACTACCCAACTAATAATGAAGTGAAATTCTACGAACCCTCAGTAATTACCATTCAACTAATTCCTTCTGTTTGAATCATCCCGATTGAGCCAGAGTCATGGATAGGGTCGTCAAACTCTATTACTCAATCATATGTCCAAATTTATTTAATCAGTAACTTATGAATAATACGTGGAACGACTTCCACTATTCTACTTCGGCCAAAGATTTTTAGCTACTCGATTAATAGATCGCATAGGATCCCTAATTGACATATTTTATATCTACATGCACCTAAATCCATACTGGAATAGATTGTAACCACTGAGTACATTATCCAATCCTTGATGAGGACTAGCTTTATTGCACCAGCAAATCACATTATCCCTAACACAAGATAACCGTGGTGTCTCAGGTCTAAGGATTTAATTGCACCATTACACTATACAACGAATTATTGATCATTCCATGTAATTCGTTGTATTAGCGGTCATGTCCAGTTACTTGTTCTCAACAAGCACTTATACATCTACCCTTACGATATGAGACTAATCGCCCAAATCAATATCTATATTATTTGGATGGTAGACTGTAATCCGATCTTTTTGGATAAATCAACGCCCAATTAATTTATCCTACAATTGGGGACTATTTTAGAATATATTTATGAATATAGATTATGTCACTCGTATCCTTACTCTTAAGGATAGAATCTATAAATATTATTCTAAGAACTCTTATTTAAATAATTAATCGCATTAATTATATTTAAATAAACTGTCCACATTAAATAAATAATATAATTATTATGTCCTAAAATTGACATTTAGGACATATAATCCAACAATCCCCCACTTGCATTAAAACCAATTACTCTGGTATCTCATACCCATCTTCTCAAGATGGTAATCAAATGACTGCTGAATCATTGCCTTAGTCAGTGGACTAGCACCATCAATTGTTGACGTTATTTACTGTATAATATCATTCTCTCCACAATCTCTGATTGATGTGGTAATGCCTCTTTAATGCGCTTGGATCTCTAGTGAGACCTAGGTTCTTTAGCTTGCGCTACAACTCCATTGTCGCCACAACACTACCTGTCTGACTTAATGGAAAAAATCATCCTTAGTTCAGTTACGAACTCCTAGATCCAAACCGCTTCCTCTTGTTACATCTGATGCAACGATGCACTGAACCTCTGGAATTTGCATTTGTACCAATATTTGGAACCTTTCCAAATAATTGTTCTTCCGTTATAGGTGAGTATAAACCCATATATGGATTTCCAATAATCCATTTCAAACTCTCAGCCTGAAACTGTAAAACTTTAAGTTTTACCTTTCTCCATATACCAAAAACATTTTCCAGTGCTTCTCAAGTACTTAATAATGTTCTTGATTCATTTCCAATGTTCCTAACCTGGATTAGACAGACATGTGCTCATAACACTTATAGCATTTATGATATCATGTCTTTATACACGGCATGACGTATATAAGATTCTTAATTGCTACAGCACTTAGAACCTTATGTGTCCAGTCTCTCTCTCTTTAATAGTCGTAGGACTCACAGCCCTAGAGAGATAAACATCATGTCTTAAAAGAGAACAATCCTCTTTTAGAACCTGTGTACATGTTAAACACCTTTAACACCCTTTTGGAAAAACCCATTAATCATTTTGATCTATCGCTATAGATCGATTTCAAAGGATTCAAGCGGATTATCCCAAATTTTACTTGGAGAATTATTTGAATAACTAGACCTACTTGTGTAGTCAAGATTCGTCTTCATTCTCAATGAAGTCAATCGAATGTTCTAGATTCTTTAGGCTTGGTTAAGTCCATTAATGGACCCCTTTAGCTTGCACTCTTTGTGACTCATCACTGGACTCAAAACGTATCGGCAAATCCATATTAATGTCTTCATTAATGAAGTCATTATGAAATGTCGTTTTGTCATCCATCTACCTCATCTCATAATAGTAGTGTGCAACTATCGCCAATAAATCATAATGAATTTTAACAATTGGTGAAAAGATTTCCTCATAGTCAACTTCTTGCCTATGACAATAATCTTTTACCATTTGTCCTAAAGGTCTCCACCTTTATTCATTTAAGATCTTATGGCCTCAAGCCATTTAAGCTTATGTCAAACATAACTATTCATAGCTGACAAAAATCATCAACATGATTATTGTCATCTTTCTAATCTGAAAAACTGTGAAATAATCAGCTGCTCTTGGATTAGGTTTTCTAGAATCAAATCCTAGATTTGACTCAGGTTAACTGGTTGCTCAGTAACTCCTTACTGAGTCATACTTTTCTTCCCACACTATCTACTCAGATGAACTATTCTTCCAAGAAGAAGTTGTACTTGCTAACAGACTCTCTAGTCAACAAGGGAATAAAAGTTATATCCCAACAAATCCTTGGGATAACCAATTAATCTTATTCAATCTCATTTCCAATTTATCAATCTAAAGCCTTTGATTGAAAACAGGATAACCCTCATTCTTAACACCTTAAGACTAGGTATCATGTTCTCTCATATCCTATAAGAAGTACTTAAGATTAATTTGAAAGTGACCTTATCCAAGAGATGAACTGTTATAAGGAAAATATAGCCTCACAGGCTAAATTATAAATTAGCATAGTTTATCAATTACAGACCATGTCCAATAAGGTCCAATCCATTCTCCTCAACACTTCATCAAGTATTAGAATACCAGATGGAGTTAATGAAGTGACTATGTTATTTTCTTTTGAGATACTATTAGAAATTGAGGCTAAGAATTCTCCATGATCTCATAATTGAGACTTACTTCTCATTTCTAGTTCTGATTTACTACTTTAATTTTGAATTCTTTGAACACTTCAAACGGTTCAGATATACACTTATGACAATCATAGGTATATGTAAGGTAGCTAAAATCTTTATTGGGCTATTTCGCCAAATGGCCCATGTACATCCCTATGTACAAAACCCTAAATATTCGTGGTTCTTTGACTTTGTCCTACAAAGGGTGATTTGATCATTTTTAAGAACACAAGATTCACGTGTAGGGAATGTCCCGGGGCCTCAAGGGCTTACCAGTTCTTCTTTCACCAATTGTGTGATTCTTGTTTCTCCTCTATGACCTAATCGTAAGTGTCACGATAATCTAGAGTTATCAGTATCTCTAAATCTCTCATATTACTCGTTTATCTGTCATTATCCATATAAAACTCTATTTATTAATTTACTAGTGTCATCTCATTTATTTCCCGAATAAATGAAACACATGAACAACAATTATTCTAAAATTAATGAACACCCAAATGGGTAAACGAGAAGACGAGATGTATTTATAGAGAACATCCATTTCTCTTCAAACTCTTTGAAGTCCTTTGGATTTTCCTCTATTATTAGTTCTCCTTTCTTGCAGTGGAAATAATTATCAATCAAGTTTCAACTTTTCAGATCTACCCTTGATATATGACTCTCATTTTCAAGGGTTGTGTCAAATGTGTTCACATGGAGAAATCTATTATGAACGACAAAAGTGAATTGAGAATTGACCTTGAGGATTAGATTTGTCTGCATACGATAAACCACGAATAAACTCATGGATTCAAGATACTCATCCTGAGAACACATGCTTTCAAATCAATTCCTCCAGTTATTCTTTCTAGATATCTCATATCTACCACTAGATATCTCATATCTAGTTATCCTATCTTGCTTACTTCACAACTCTTGTAAGTAATTTATGATGGATATATTATTCATGCTCTTTTGCTACTTCTTGACAACTTATTTTGGGTATCTAGAACGTGTATGACTTTCTCAGATCTGAGAACAATTCTCAAAACATTGAGCTAGTCATCGAAGTTTGGTTTAGTCAAAATAGAAGGTTGGGTTCACATCCGATATTATATATAGGCAGTAATTTCTAAGGATGTTAGATAATTATATTATTAACCATTTGATTTGGGTCTTTAAATTAAATAGTAACCTCCACTAAAATTTTCAAATCCCACACTTCCCTAGTGGAAAACGGAAAAACAATAAGGTGTTTTTCTTAGTGGAATTAGAGGCCCATTCACTTTAACCCACCTCACATTTTAGATTTTTGGTGAAGATAAAACAAATAAGTGAATAACCTCTTATTTAATGTATCTCATACAAATTCCAATTGTTCTTACCTCTAATCCTTTCGATCTCACATTATAGATTTTTGGTCTCCAAGATTGTTTAAGTTAAACCAATTATCCCGGAAATTTGGATCAATGCAATACCGATACCTCACATGATAGATTTTTTGTTACCAGTAAGAATCCAAATTTTCCATATCCCATGCTTATATAGACTTAGTTCATATGTTGATACAAACAAATAACTCGTATGTGTCCATAGCCAGCTACTTACTTGCCCAACACATAAACCAATCTACGATAACGGAAGATAATGATATAATCTTCTCAAGACTACACCATTATTAACTTAATATTTAGTTTGGGAAGGTTTGCTGGTCTTTAGTTTAGGTCTCACTTTTCACATGCTTCTAATTTTCAATTTATCGCATAAATAAAATAGAAACATATATGCATTCATCATATATTTATCGCATAAATAAATAAATAAATGCATAAAATAAAATGGGATGATCATGGACTAGGAGCACTTATCAACCCGAGCCACTGGGTTGAATACCTAAATCAAATAAAGGGCCCACAAGGAAAAATTCATGGGCTGCTCCTTCTCGGCTTCACAAAACTCCTTTCGCGAACTGGGCTCACTAACTCTTGATGTCTTCATCTTGATCTTCCATTACATTTATGTACATAGATTTCTAATCTAGTGGGGATACATAAATGGGAATAGGGTTTTACATATTTAAAACGGGGATCAGAGACATACAAGCCCCATTTTAAAACATTACATAAAATCCAAAATGAGTAAATAAATTAAATAATGACATTCATCCATTCATTTATTCATTCATTCATTCACACAAGACTAGTCCATGATCACCCACATACATAGCAAATAATAAAGAAAAGTAATCCACGAATATAGCACAATTAGTCTCCTAATATAATTTCATTATATTAGGTTAATCCAATTAATAAACACATTTATTAATTTGGATCCTTAAATATCTCATATTTAAATAAATATAATCTCATTATATTTTTAGTAATTAATTAATAAATAATTTATTAATTAACTACAAGTATAGCACAATTAATTTTCTAATATCAACCATTTACATTAGATTTTTTCCAATTTAATAAACCCTTTATTAAATTTATTCTATTTAATAAACTCTTTATTAAATTTACTCCATAAATATCTCATGTTTACAAAATATAAATATAATCAAATTATATTTAATAAATAATAAACTATTTATTAATTTAAAGTGTCAAAAATGTATTTGGACTTCTTTAATTAATTTTGTCAAACACAAATTAATTAGCTCTAACATTAAAAGATAAATAAATCCAATTTATTTGATTTAAAGTCCAGTCCAGAAGCTAACAACCCAATTCATAAAATAAAATAGTCCACACTATTTATTCCAAGTCCAAATTAAAGCTTGGCCCAATTCAGACCAAAAGAGGAGTTCATGCTATTTTAAAACAACTTTTTAAAATCAGCCCAAAACAAGCCCAAAGATTATATGTCCATTCAGCCCAATTTAGAAAAGAAATAAAATAAATGTATTGAAACCCCAAACCCAACAACTTGGGTTTGGGCTTGGTCCGGATCCTGACCCAAATCCGGATTTGGTCTCGGATCTGGATCTGGATCTGGGTCGGGTTCCAAAAACCCTAGGCAAAAATAATTTTTTTTCTTTTCTTTTCCTTGCCTATGCCACCCCCCACCCCTCTTCCCTTTCTTCTTCGGCGAGCAGCAACCATGGCCATGGCCGCGAGGACACCTCCTCGCGGCCTCCATGGTTGCAGCCATGAAACTTCAGTTTTCGTCTTTACCTCGATTTACGTATCTTTGCCTCGATTTGCGTGATTTGACTTGTTTATGTGTTATATGAATTAGAATGTGCTAAATATGTGATTTATATTCCTAATACATGCTATATGTGCATTCATGAAATTTTCATCAAAATCGACACCATAAATTTTATCGCCGGTTTTAGTGACTAGTATTTTGAACACATGTCCGCTAAAATTTTACAGGGGTCTTTTAAACGTTTTAAAACCTAGTCCTCGGGCATTAATAGACCCGTGTTTGATTAAAACGGATTTTGAATCAGTTTTGGAATTTTAAAGATTTTACACTTTCTTTTGTAAAAAATCGAGTTTTAAGCCGATTCGGGTGGAAATATTTGAATATAAAACTCTTCGTCACCTAAAATAAATTATCTAGAATTAGTCTAAGTGTTAATTTAATATTTGAGCAAGAAATAGTCAAGAAACTAAATTAAAAGACAAGAAAACACTCAAAATACTAAATAAACTAACTAGTTTCCACCTTTGACTTTCTTTTATTTTATTTGACCAAGCTTATATATGCCTAATATACTAAAATAGCTCACAAAACAAAACTCAAAACATCACAAACATACACACACATGGCCAAAACCACCAAGGCCATTTTAGCTTGAATTTTGCTCAATTTTTCTCTTATAGTTTGCAATACAAAGCCTTTGCACTTGAATCAAAGTTTGTTCTTGCTTGTTGGGCATCCATTCTACACCTTTCTTGCATCAAACAACATCAAAGGTGAGAAAAATTCTAGATCTCAAAATGTCATTTTTATGTTTTTGTATATAATTGAATTTTGAACCATTAAAATGTTGAATTGATGTTATATTATTGCTCAGTGCATGCTAAAGATAGTTTATATGTGTTTATAAAAGATTTGAATTGTTGTAGCATGAATTTTATTTTTCGGGTATTAAGAGTTGAGTTGTTGGCTATTTGTTGAATATCTGGAGTTGTGGTGGTTGGAATCGATTGTTGTTAGCTTGTAAAAGTTTGTTAAATACGTGGTAGTAATGTTGTAATGCCGAAATTTTGATTGTGATGTCGGTGTAAAAATTCAGAAATTTCAGCCTTGACGCATTAGGGTTTTAGGGTTGTTGGGCTTGATTTGGATGGATTATGGTTGATTTTCGAGGGGGCTAATGTTGTTGGTTGAGTGGGTGAGTGATATAAATTGGTTTGGAGATTATTGGATTAGTAGAATATAAGTTATGACTTTTAGAAGTTCGGGTTGTCTTTCTTTAAAATGTTGAATTATGCCTTTGGATGTCTGGGTGGTGTTTGAGTGATTGAATCGTGAGTTGTTGATGGTTAGACTAGGGTTTGGTTGTGTGTTTAATGCATGTTGAGTTGGATGGCCTACTTTGTCATCTAACTTAATTGTTTCATGATTATATAGTTGTTGATTGTTAAATGTTGTTTAATTGATTGTTGAAATACGGATTAATTGATTATTGATTATTGATTGTTGTTACAAAACCGTGAGGAGCACGCTCGAGGTTAATCCGGGGTGTTACATTGTTAACTGATTGTTATTGTTATTATGAGTCGGGAGTCGAGCAACCAATGTTGTTGACTTCTCAAATTGGAATTGTTATTGTTATTATGAGTCGGGAGTTGGCAACCAATGTTGTTGACTTCTCGAATTGAGTCCCATTATTGTGAGCTTTGATAATGTTGTGTCACCTCGGGAGGCATCTTGGGCTGCGGGCACAGTTATCATGGCTAATCCCTATCTCGCATAGACGGAGAGGCCATGGGGTATGGGTCTAGGTCAAGGTACCTCAGGTTTGTATCTTTGAGTTTGGAGGAGTTGATGAGCATTGAATGGTGTATGGAGTTTCACCAGCAAATGTATCGTATCCTTATTGTGTGTTTACAGTTATTGCTATTGTTGCATTTATAATGTTATTGATGTTCATAGTGTGTTTACTGCTCAAATGATGATTTCCAATGAGTATAGTAAATACTGTTAGAGATCTATCGAATCCTCACTCGGCTTGTTTTATATAAGCTCACTCTCAATTATTGCATGTATACAGGTGTTACCGATCCAGATTACGGGTGCGTGCCTCCAGATGAGGTTAATATGCCATATGTGGACGAGTCCTATGTGCTAGAGTCTTGTCCCTGATTTATGATGTTGTACTATTTTGTTATATTGTATATTAAACTTAGTTATCTTGTATTTCACTTAAAAGTTCATGTTGTATAAGATGTTGTAAAGATATTAGATTAAATGTTGCTAGCTTAGTAATCTTGTTTTGGAACATGATTAGGTTTCTAGGTGGGCTATAATCTATTTTGGAAGTGTACGTTATATAGTAAATGTATTATATTGGAACGGAGGTGCGTAACTATGAAAGAGATGATGAAATAATGTTTAATGTATTAAGTGGTTGAGTTGTATGTTGTTAATTTGATTGTGGAGTTGGTTGGTGATTTATGGAGTTTGATATATGTTGTTCTTAAGGGTTGGTTTAAAGCCCTGATGTTAATGTTACTGTCATTATGCTGCCGAAATTCTATTGCGTCCTGACTGATCGTAGGAGGGGTCGAGTTGGGGCGTGATAGCAGCCAAGAAGCTGCCACGAAGACACCTCTTTGCTGCTGCTTTGCAGCAGATCTGCTGCCACCATGGCAACAAATCAGTTGCCACCACGGCAGCAGCACCGCTGCCATTGTGGCAGTCGCAACAGCGACTGTGGCGTCGCTGCGTGAGGAGCAGCAACTTCTCGCGTGGCCTGCTGCACCGTGAGGAGCCGCTACTCCTCGTGGCTTCAGCCACTGGCCGCAAGGAACACCATGCTCCTCGCAGCCCATGGTTTTGCAGCGCACTACCAGCCTGTGGTGGCGCCGCTGCCGCATGCGAAGGGGAAGGCAAGCAGCAATTCTAAAAAAACTATTTTTCAATTTTTTATTTATTTTTAATTGAAAAACTGATTGTCAATCTTGCTAAACGATTTCAGAAATAGAAAAATTGTCCTAAAACCAATTTTGAACAGTTTCTTGATAAATCATTTTTTGAAATTTAATAAAACAATTTTATAAAAACAAAATTTCAGTTTCAAGAACTACCTTTAATGAAACTGGAAAAATAATTTCACAAAACTACTTTTATGAAATTGATGGTGGAAGAAACTTTTGGGCTAATATTTAATCCAATTAAATTAACGGGCAGAACAACTAATAGATCCAAATCTACTAATTCAATAGTTTCAAAAACTATTTAATCTGACACGATTAATTGTGCTATATGTTTATGTGCTAAAATCAAATAACCACGTAAAAGGCATGAACGGTGGCTCTGATACCACTGTTGAGAATCGTGCTTGGTATTTTAATAATTTTATAAACAGAATAAATGAAAAGGAAATTAATATACTCATGCATCCGTTCATGGCTAATTACATAGATTACAACATGCATAAATAATCAACTATTAAATATGCATTAAAAGATTTCGAGATCACCTTTCTATGATGACGAATCTGTTATAGAAATTGATCGAATCCAAAGCTCCCCAATTGTGAAGCCTCCGAAAATATCCACACAAGATCCGAGCCATCAATCATCAAAAACCCCCCACTACGAGTTTTAGAGAAAATATATTTGCTATGAAAGACAGGATTTGTGCTAGTTTTTCTGTCTGTCATAGTTACCTATTTATAGGAAACCCTGGACATATTAGAGCTAGCTTTTGGGCCCATCCTAACTACTGGACTTGACTGATTAAATGATTGGACTTATATTCCAATCTAATCAGTTTTAAGTCCAATTAAATATTAGACTCTTCTAATATTTAATTTACTTTTCTCGCTGATTAATTTTCGATCTCTTTTGTGTGTGACCTATCGGGTTCATAATTAATTACCAGCAAAATAATATTAATCAAATTAATATTTAATTATAACTCTTCTAATTTAATTCTTGCAAGTCGTGAGTGATACCTAGCAATATATCACGACTACCCAACTAATAATGAAGTGAAATTCTACGAACCCTTAGTAATTATCATGCAACTAATTCCTTCTGTCTGAATCATCCCGATTAAGCCAGAGTCATGGATAGGGTCGTCAAACTCTATTACTCAATCATATGTCCAAATCTATTTAATCAGTAACTTATGAATAATACGTGGAACGACTTCCACTATTCTACCTCGACCAAGGATTTTTAGTTACTCGATTAATAGATCGCATAGGATCCCTAATTGACAGATTCCAAATCTACACGCACCTATCTCCATGCTGGAATAGATCGTAATCACTGAGTACATTATCCAATCCTTGATGAGTACTAGTTTTATTGCACCAGTAAATTACGTTATCTCTAACACAAGATAATCGTGGTGTCTCAGGTCTAATGATTTAATTGCACCATTACACTATACAATGAATTATTGACCATTCCATGTAATTCGTTGTATTAGCGGTTATGTCCAGTTACTTGTTCTCAACAAGCACTTATACATCTACCCTTACGATATGAGACTAATCGTCCAAATCAATATCTCATATTATTTAGATGGTAGACTGTAATCCGATCTTTCCGGATAAATCAACGCCCAATTAATTTATCCTACGATCGGAGACTATTTTAGAATATATTTATGAATATAGATTATGTCACTTATATCCTTACTCTTAATGATAGAATCTATAAATATTATTCTAAGGACTCTTATTTAAATAATTAATCGCATTAATTATATTTAAATAAACTGTCCACATTAAATAAATAATATAATTATTATGTCCTAAAATTGGCATTTAGGACATATAATCTAACATAAATATCCTTAATTCATTTGCTTCACTTTTTTTTTTAAAGAAAATAAGACGGTTATCTTTATACGAAAAATCATGTACTACACTGGAGGTAAGTGGAAGACAAGGCACTTAGAGAACTCATTTCCACTTGAGATCGTTATAAGAGCTCATGATTATCATGGGAGCTAGGTTACTATAGAACCAATTTTACATATGATTACCAGCCAAAACCATTCATAATGGAAAAATGGCCGTAAGAGAATTCCACAAGATCCAAAATAGGATCTTTAAAACCTACACCGCCTCTCAATTTATCAAAAGGATGCTAAAAAAATCTTCTAGCAAAATAACAAAAACACAAACGAGGCAATAAAACAGAAACTAACCATTATTTATTACAGGTCTACAAAGCCTCGTCTCATTGTTCACTATCTCGGCATTGGCTAGTCTTCCGTGTGCTTTCCGCTGCACATATAGAACCTCGTATGCCTTATCACGCGTCTAACGTCATCGATGATGCTCAATACTATATTGTTCACAACATCGTCTTCCCACATCAGTGATGTACCTTGAGACCAATTTCTTAAGGACTTTGAAAAGTATTCCGTCATGTTCACTACAAGAAAACAGACTTGAGGCTACCAAAAATGGCTACGAAAAGGCGACGAAATGAAATATTTCGTCACCGTTTGATGGCTAAAATGTGCGAAAAAAATATGTTGATAGGAAAATTACAAATGGTCGCCATTTGGCAATCGAACGGCGATGAAATAGCGACTAACAAAGATAATTTTTGATTAATTAGTTATTGGTCGCCATTAGGTCGCCAAATGGCGACCACATGGCCACCGTTATCATTAATTTTTGTTCGCAGCTTAATTACCAAAAATAAAATAGAAAAAATAATTATAAAATAGAAAAAATATAAATATGGTATCCATTTGGTCGCTAAATAGCGACCAAAAAACATAAATATTTATAAAAGTAAAAATTATAAAAAAATAAATTGAAAAAAAAAGTTAAATAAATAAACTAAATAAGGGTAGCCCTTAGGTCTCAAAAGGGCGACCCATACGCAACAAATATGATTTAATTTTTCAAAAAGAAATTACAAAAAAACTAAAAAGTTATAAAATAAAAGAATTAATTATATCAACTAAATTATATATTTTGCATGATAGTTCGTAGCCCCGTGGTGGCCATTGGCCACCAAACGGCGACAAAAAGTAAAAGTTTGGTCGCCCTTTGGTCGCCAATGGCTACGATAGGGCTACGAAATGTTCATGTTCATGAAAAGTTAGGTTGATTTAGAACATAAGAATTAAAAATAACAAATATATTACAAGTTTATGCAAGATCTATTTTGTTTTGATTGAAAATATAGTATAAGGTTTACTCAATGGTATAAAGTTGTACATATTTAAGATATAAGAGTATGAAAATGAATTAATGATTAATAATTCTATATTTAACAAAAGTGGGATTATGAATTACAAAGTGAAAAACAATGAAGATTGTATCATTGTCATTAGTTTTTTGCACACCAATCAAATTGTAATTTTGCACTAACATCAATGAATTAGTATAAATTGAATAATTACTATAACAAAAGATAATATTTAGCTTAGAAGAACTAATTAAAATAAAAGAATTGATTGTATGGAAGAAATTTTATTTTTTACATGCTAATTCATAGCCCCGTGGTGGCCATTGGCCACCAAATGGCGACAAAACGTAAAAGTTTGATCGCCCTTTAGTCGCCAATGGCTACGAAGGGGCTAGAAATGTTCATGTTCATGAAAAGTTAGATTGATTTAGAACATAATAATTAATAATAACAAATACATTACAAGTTTGTGTGAGATCTATTTTGTTTTGATTGAAAATATATTATAAAGTTTAATCAATGGTATAAAGTTGTACATATTTAAGATATAAGAGTATGAAAATAAATTAATGATTAATAATTCTATATTTAACAAAAGTGAGATTATGAAATACAAATTGAAAAATAATGAAGATTATATCATTGTCATTACTTTTTCGCACACCAATCAAATTATAATTTTGCACTAACATCAATGAATTTGTATAAATTGAAGAATGACTATAATAAAAGATAATATTTAGCTTAGAAGAACTAATTAAAATAAAAGAATTGATTATATGAAAGAAATTTTATTTTTTGCATAATAATTCGTAGCCCCGTGGTGGCCATTGGCCACCAAACAACGACAAAAAGTAAAAGTTTGGTCGCTATTTGGTCGTCAATAGATATGAAGGGGCTACAAATTAAAAATATAAATCAAATTATTTATGTACATAAATAAATTCATTTATTTAGAATAAAATTAATAATATAAATCAAAAGTTATTTTTAGATAATATAAAACATATTTACAAAATTTAATGTTAAATAAATTTAGTTATTTAATATAAAATTAATTAATTTATAATTTATTATAACATATTTATATATAATTAAAAACAATATAACAACTTATAATAAAAGATACAAATTAACACAAAAAAAAAAAATTAGGGCTTGGTGTGACCAAAGGGCTAGTGACCCTTTGGTTGCGGCCCACACTTAAATCAGAGGGCAGTGCCGCTGCCCTCTGATTTAAGTGGGCGACCAAAGGGCCCATTTTGACTAAAAGCATGCTGCCCCCTGTTTTTAGTTTGATCAACAAATTTTTTTAAAAAAAACCACCCCACCCCACCCCACCCCACCATGCCTTTCCCCTCCCCTTTAAGGTACATTTTTTTTGTTTTTATTTTGTTTATTACATTATACATATAGTAATATGTATATGTATATGTGTATATATATATATATATATATATATATATATATATATATAAACTACATATATATGTGTGTGCATTCCTTTTTTTTCTGTTTTTCTTAATTTTTGTATATATATATATATATATATATATATATATATGCATTTTACTTTTTTTCTATTTTTTTATTTTCATTTTTCCTTTTTTTTATATATAGATCCTATTTTATATTTACATTTTGCTTTTTTCTATTTTTTTATTTTCGTTTTTCCCTTTTTTTATATATAGATCCTATTTTATATTTATAGATCTCATATATATATATATATATATATATATATATATATATATATATATATATATATATGCATTTTGGTTTTTTATGTTTTTAAAATTTTGTTTTGTTTTTTATAAAACTTACCTTATTTTTGGAGTTTTTAATTTTAGAATTTTTTCTGCTTTTTTAATTTTTTAATTTTCGGGTTTTTATTATTTGTTGTTTTGTTGTTTGTAGTTAGTTTGTTTTTAAATGTTCAAGTATTTATACATATGTATGTTTATGTGTATGTGTAATGTATTGTTTGGTTTTTGGGTGATTGCTAATGATGCAATTGTTGGTTGTTTGCTATATTTTTTTGAAGGATTGGAGTTTGTTTAGTGTGATAGGCCAAATTATCACGGCACAGGTTAGTCTTCTAATTCAATATGTTTTATATTCGTGTTGAGATATTATACTTGATATAATGTTGTAAGTTGAGATGTATTGTTGTAGAGATAACTGTCTTTAGAAATGTGATGTTGCGTTGTAGTTGAAATAATGTTGATAAAATGACTTTGAATTTAATGAAGGTTAATGTTGTAGGTGAGATATTGTTGCAGAGATAACTGTATTTGGAAATGCGATGTTGCCTTATAGTTGAAATAATATTAATAAAATGACTTTGAATTTAACTATGTAAAAGGTAAATCTAAAGGACTTGGAATGTTACTTTGGAAAAATAAAATTAACCAAAATTACTTTGTAATTAATTGAATGGAAAGGGATCGGCGGTCCTGGATGAACAATCGCTTAACACCCGATGGAAGATCATTGAATCCTATTTTTGTTAAGGGCGTAGAAAATTTTGTTGTGTTTGCATGTAGCAAACCACAATACATGGATAAAACCAAAATACATCAGTCCACTTTGTGGGTGCCACTGCTTTTCATGAGTACAAGAGAAGAATGGTATGTAAAATAATTATGTAATAAATTAAAAAGTGGGATTATTTAATTTTATGTCTTATCTTATCTTACAATTATATACTAATTATGTGTTAATAATGCAGGAGTTAAAAAAAAGCCGTCTGGTGACCCACGCCGATGTTTTCAAAGCAACGCATAGCAAAATAATGGATGATGAAACCCATTACTCTGATGAAATACTTAAATATGTATATATTAAATTAAATACTTAAATATGTATATATTAAATTAATTTTGGTTTTGTAAATATTAAATTAAATTTTTATTTTTATTTTTAAATTATTGTGTGGCGACGAAATGGTGACAAAAACGTAGCTACCACGTGGCGACTATTATTGGCTACCACATGAAGATGAAAATTAATGAATAAAAAAAATAATTAAAAAATTTGGTTACCTAGTAGCGACGATAAAATAGCCACCATATGGCCACCAAAATCGGCTACAAATTTGGGCTACCAAATCGCGACCAACGTAAATAATGAAAATTAATGAATAAAAAATAATAATTAAAAAATTTGGCTACCTAGTGGTGACGATAAAATAGCCACCATATGGCCACCAAAATCGACTACAAATTTTGGGTACCAAATGGCGACCCACGTAAATAATTAATAAAAAAAGTTTAAAATATTTGGCTACTAATGGTGACGAAAGTATGGCTACCGCATGGCAACTAAATTGTGGCTACAAAATTGGCTACCACATGGAGACGAAATTAAATAATTAACAAAAAATATTAAAAATAATTTGCTACCTAATGGCGACAAAGATTGACCACTATGGGGCGACCACGCATAATTAATTTATACAAAAATTAACAAATTAATTAATAAAATTGCTAATTATAAAAATTAACTAATAATTTATTTTTCTAAACATTGCGACCAAAGGGCGACGAGAAACCTTCGTCGCCCCAGACCAATTTTCTTGTAGTGGTTCTTGGGGTCAAGAGGGTTTGGGAGGGTCAGTGGGGGGTGACGTTGGGGGCGCAAATTGGTCAGTGAGGGTGGGGTTAGGGAGTGTAGATTTGGGATTTGGGAGGCTGAGAATGATACACAGGGGTGGGTTGGCTTGGGGTTGGGGTCGCGTGAGGGTGGGGTTGCAGATTTGGGCAATGGGGTTTGGGGGTTGTGAAATGAATGTGGCAGCGGTGCGTCTTCAGTCAAATCACGATGGGAGTTGTGAAAGGAATATGGCGGCGGGGTGTATCTTCAGTTGAATCACGATGGGGGTTGTGAAGGAAATGTAGCGCTGGGGTGCGTTTTCAATTGAATCACAATGGGGTTGTGAAGGGAATGCGGCGACGGGGTGCGTCTTCAATTGAATCACGAATGTATGGGTGGTGCGTGGACTTACTCGCCAATTTTATTTTCTAATTTTTGATTGACCTTAACGATATTAATTCATTTGCTACATTTGAATTCCAAGATAATAAGACATAAGTCTAACATTTGTCAGTTCAAACTCTCTTGTCATTATCCTCTTGAAGTCTTCAAAATGAGTTGAATTGTAGCTAGTAAAGATTAAATCATTCGCGTATAAGCAAACAATTAATACATTATCTCCATTCTCATATTTGGTATAGAGAGCATGCTCATGCAAACACTTAAACAAATTATTATGATGAAAATATTTATCAATTCTACTATACCAAGCTCTTGGAGCTTATTTTAGACGTCCATAAAGAGCCTTTTTCTAACTATAGACCTTATTTTCATATCCTTTCTCCACATAGCCTAATGATTGTTGAATATAAACCTCTTCATCAAGAAAACTATTCAGGAATGCGGGTTTAACATCCAATTGATAAATCTTCCATTTATGTTGGTTGTTAGATATATGATAAATCTTATAGTTTCCAAGCGCGCAACATGAGCAAATACCTCATTATAGTAAATTCCAGCTCGTTGACTATATCCTTTTGTAACTAGCCTTGCCAACTTGTACCTTTCAACCTGACCTTTAACATTTTTTCGTCGTCATATAAACCCACTTTACTCCAATGGCTTTGTGGCCTTTGGATAAAGTTGCAAGCTCTCAAGTGTCATTCTTCTTTATTGCATTGATTTCTCTTCATCCGATCCATGGATTGTCTCCATGTTTCACTGTCATTAGTTTCCTCAAAACTTATTAGCTCACAATCAGCAAGAAGACAAAATAAAATTAGTTCATCATTTAAATTGTGAGTTATCTCATAAATTTCATCCAAGCTCCTAAAACGGGAGAGTTGGAGATATAAAATCTTCATTGACTTCTTCTACTTTCCCTTGTATAGGTAAGAATTTATGTTCTTTTTGCTTTTCGACATTCCAATCCCATACTTGTGTTTAATAATCTTAATATGTTGGCCTTTAATAATTGCATTCTTAATATTCAGTTTTTTATTTTTTATTTTTTTAGGTTAATTTTCTATTTAAATTAATTCTTATTTATTTTTAAATTATTAGTTTCAATTTAGAGTATCGGCAAATTTTTCAATGTTTATCTTTTTCGATTTTGGTTTGTGATTTTGAAAATCGTTGAGTTTTGGTTTTGGTTTATGTGGTAGGTTTCGCTAATTGCTTTTGGGGTCGGATATCTCATTTTTCGCCCGTATCAGACTCGTTGCCATCTGTAAGTTTTATCTTCTCTAAGCTCTCTCTCAAACACACTCATATTGATAATGGAAAAATCACCATGGATTAGCTATATTAAGTCTTCTTGATCTTCAAGAGTAACTTTAGATTGAAATTTTTGTAATTTCTCGGATTGGTGGTAGAGTATGATTTGTAACTCAACTTATGTTGTGGATTTAAATAATAATTAAAATTAATAATTTGGGCCTAATTAATATTTGTACCAAAATAATTATCCACGACAAGGCCACACTTGCAGATCCAAGGTGGTGACTCTAGGGTTTGACAATATCATACCATAACAGAAGCTAGTTGAAAATTAAGTTATAGTATTATAAATTAGATGTCCAAATCATAAGCCATTTAATTATTCATTCATCTTTATTTTCAAGTAATCTTAACATACTTAATTAGGCATTTAAATTCACAAATTTTTTATTCACGTTATCTATTTATCAATTGTAATGAATTAAATTTACTTTTAAAATTAATTAGTGATATTGATGGAATATATACTCATGTTAGAGATAGGGACAAAAAATGAATAACTAAATATATTTACAAATTACAAAATTGACTTAATATTGTTTTCCAATTACAAATAAAAAAATTCATTTGAAAATACAAACCATTACAAAATTCATTTATTAACTAATATATCATTCATCTTAAGATTGCTAATTGAAAAAGTAAAAAGAAAAAAAAAAGAGAAAGAAAGAAAGAAAGAGAGAGCAGTAGAACTTCATGAAAAATTTAGTCAAAACGCAAAGATCATAATTGATAATCAAATTTATTAATCTCCATATATACATCATAGAGTACTGCTACACATGCATTTCAAATATTTGGACATAAACGGTTAAACTTCAATGAATCAATCAATCAAATATTCTTATAAATAAATACATTTAGTTGACTGCATCACATCTCCTCCTAATCTCTCCATCATTTCCTTCCTTGACTCCAACCAGGCTAACCTTTTCAATGGCGGCAGTGAAATCTCGGAAGAAAAGGTTTTGGTCATTAGCATAGTTTTCAACGAAAGGTTTTGTTCTTGGGTCTTTGTTGAGTGCATGGTCAGATGGTAGGACTGCCAACCCTAATCTGATGTTGTTGAAAATTGTGTTATCAAACACACCAGGTTTAATTACATCAAGGAAGGCTGATTTTCCTGGAATCGTTGTGTAGTTTGCGCAAGTCCTCTGCAATCCAGAGAGTAAGGAAGGATGGACCTCTACGTTAAGCTGTGGATTATAGATCCTCTCTGCAATTTCCTTGCAGTTAGCAAAACCAATGGTGTGACCACCCCCTACTAACGCAACCATTTCTTGGATGTTGAAGCCTTTGGCCTGGAACATGTTGATCATTGTATCCATGGTAAAGTTAGGCCTGGCTAATTGGCCTTCGACGCGCGAAGCCTCCGAAACCTTGCCGTCTTTTCGTCCGAGGAGTATTTTATAGTGAGGACCTCCAACTGAGGCAACAAGGGCTTTGGTGGCTAAAGCTAGAATATCAGAACAAGAGACAACGCCTGGGCATTTGTGCTCAACTTTAGTTTTGATTTCGGTGACAACGTCGAAGCCATCACCGGCAAGGGAGAGGTTGATGTCGTAATCCCTCTCGGCTTTGTTCAACCCTGTAGACCTGATGAGGAGAGAACCATCACAGCCTTCAACCATGCAGTCATGGAAGAAGATGCGGAGGGCGGCTGCTGCCGTCGCGGGTTTTTCTGTTTGTTTCTTGTGGACAATTTCCAGCACAATATCATCCAACTGTGGGCACGTTTTCGCGTAGAAATCGGGGGTGAGGGCTGCTTCTGAAGAGGGGAGAGAAAAGAGTGAAGAAACACCCAACAACACGACAAGAAATGAGAAAGCCATCGCTTCCCAAGATCGACCTGCTTATTGACCAACAGCTCGAAACAGATCGATCTGCTGTCTTAATGTTCTCAGAGGAGAAGCTAATCAGCTTTATATAGAGAATATAAGCTAGCGCTGGAGTGGTGAAGAGAGATTTTAGGGAAAGTATGGGTATAATTAAGAGAGAGAGAGATTTTCTTGACTGCATTATATATGTGCTTCATTTTTTCTTTTTCTTTTTCTTGTTTTTTGCCTTTAAGGAGGCTTAACGTTGCTTACATATATAGCAATAAATAGAGGATGTTTTACCCATTTTATCCGGTTTTAATAAAGTTATCAATTGTCCTAAAAGTTGTTCAATTCCGACATTAATTCCAAGGAGTTGTCTAAAACCAAAATTTGTCAACTAATCCGCACCGATTTGCTTTCCTAAACACATTTTACATAGCAATATGTGCTTGTTACGCGCAAAAGATATTATGTAAGACTGATGATTACACGGGCGACTAAGTGTGATTTATGAGTTAGTATTATACACATTAATAATAAGTTTGGTTGATCATTTGTGGCTAGTTGATATAAATGCATAAATAATAATTTTGGTTAATTATTTGGGCGTAGTTGATATTTGACCAACACAATTATGCTCAATTATATGACATACAGGTGTCAAGAATTGTAAGTTGGATGAGTGAAAAATGAATATGTATTTACTAATGGTAATTAGTTGTTGCTTTAAACAATGCAAACATAAATAAGAGAAGGCAAATGTCTTACTCTTAATTTGAATTTCGTCCGTGAAAAATCATAGGGCCTCGGCTTAAAAATAATTAGCACTAACAATCGTAGATCAAGATTTTATAAAGTAATTTAAGAGTTTATGAACTTTTCATGTAGGAGAATTTATATATTATAACACATTCCATTATGTGTGGACCAACTTGAAGAAACAAGTGACATTGAAATAAGTAAATCAGTAAGGTGAGCTACATAAATGAACTAACATTTATATAGGTGAGTAAGTCAGTAAGGTGAAATGAATTATACATAGATGGACATGTATGGTTAGGCTAAAGGTCCTACTTTTGTACCATATTAAAGAACATGAGGTTCTATCCTAATTTATGATTAGGCTAAAGGTTCAATTTTGATACTATATTAAAAAAGGCGAATGGCATATTAAAATCTCTTGTTTACCAAATGTGCACAATACCCCTTTTGTTAAAAAAAATTATCAAATTTAACGACAATTGTGTTCCACGCACGCTAATTTAGAATTTCTAAGTGATCCACTTAAAATACTATTTTTATGGACTAAAATACCCTTAATTAGATATAGTGATTATTTTTAAATTTAAAAATAACCCTAATGTTGTTTCATGGAATTTAATGATTTCGGGTTGTAATAAGAATTTTTTGTTTTATATGTCTTGGTGGCTTTTTCGTAGGATGCATTTTTTGGGTGTTGAAATGAATCAGTATAGTTATGGTGGTAGGGGTGCTAGTGGGTGGTTGGTTGGGGTTAGGGTGAGGGTTTGGGGTGGTTGGGGCAGGATGGGGTTAGGGGGTGGCGAGTGGTGGATGGTGGGAATAGTAGGGTTTTTTTTTGTTGGATTAGTTTTTTTTTTTTGTTAATATTAAATGGGTATATACATCATTTTAAGCAATATCATTAAAGAATTAACATATGTTAGTATTAAAGGGATGTGTTTACTATTTCATCATACCACAGGAAAATTTAGTACACTTTAAGAACCACAGGGGTCAAACATGTACATTAGGTAAACTACAAGGGGGTTTTATATATGTCATTTACCCTATTAAACAACATGAGTTTCCATCCTAATTTATGATTAGGCTAAAGGTGCAATTTTAATACCAATGTTTCCATCCTATTTTATGACTAGGCTAAAGGTCTAACTTTATAATACCATAGAAAACATGAAGTTCCATCCTCATTTGAAAACATGAAGTTTCATCCTCATTTGAAAGACGCTTAGTTTGGATAAAGCTTGATTTAGTTTGATTTGCCTCCACTAATATTTCATTCATCTTTAAGATTATTAATTTTAAAAACAAAAAACAAAAGGGATATATATATATATAGTATATATATATTTAGAGAGAGAGAGAGTAGTAGAACCTGATGCCAAATGTATTCAAAAGAACTTGAAGCAAAATTTATTCAAAACTCAAGGATCGTAATCGATCATCAAATTAATAATTAATGTCCATACATGAGATGAAGACTGCTGCATGCTACACAATTCAAATATTTGGACAGAATTAAAGCGTTGAACTAATTCAATGAATCAATCAAAATAATTAATATTATTCTTATTAATTAATAAATTTTTATTAGGCATTGTTGACTACATCACATCTCCTCCTAATCTCTCCATCATTTCCTTCCTTGACTCCAACCAAGCTAACCTTTTCAATGGCGGCAGTGAAATCTCGGAAGAAAAGTTCTTGGTCATTAGCATAGTTTTCAACGAAAGGCTTTGTTCTTGGGTCATTATTGAGTGCATGGTCAGATGGTAGGACTGCCAAACCTCCTCTGATGTTCTTGAAAATAGTGTTATCAAACACACCAGGTTGCATTACATCAAGGAAGGCTGATAGACCTGGTTCCTCTGTGTAGTTTGCGCAAATGCGCTGCAATCCAGAGACTAATGAAGGATGGATCTCTACGTTAAGGTTTGGATCATAGATCCTCTCGGCAATTTCGAAGCAGTGAACAAAACCAATGGTGTGACCACCTCCTACTAGCACAACCATTTCTTGGATGTTGAAGCCTTTTTCCTGGAACATTTCGATGATTCTGTCCATGGTGTAGTTGGGCCTGGCTAAGTTGGCATCGGCGTGGGCAGCCATTGAAACGTTGCCGTCTCTTCGTCCGAGGAGTACTTTATAGTGAGGACCACCAACTCTGGCAACAAGGGCTTTGGTGGCTAAAGCTAGAATATCAGTACAAGACACAACGCCGGGGCATTTGTGTTCAACTTTAGTTTTGATATCGCTAACAACGTCGTAGCCATCAGCGCCAATGGCTAGGTTGATGTCGTTATCCTTCTCGGCTTTGTTGAACCCGGTAGACTTGAGGAGGAGAGAACCATCACAGCCTTCAACCATGCAGTCATGGAAGAAGAGGCGGAGGGTGCTTGCTGCCGTCTCCGGTTTTTCTGTTTGTTTCTCTTCGATAACGTCTAGCACAATGTCAAGCAAATCTGGGCAGCTTTCATCATAGAAGTCAGGGGTGAGGACTGCTTCTGAAGAGGGCAGAGAAAAGAGTGATGAAACACCCAACAACACGACAAGAAATGAGAGCGCCGCCATTGCTGATCGTCCGAAGATCGATCTTCTTCTTTTTTTTTCTTTTTTTCTTTTTTTTTTCTTTTTTTTTTTTGGGGTGTGGGGGGGGGGGGGGGGGGGGGGTTGGGGGGGTGTGGGGTGGGGGTCAAAGATCGATCTGCTTATTGAGCAAGAACAAAATACAGATCGATCTGTGCCTTGATGTTCCCAAGGAGAGGCTTGTCAGCTTTATATAGAGAATATTGTAAGCCAGCGTTGTAGTGGTAAAGAGAGATTTTTGGGAAAGTATGGGTATAATTGAGAGAGAGAGAGACAGATTTTCTTGGCTGCAATATGTGCTTGCTATGCGCAACAGATATGATGTGAGGCCGGTGATGAAGCTAGCAGATGACCAAGTTGTGCGGTCATATTTCATGATACTTTGTGAGTTCTGGCTGTTATATAATTTTTTATTATTTATAATTTTACGTAATACTTATATTAAGTAATGGATGTATTACCAAATATCATTCACAGACTACATTAAATTAATCTTTTAGCCAACAGTTAAAAAACTGTCAAAATCTAACAACATCAAATTTTCTAAATACACAAATCTTACCATATTTAGCACAACAAAAAGAAGTCATACGATCATTATAATAGATAGACCAAATATAAGGAAATTGCAGTCAAAAGTCTTGGTCTGTTATAATGACATATCATTTTCATTTAAAATAAATAGATACTTTGTGCCACATCAATCGCAGCTCACTTATGCTTAAAACCAAAACCATGCAGTTTTGTATCTCTTTTTGAAAATCTAATTTGAGAAAAAAAATATATATCACACCAACTTAAAATAAAAAGGTCATATCTGTGACATCTCAATCTGACACCTTTAAAACTATTTTTTTTTCTTTCTTTTCTCTAAAAATTAGTTAAGAAAATGTGTTATCTAAAAAATATAGTCAGTAAACAAAATAATTTAAGAATTTTCTCATATAGGTTTCAAGATGGTTCTTCTTTTCAAGAATTAAGTATATTACATGAGCTATGAATTTCTCTAAAATGTAGGATTGTAAGAGTTAAATGTTCAAACTATTTACAAAGGTATCTAAACAATCTACTATTACATTTGAAATAGTTTTAGTGACTACAAAAATCACTTATTAAAAATATTCTTGAAGTAAAAGAGAAAAATATAGAGCCAATTGAAGAAATTTTTAATTCTCTTAAAAAAAAAACTTCATTGTACTAATATATGATATGATCTAAATCACCTACAACCTTTAAGCTCAGGTCAAGTTACTACCAGATTATGTAAGCAGGACGTTTTATCAATTAATTTCTGCTCCAATAAGCCATACGAAAATCATATGACTTCTATTTTATAGAATCATAAGACTTCCTTTTGTTTTGCTAAATATGGTAATATTTATGTAATTAAAAGATTTGATGTAGTTTAGATTTTATTATTTAGGTGATGATTAGTATGTAGGAAAATATTGGGAATGAACATAGTATTCCCAGTTCTATTTCAATTCTCACGCTTGATATAAAGGAATGAAGGAACATGGGATTAATACTTATTCATGACAAAACACATAGGAATAGCCATTTCATATGGTTTGGGATGAACTTATTACTCAAGTAACCAAGATACCCTTAAAAAAATATATTACACTATTCAAATAACATTACTAGTAGTATCTTATTATTTTATATTTTTTAGTATTGTTTATTATTATTGTAGCCATTGTTATTAATATAAAATAAATGTAATAATAACATAATAATGAAATAATAAATATGTAATACGAAAATATATTATAAAATAATAATAATAATATAAAAATATACAATGATAATTGTAGATGCCAAAATCTACAATTACGAATTCGGAGCCACTAGCAACCTGCAAGGACAGAAAATGAAGAGAGCGGCGTTAGTCTTGGGACACCGGTGTGGTGCCAGGCAAAGACACTCCAATGCTCAAGTCAGTAGGTTATCGGGTAGGATAGAAAATGAAGAAAGTAAGATGGGCAAGGCGGAGACTACCGTAATTATAGCGTTATTTTAGGGAGTGTAGGCCATAAAGATGTGGAGGGGAAAGGAGAAGTAAGGCTAGTGAGGCTAATACTCGATGCCCTCTCATTGCGTAGGCGTGGCCTACTTATAGGTGTGGTCAAGCCAAGAGTCACGGACCCTTAAGACTTGTACTCTCAGTAGACTACCTGATCGCTTATCGCATAGAATTGAGGTAGTCTCTATCTCGAATCCTCCATCGATTATCCGTTTCTCGTAGGCCAGGCGAACGCGATAGATTGGGAGTCGCTTATCTCGTAAGATATGCCTTTGTCCGAACTTGTTGATCATCATTTGCTTATAGTAGTCTAGTCCCTTAAGGTACCATTCGCAGTTGCTTATTCGCTACGGTAGGGTAGTCCCTTAGGACTCTTCCTTGGTCGTTTATCCGCTAATACCTATCAGGGCCAGGGGTCGCGCTTGAGTCCGTCGCCAATTACCCATACGAGGTAACCCGATGTCTAGGCTTAGCGTAGAGCTAGGGGCCTCCACATGGGATCCTTCGGTAGTAGGCTGCAACTTAAGGTGCTATATGCGGGCATCGGCCCAAGCATTAACGTCGTCTAGGGCTAAGCGAACCATCGTGATTGGACCAAAGGTCCAGACCCATTTTTTGCATTAACAATAATAAAATATCATAATAATAAAATATAACAATTATGATCATAACATATATAATAATCTAATAATAACATAAAAAAACAATAATAATATTAATAATATAAATAATAATAATAACTCTAAATATTAATTATTATATATAATATATAAAATAAATAATCAAAAAAGTTATAATAAATAAATACAATAACATAATAATAATAATAAAATGCCTCCAACTAATCATTATTACTAAGGTGATACTTATCTTTATTTTTAAGACAATCATATATCTATAGCAACAAAAGATCATTCTTGTTATTTTATATAAGTCATTCTTATTACTTATCATTTATATTAACTATTAAACATAGGCTTGGAATCAATGTAATCATTCAAATATATTCATTCCTAAAACATACCAGCATGATATATCGTTTCTTAAGTTTATTCCATTCTCGTGGACACTTTATTTCTAGAGTCATTCCATTCCTTAACTCACAATACATGTTTATCACTTCTCCCACCAATATGAGACATTACACATTATTACCTCACCAGCTTCTTCCTATGAGAAGAATTTTTCATTCTCTTTGCCATACAAAAGTGGAATGAGAGTTTGGTGCTTGCATGGTGTTATATGTTATCACCATTTGTTTTATGGAGAAATTTATGTACAAAGAAAGTTTACTCCAAGAAGTTAGAAGAACCAGTCACTACAAAAAAATAGAATTTTGCGAGAGAAGGTTTTCCTCACCGTGCCGTCGCCAATTTAAACGGCACGGTGAGGGAAAACGTCCGTCAGACACAAAGTTGTCGCCAAAATCCAGCCCCTCACCAAGCCGTCGACGTATTGCAACGGCTCGTTACCAGGCCGTCACCAATGATTACTGTCACCGAGCCCTCGTCAATCTTTCCCCTCACCGTGTCGTCGCCAACTTAACCCGTCACCATGTCGTCCCTAATATATCCCATAACCAAGCCCTAACCAATCTTTCCCCTCACCGTGTCATCGCCAACTTAACCCGTCACCATGTCGTCACTAATATATTCCGTCACCATGCCCTCACCAATCTTTCCCCTCACTAAGCCCTCGCCGATTGCGACCCTCGTCGAGCCCTCGCAAAATCCTCCATCGCAGAGCTCTCGTAATATTTAAATAATTATTTGTAAAAACTCTTCATATTTAGAGTACAAAATTTAAATGGAAAAATTTCTAAATATGAATTTCATATAAAAATTAAATTAATTAAAATTTGACAATCAAAATTCAATTTAAAATTAATGTTACAAAATATTTTAATTACATATATGATTACAAAATATTTTAATTACATATATAATTACAAAATAGCAATTCCCCAAATCTAACTTAACTCTATGCATTTGAATCTTATCCGAAACTATTCACAAACTCTGAATCTCTAGAAACTCTTGTTATTGATGAATCTTCTCCGAAACTATTCACGAACTTTGAATCTCTAAAAACTCTTGTCATAGATGAATCTTCTCCGAAATTGAGCAACTTGTATAAAACACTAAGGTGGAATCAATTCTACTGTCAACAAGTTAAACTAGTTAACCTTCGTATACAAATCTTATGTTACTAGAGACTCGAGGAGCAAGCAAACTAAAATTCACCACAATTGGTATATGAGCAATACCATATCATTAGCTAACCTTCACTAGCCATCAAACATCTTCATATATGTCCTGCCCTTAATAATACAAAACTTGCATTATTCTACATTAAGTTAGAGAATTTCTTACTTTAATTCAATCGTAAGTATCATTCCATGATATCTTATAGTTTCCTAGTTTACAATCATCGTTAAGTATTCTTGTCTAATGCATTAAGTGTAGTATAAGACCTATTTTGGTGGTAGGCAAAACTAATTTAACAACAAAGAACAAAAAAATCAGAACGAATACTGTTACGGATCATGGAGTTTCATTCTAAAGTTAATTAGTTTAAAGAAGAGTTGACTCAAGACCTCAAGAAGTGGCCTTTAATTTATAATTTTTTCATGTAATTAAGAGAAATGTGTATATATTCAAATCAATATCAAGAATCATGAGATTCCATAGATAATTTTTGCTCTTTTTGTGATCATTTTCATCTTAAGATTAATGAGTTTATTACAAAAGCTAAGCAGAAGGGATAGTGGCAATTGAGGTAGATTATAATCTAGTACACCCATATTGATCTCCGTCTCTAAACCATTACTACTTATAGTGTAACATTTTTATAGTTTTTGTTTTGGTAAGCAGGAACGATCTTTCATTAAATGAAAAAAAGTTTACAAGATAATACAAAGCCAACTGCTAAGAACTTATGCAAGAATTGTAGTATTTCTTTCTCAACTTACAATTAATCTTATCTTCTTGTGGGGCATTTGGGTGGAAAACGTTGAGAGATCTAACAAAATCACCAAAATTAATAACCCATTTTCGCTTCACATCAAAAATGTCAAATATCTGTAAAATCAAAAGGGGAAAAAAAGAGTAATGTAAATCCCATTTTCAGAAGACAAAGATGCATGCGCCAAGGAAGTTATTAGCCTCGAATCACAAAACGCAAAGATGCTGATTGTTTTTCTACAACTTTTCAATATCACCATCGTGATAGATGATGTAAGAGAACTGAGATCATAAATCAGATTTCTCAACAATTAAACATGACATGAGATATCCAAAATTACAATCAGAAGAGAGAACTCCTCTCAAAGATATCCAAAATTATTTCATCTTTTGTGCTAAGCAAACAACTATTTTATTAATCAACTCAACGAGACTTGCAGGCGCCAAAATGCTCAAAATTCAAAACCAAGTTTATACTCCATAACATCTAGCTGAACCTTAGACATTTTCTCAAAAGGGCAGCCCATGCACGAAGCTCCCCCTATGCGCAAGGTTTGGGGAAGGGTCTACCCAAAATGACGTCTATTGTACCTACCCTTACAAATTAGCAACTACTATGACCAACTAAGCAAAATGGAACAATATATTTGTAGCCAACTCTTGCACGACAATTTGATTGCAATAACATAAAGAGCTATTAACACTATATTCTGAAAGAAAATGCCACAAATATCATCAAGATAACCAAAATCTCAAAGAAAGCACTGAACTTTAGATGAAAAAGGTCAAAACGACTCAAACTTTAAGACAAGTCTTACTTGAAATTATCCCCTAATTATAAATTGGGTCTGCTCCATTTCCAACAATCTCAATTGGGAACCAATCATGTGCTCCAGAAAAACAAAGCACAAGAACAATATCAAACACTATAAAGCATACAAATGCACACATCTATACTAATACATATCTATTCCAAACACACACACACACAAAAGTACTAAGCCAAGAAATACTGAGAACCACATCGAAGCCGTGTAAATGAGCAGTTGACCACCTTAAGCATCAAAGCCCGATCCTCCACTCCAAATCTAAAACAAAAATATAAATCAAAAAATTAAGCAAAAAATAAATCCGAAAATAAAATATATATATATATCTGATTTTAAAAAAATTCAGTAAATAAATAAAAAAACATAATAAAAAATTGAAAAATAAAGAAGACAAATATATATATATATATATATATATATATATATATATATATATATATATATATACACACCTACAGATACAAATCCAAATATCTAAAATTTTAAAAAATAAAAAAACAAAAAAACAGTTAATAAATAAAAAAATAGAAAAAAGAATCAACGCCGAAAGTGGGAGTGGTGCTTCGCGGGGGTGGTGTTTCGTAGGGGTAGGGGTGGGGGTGGTGCTTCGCAAGGATGAGGGTAGTGGTGGTGCTTCGTAGGGATAGGGGTGGGGGTGGTGCTTCGCGAGGATGGGGGTGGTGGTGATGACAGATCTGACGTGGTGCTTCGCGGGGGCGGCGGTGGTTCTTCGCGGGGGTGTTAGTGGTGACATATTTGGGGTGAGGGGGGCGTGTTCATCGCGAGGAATGAGGGGGATATGTAGATATATGTATACATATATATGTATAGATAGTACTCAAACATCAAATAAAAATTATGCAGTTCAAAAAAAAATTATGTTCTATTTTATTAATTTTTTAATTACAATTTTAGATTAACATAAATTATTTATGAAGTAAATAAAATTGTTTATATTGTGATTATACGTTAGATTAAACTAAATTATTTATCAAGTAAAAAAAAATTATTTTCAAAAAATAAATAATAAAAAAAAACCAAAATTGGAGACGGGCACGTTTGCCGTCTCCAATTTGGAAACGGGCTAAGCACCCGTCTCCAAAGTTGGAGAGGGGGTTCATTTCTCGTCTCCAACTTTGGAGACGAGCACGTATGCCGTCTCCAATTTGGAGACGGCAAAGGCTCCCGTCTCCAAAGTTGGAGACGGGGTTCATCTCCCGTCTCCAATTTTGGAGACGGGAGGCGTTCCCGTCTCCAATTTTGGAGACAGGAGGCTTTCCCGTCGCCAATTTTGGAGACTGCGAAGTATGCCGTCACTAACAGTGACGGCTTGGTGACGGTTTTTTCTGTCTCACTCTATGCCGTCACTGTCCTGTCACAAAATTGGTGTCAACCTTTCCCTTCACCAAGCCGTCACCGTATTGGTGATGGGATGACGACGGCCCGTCACAAAATCCAGTTTTTTTTGTAGTGAGTCCCAGTGCCAGCCCAAGCTATGAGCCCCTTGGACCTGTGCCCAAGGCCCCCTAAGTCTAGGGGTCCCAATTTAAAGAATTTTTTTTTTTTTAAGATAAATGTATATCCTAAATTAATTTTGGTATGTCTTTATATAGATCTATCTTTTTTGTTAACTTGTAATATTATGCTATTTTATAATTCTAATTTTGATATTTTTTTATTATTATTTGTAATTATTATTTTAGTAGAAAATTTAAAATTTTTTTATTGAGAAAAAACTTAAGGCCCCTATTTAAAAGATCGCCTAAGATTCCTAAATTGTTTGAGATGGCTCTGACCAGTCCTATTACTACTGTAAGCAGTTTGAACTATATAGAATTCAGCTCAATATTATAGAGGATTGTCCATATTTGGATTACCATGTACAATAAATCATCAACAAATGAATGTTCGATAAATTAATAATCGCAACTAAATAATAAAAGTTTTCAATCTCAACTTGGACCAGTGTATTAAATTAATAACTTCACTAAATGCATGAACCAATATTTTTTTTAATAAATATTTTACGACCCTATATATATAAAGTTATAATTGATCATATACATAGAAGAAATAACTCATAATATTAACCAACTTTTAGAAACTTTTTATTCGACAGTCGTTTATTTAATTTTCTCAATTCAAATCTTTCTCAAAATATGCATATAAAATTGCTTACCTTTTTCTTTAATTTTTACGATGCTTATACAACATTTGATTTATTTTTTTTTCTAGTTGTGTATGTACGTACATATTAACTTTTGACCTTCAACCGATGTACATATTAACTTTTGATGGCATCTATTATTTTTGTTTGTAAGTCATACATGTATCTCGGTCAAAAAAGTGAGCAAAAAGTAATTTCATGACATGAACTTTAAAACCTTTAGGGTTTGTTTGGATTGAGGGAGGGAAGTTTAATAAAGGAGAAGAATTAATGAGAGTGTTATAAAAGAGAGTAGAGGGAAGTATTAAATCATGTTTGGATTAAATAATTTTATAAAGGAAAGGATTATAAAGGGTGATGAGTTTTTTTTATTTAAATTGGAAAGAAAATAGAAATGGGGGATAAATTTTATAAATAAAATGACTTTTATACCCTTTTTATTTTTATCTATATCTTTTATCTTTTTTATTCGTTTTATTATCTCATCATCTTCCCTAGTCATCTTCTTCGTTCTTCTACTGCAGTAGCATTGCAGCTCACATTTCTACTCTCCATCATTTCTATTTTCCACCAGTCCCACAAAAAAAAAAAAAATACACAACCAACACCAGCTGACCACCAACTTTTCTTCTCTCCACCACTTCATCCAATTCCACCACCACAAACACACACCCGCATCGCACACATTAATACACAAAAAGTACTGAAGAAGAGAAAGAGAGAAGATGAAGAAGAAACAGTGATGAGATCTATTACTATTGAATGATGAAGGTAAGCTTGAAATTTATGTAAAAAAAATAAGGGATAAAATAGGTATTATAAATAGTAAATAATCCCTCTCCTCTATTTTACTCCAATTTGGGGGGAGCGAAATTAAGGGCTTTAGAGGGGGAATGAGCTTACATCCATTTCATCTCCTCTCCCAAAACTTTGAAAACAAACAGAGATTGGGAAGTCCTTCCCTATCCATCCCCTTCCCCCCATTTTCCCCAATCCAAACAAGCTATTAATGAAAGGGTTCAATTCTTGGAAATAACACCGCCATTAACCGCAAAAGTATTGGACTAACATCACTTTACTTTCAAACATATATATATACAATACCAGTTTTGCTCTCTAATATTTATTTCATATTCCTCACTTGATGTATTTAACTAAAATGTCTCTCACAGCTGTCAATGATATATGAATGTAAAAAAATACCCTTATTTATATCTTCTTTTTTTGTTGTTGTCAAAATACCCATATTTATATTTGCTTTTTTCGTTATTTTTTTGTCTTTTATAAATTTTAAAACTTCATACAAGAAATAAACTTCAAGTAAAGGGTTAAATTGTATAGACAGTGTAGCATTTTTCCCAAATTTTTATATCCTATTTTAGGTTAATAACATTTTAATTCTTTAATGTATATATAATATGTCATGTTTTAGTCTCATATTTATTTGGTATCACTTAGTCCTTTTTAATTTGTGTCCCTTAGCCTCTTTTATGGTTTTAAGAAAAAAGAATGGGCACTTTTGTATTTTCATATATTTATAACGAACAATGTCTATTATTTTTGTTAAAAAGACCGAGGAGTTGATTGATATGAAACAAACAATGGGACAAACTACTACACTTTACATATGTTGAGAGGGTAAAATAATATTAACCTAATATTAATAAGATTTTACCCTTTTAATGTAGAAAGTATAATATTTTCTTCCTTAATATATATTTCCTCTCACTTAATACCTTTGGGTTATTAATAAAAAGAATGGTATTTTTATATGTTTGTGTACTTTCTAACAACGACAAGGGAAAGTTTTGCTAACTAATCACAGAAGAAAGTTAAGTGGTATGAAATAGATATTAAATACAAAATATTATATGACATATAAATGTTTTAGAAGTTTGAGTCCTTCCATTAAAGAATTTTTAAGTTAAGTCCTTAATTCTATATGGGACTAAGGCCATCCTTAGCAGAGGCTGTAAATTGCAATTATAACACTTTATAGAGACTCTAATGTGTAAACATCCAACCACAGCAGCAAATTTAAAGACCCAAAAAGATTTTTTTTTTTTTTTTTAGAGACCCAAAAAATAAAAGTTGATAAGTCTGTAAAAAAAAGTAACAAATTTGGAGACTCACTGTAGCGAGTCTCCAAATGTCTGTCAAATGACAGACATTTTCAGAAAAAAAAAAAAAAAAAAAAATCAGAAAGTTGTCTGCCACAAATTTTTTAGCCGTTGAAGGTGAACGTTGGCAACGTTCACCTTCAACATATGTATATATACATATACATTGTCTGATTTTGTTTCAAGTTGAAAGCAAAAAAAAAAAAAAAAACACAGAAGATCACAACATCAATCGAAAGAGAAAAGGTAATTTTTTGTTTTCTGTCATGGTTGCGAAGAGAGTGGGGGGCGGCGATGGTGGCGAAGGGAGTAGGGGGTGGTGATAGTGGCGATAGTGTGAAGGTGGCGGTGGTTTTGATGGTGTGACAGTGGCGATGATGGCGTGGTGGCGATGGTGACGGTGATGATGGCGATGGTGAGGGTGGCGATGATGGTGATGATGGCGATGGTGACGGTGATGATGGCGATGATGGCGAGGTGGCGATGGTGACGGTGATGATGGCGATGGTGAGGGTGGTGATGATGGCGAGGTGGAGATGGTCACGGTGATGATGGCAGTGGTGAGGGTGGCGATGATGGCAAGTTGGCGATGGTGACGGTGGTGATGATGGCTAGGTGGCGATGGTCATGGTGATGATGGCGGTGGTGAGGGTGGCAGTGATGGCGAGAGGAAAAATGAGGGGAGGGAGGCGGGGCAGTGATGAGGGAAAAGGGGAAATGAAATGGGGGAGGGGGGTAGGGTTTGATTTACATATTTGTTTTTTTTTTTAAACTGGTTTTTTGTTGTTTTTTTTTATTTAAAAAATTATGTTATTTGTTATATTATTTTTATTTGTTAAAGTAAGTTTTAATTTTTATAATTTTGTGGAATTTTTTTCTAAATATTATTTAAATTTATATTTTTGATATTTTTATTAAATTTGTTATTTGTTAAATTTTTTTCCTTTATATTATTTAAATTTTAATTAATTGTCTAATTTGTATTCAATTAATTTTTATAATTTTGTGGAATTTTTTTTAAAATATTATTTAAATTTATATTTTTGATATTTTTATTAAATTTGTTATTTGTTAAATTTTTTTTCTTCATATTATTTAAATTTTAATTAATTGTCTAATTTGTATTCAATTAATTTTTATAATTTTGTGGAATTTTTTTCTAAATATTATTTAAATTTATATTTTTGATATTTTTATTAAATTTGTTATTTGTTAAATTTTTTTCCTTTATATTATTTAAATTTTAATTAATTGTCTAATTTGTATTCAATTAATTTTTATAATTTTGTGGAATTTTTTTTAAAATATTATTTAAATTTATATTTTTGATATTTTTATTAAATTTGTTATTTGTTAAATTTTTTTTCTTCATATTATTTAAATTTTAATTAATTGTCTAATTTGTATTCAATTAATTTTTATAATTTTGTGGAATTTTTTTCTAAATATTATTTAAATTTATATTTTTGATATTTTTATTAAATTTGTTATTTGTTAAATTTTTTTCCTTTATATTATTTAAATTTTAATTAATTGTCTAATTTGTATTCAATTAATTTTTATAATTTTGTGGAATTTTTTTTAAAATATTATTTAAATTTATATTTTTGATATTTTTATTAAATTTGTTATTTGTTAAATTTTTTTTCTTCATATTATTTAAATTTTAATTAATTGTCTAATTTGTATTCAATTAATTTTTATAATTTTGTAGAATTTTTTTCTAAATATTATATAAATCTCATTAATTTTTTTTTTCTTCAGCTATGGATTCCGGCGAAGGAGTTAGGGGCCGCAACTTCACTATTGAAGAAGATATCGCGTTATGTCGAGCATACCTTGCAATTAGTGAAGACCCAATTACAGGCCGAAACCAAACATCGGCAACAATGTGGACGCGAATCTTTATGAAATTTGAAGAATTTCACCCTCCAACGACTCTGTTGCAAAAGAGAACTGCAAAATCTCTAAAATCACGATGGACCCCGATAAACAAAAAAAGCACGAAATTTGCAGAGTATCTTGCTCAATCTCAAATTAGACCACGGAGTGGAGCAAATGCAACAGATATTGTGTGTTTTATGCAGCAAAATATGTTGATTTAGTTTTGTTTTTAAAAAAAATACTAATGGTGATGGAATTTTTTGTTTTTTCAGCTTGATGATGCCAAACGACTTTACGCTAATGTTACAGGAGAGAATTTCAACCTTGATCATTGTTGGTCGATATTACAACATGGTCAAAAGTGGAGAAAGATTACCGAGTTCCACCAAGGTCAAAATGCATCTCAAGAGGGTACACCGCTTCCTTTTGAAGATGACTCTCCGTATGAGTCGGTGCCCGAAACCCAATCTGAACCGTCATCCTCGAGGCCAATTGGAAGAGAAAAGGCAAAAAAATTAAAAAAGGGCAAGGATGTTGCGACAGAGATCGTTCAGCAAGGCAGAGCAATGCAAAAACTTATGAAAGAGTACAAAGAGAGTTCTGACTGGGCAACAGAGTATAGTATAATGTCCACGAAGACTTCGACCATTGAGACTCCGGCCAGAAGAGCGTGGATGATTGACCAACAAAACAAAATCATCGCCAAGAGGTCATCTCGTTCTATCAACTTTGACGATGATGGTTATCGTCCTGAAATGCCTTGAATTGTTGTACTGTTATATTGTTGTTGTTTCTACGTGTGTTGTACTGTTGGTTTGTTTACATATATTGTATTTTTGTAATCTAATTGAAGCTATATTTGGTTTGAGAAATTTGTGTACAATTAATTTTTACACCGTTATTAATTTTTTTTAAAAAGGAACACACACAGTTAATTTATTAAACCAGGACTTAAAAGACGAGAACAATACAACTATTGATGTCACACATTGAGATCTCGTGTACGAAACTCGTTCCAAACATGCTCAACTAGATCACTTCGGAGTATATAGTAAGCCGCTTCGTTCGTCACCTGACGGCGATTGTTCAAATACTCAGTAATTGTTATGGGATTTCGTGCATGTTCCACAAGGGCCTCTTCTACATGGTAAAGTGATGGATCATCGTTGAAATCATCTCCTTCTTCCTCGCGATTATCTTCTACAATCATATTATGCAAAATGATACAAGTCTTCATAATTTCTCCAATATCACGTTCGTGCCAGAAACGACATGGACCTTTTATTATCTCGAATCTACTCTGAAGGATACCAAATGCCCGCTCCACATCCTTACGATAGGCTTGTTGCAACCTATTGAAAAGCATCTTATCACGCTCATGTGCATCTGGAAATGCTTGGACGATTGTGGACCAGCGAGGATATATACCGTCAGCCAAATAATATCCTTGACTATAATTTCTGCCGTTAATGGTATATCTTATCTGCGGTGCTCGACCTTCAAGGATATCGGAAAAAATCGGTGAACTATATAACACATTCAGGTCATTTCTTCCACCAGGTGTTCCAAAAAATGAATGCCATATCCATGTGTCATAAGATGCAACGGCTTCTAGTATTATAGTAGGACGACCATGGTGTCCAGCATATGTTCTGGCCCACGCAGTAGGACAATTTTTCCATTCCCAGTGCATGCAGTCCAAGCTACCCAGCATTCCCGGGAACCCACGTTGTTGTGCCTTTTGAAGAAGCCTATACAAGTCCGCATTATTCGGAGGACGTAAATATTCATTGTCGTATAATGCATTGACAGCCCGACAAAATCGCTTCATGGACTCCAAACATGTAGTCTCTGCAATCTTCAAATAGTCATCATTTGCATCTGCAGGGTTTCGGTATGCAAGCATACGAAGCGCCGCCGTCATCTTCACATAGGGAGATAAGCCTTGCTTTCCTGCAGCATTTGGTTTTTGCTTGAAATAATCGTCATAGTTGATGATATCGCCCATTATTTTCAGAAACAGTTCGCGACACATGCGAAAACGTAACGTGAACTCAGCAGGAGAATACAAAGGTTGATCAACAAAATAATCCGCCATGAGTCTTTCATGGGCACCAAAATGGTCTCTGTTTTTGGATCGTCGGCGTAATTGACGTGCAGAGCTACTACTCTCTTCCTCCGTAGCAAGTTGATATGCAATTTGCATCATCGATTGGTGTTGATTGAACATGGTCATCATCATTGCATGACCACGACGACGGTTATTTTGATGCATCCGGACATTTTCATCAAGTGGAAAGGAATCGGGCTCGCCTCCTTGGTTGGACATTTTAGAATGTGGGATGTAGAGTTTAGAGTGAGTGGTGAGAGTTGTGGTGTTTGATTATGGTGATTGTGAAAGTGTTGGATATGTATTATATATAATTATATGAGTGGCTAAAGGATAGAAAATGGACGTACGAGATCCGCCATGGAGAATCCAATCCAATGGTCTTTGTGGTGATGAGAGATTTCTTTAGATAAGATTAAAATGGACGGACAAGATTTAAGTTGAAAATCCAATCGAAAGGACTTTATTTTGGATAAGAGATTTAATTGATGATAAAGAATGGACGGCCGAGATCGTTTAGTTGAAAATCCAATCCAAAGGTCTTTATTTTGGATGAGAGATTTCATTGATGATAATGAATGGACAACTGAGATCTTTTAGTTGGAAATCCAATCCAAAGGCCTTTATTTTGGATGAGAGATTTCATTGATGATAATAAATGGACGATCCAGATCGTTTAAAGAAAACCCAATCCAAAGGCCTTCATTTGGATAAGATATTTTGTTTCATGATAACAAATTAATGGATGAGATCATCGAGAAAATATCATATCCAATGGCCGCTATTCTGCTTTCTTGAAAATTAATGTTGTTGTAATCGAGTATAGTTAACGATATAATATTTGGCAAAATTTAATCGTTGTCAGAATTAATTAATTTTTAGGTTGAAATGTTCGTAAAAAAAATTATGAATTTATAAGTATATAAAAAAAATAAAGTACTAAAATTCACGAAAAAGTAGCACAAAATTAGATTATGTTGAAAAATTAATAGAGTCTCTAAAATAGAGACCCAAACACTAATGTGGTTGGAAAAATTTTAAAGACCCAAAAAGTAACTAAACTTTTAGGTAGAGTCTCTATTTTGTTAACAGTCTGTAAAATAAATTTTAGAGACTCATGATTTAGAGACTCTGGTAAGGATAGCCTAAGTCTAGACCTTAAAATCACCATTTTTCAATAGGATAAATGTCACAAGTGGTTCTTTATCTTCAAAGATTGTGACACTTTGGTTCTATATATTTCAAAATGAATATTTTAGTTCTAAATGTCTTGCAAATTTGTCACCGTTGACCCAACTTGTTTATTCCATTAGTTTGTTAACGCTTTTTGCACATGATTGGCATGCATTTTTTATGGTACTTATTTCTTATGACAATTCTTGTATACACGTGTGATGAGTTAGGTTAAAAAAAAAAAAGTAATAAAATTTTGTGCCAATCACATGAAAAAAATATTAATAAACTAACAGAATAAGCAAGTTAGGTCAACAATGTCAAATTTGCAATACATTTAGGATCAAAAAGTTAATTTCTAAAGATATAAGGCTAAAGTGTCACAACCTCCAAAGATAAGGATCACTAATAGCATTTACCCTTTCTAATAATATTTCTTTTGTTATGAAATTATCAAGATTGATGAATATTTATTCCCAAGCAGATTATGGTTTGCAATTATCTAAACTTTCATAGATATAATATTTATCTAAACCTCGTATTCTGAGTCCTTTAGTAGTATACAACTTCTTTTGTATTTTTATAATAAATAGGGTTTTCTGTATTGTAAAATTACATCAAGAGAATCAATATAAATTTATTCTCTCCCTTCCTCTATTATACTTCTCTTTACTTTTAATGTCTCTTTTAATTTCTCTCTAGTTGTATAACATCTTTATATGCGTAAATACTAAAAATATAAAACTTTTTAAAAGTGAAAAATTCATTTGTTTCGTAATTAATAAATTATTCATATATCAATAGATAAATAACTAATTTGAAATTATAATTGATCTCAAGAGTATTAATTTACACGGGTTTTATAAACTGCATTGAGTAGTTAATCTGTATTTACTTGAATGATGCTACAAATCTCCATTAAAGTGCGTATTTATTCATAATTGAATAGAATATTCACCATCGGGTTTATAGTGAACAAAAGTATAGAGATAGCATCCTTAATAGATCAATTTGTCATGCTTGGAAAATTGATATGTCTTTTTGCGTAGTATAAGTTCCCTCATGCGGGCATACGTGTAAACTTTATACAGCTTTTTGAGATGAATTGATTACTTGTTTACTTAGCAAAAAAAAAAAAAAAAGAGGAGCGAGTTTAGGAGTAAAACTTTAAGTGCATTTATTAGAAAGAAATGTCATTTTTGTTGACTGCCAATGTTAATAACAAGGTTGATTGGGTGGCAATGACGCAAAGAGTTGAATCTTTACCTTTTGACAAGATTATAAGCATATATCTTGTTGTCCAACCTTAATCCTACAAGAGTAGGATAATCTTTCTGTGACTGCTTCAGTTATTAATGAAATTTCTTACATGATCGAAAAAAAGAAGATTAATAACAAGGTGGTTTCATTTTTCACACACACACACATATATATATATAGAGTCTAGGCACTATATATGTTTCTTATCTCTTGTTTGTCTTCTTTATTATAGGAAAATATTGTTGAATTTATTTCTAATCATGCAAAAATACTCCCCATAATTTTGGATTAAGGGTAAATTTCACTATTAGTCCCCATTATTTGCATAAAATGTCATTTTAGTCCCTATTATTTTAAAAGTAGTAGTATTAGTCCCTAATATTTGAAAAAAGTGACGCGGTAGGTCCCCATTATTTCAAAAGTGACAGTAATAGTCCTAATGTTTGAAAAAAGTGATGCGGTAGGTCCCAATTGTTTTAAAAGTGATAGCAATAGTCTTCAATATTTGAAAAAAAATGATAAAAATGGTCCTTCCCGTCAAAAATATATGGGGACTAGTTGTGCCACTTTTTACAAACATTAGGGATTAGTTGTGCCACTTTTGAAATAATAGGGACTAAATTGACACTTCAAGTCAACACTAGGGACCCACCGTGTCACTTTTTTCAAACATTAGGGACTACTACTACCACTTTTGAAATAATGGGAACTTACCGCGTCACTTTTTTTAAACATTGAAGACTATTGCTGCCACTTTTGAAATAATAAGGACTAAAGTGACATTTCATGTAAACAATAAAGACTAATAGTGAAATTTGCCCTAAATATTGAACATATATTTTTTTTGTTAAATCTTTATCATTATAAGTGCATTGGGAAGTAATATGTGATTTAGGCTCGTTTGTTTGCTGTAAAATAATTTGTTTGTAAAAAATATTTTTCGTATAAAAATATTTTTTTTGGAAAATAAAATATTTTACAAGGTTCCGTTTGTTTGCCGTAAAATAACTTGTTGAGGGAAAATATTTTTCTAAAAAATAGAATACTGGAAAATATTTTCTGGTGTTTGAATGTACCGTGAATTCCGTAAAATATTTTTTTCTTTCAAAGGAAATGAAAATATTTTTCATAATTTTATACTAGCTGTAATTGTTGATCGAAAAATATTTTACAGTTGACCAATTTTTCAGTATTACCAAACACCGTAAAATTAAGTAAAAACAGTCGTAATTTTTGACCAAAAAATATTTTATAATTGATTAATTTTTTAGTGTTACCAAATATCATAAAATTCAAAAATATTTTTCGGCAAACAAACGGAGCCAATCATCCATAATGGATGAATCTGTATCCACTAGAAATCTATATCACAACTATTGTTGACAAAAAAAATAAAAAAATATCACAACTATTAATTGAAGAAAAAAAATGAAATACAAATAAAACCAAAACCAAAACCAAAAAAGACAAATGACACGTAGGCAATTAAACCAATCGTGATTGGTCCATGTGACGACTGACGGTCTGGTCTGTCTCTCTTATTCTGCTGACTGTCACACACACACACACACTTCAAGTCCGATCCTATATTCTCTCGTCTTGACCACCAAACTCAACAGATCTTCAAACCCCAAAAGAAAAAAAAAAAAAAAAAAAAGAAAAAAAAAGAAAAAAAAAAAAAAGAAAATCATCTCTCGTATTACTACATATCTTTGTTTCAACACACAAACGATGTTGTTTTACAACATAGAAAAATGGGTTGTAATATATCTGTTTATATTTCCCACCATTTTCAACGCCTCTTGTACGATGTCTAATAATTTCGACCCCTTGGCTGCTAAGAAGAAGCGTATGAGTGAGAAAGTTCGGAAAATGTATGATAAATTTACTCCGAAAAACAAATTTTCAATTTTTTTTGAATTTTAGTTTTCTTTGCTGCATATGGTGTATTCTTTTGTGGGTAATTTTTTATATATCAATGAGTTGTGATGGGGTGTCTTTGTCTTGAGATATGGAGGTGTCGCGTTTGAGTCGTGGGCTACTCTTGGAAATGTAAAATGAGGCTATGTATAATAGACCCAAAGTGGGTTCGACCTTCGTTGAAGTCCCACATAGTGGGGGTGTCGTGCACGGGCTGCCCTTTATCGTTGATGATTTGTGAATGCAAACTTTGGTTTGTTGAGCTAGCAGGAGTGTATGCTTGTTGACTAGATGAGATTAGAATTTCAGTACGGTTTGATGAGTTTTCTTGGCCCATTTTACTTGAATGACAATTTATTAAAGCATAGCTGATGGGTTGTTTGTAGGGTAAGGCTGCGCGCGTCTACCTTCCCACAGCCTAGCTTGAATCTTAGTGTTCTGTGTATGATATCAGATGGGTTAAACTTTAGATAGTATGATAATAGATTTGTTCCATTTAGAATTTGATGAAAGGGTAGTCTGGAGTGCAAAAATCTCGCTATGCATATCGGGGTACAGGTAAGGGTCGAACTTGTTTTGGAGTCTATTGTACACAACCTCAATGGCATTTTGTCAGAGTCTCTTCTCATGACTAGAACATGTGACCTCGAGGTCACAAAAAGATAACTTTTTGTTGTGTCGAAGGCTCTCCTTCTTATTTAGAATTTGATTAACAACTAAATTACTCCTCACATTTCTAAATTTAGTGTTGTTACTTGTAGATATAAACACATTAATCACCAACTTATCATCTGTTGTAAGTTTGTTGAGTTGTTAAGTGCTTTGAGTTCAACATCCACCAGGATGTCAGACTGTGTCTTCCTTGGGTTTCTGCTTGTGTATAAGTGAATCAGGATTACTCATTTGATAAGAGTTGGACTGCCATATGATTTTCATTTTCACTTTTTCTAGACGGGAGAGGGAGGGGCGGTTAAGATCTGGTGTGATCTAAGTGATATGATCATTTTTATTTTACTCATTGATTTTCATAAAGTGTGACATTAGACATAGAGATTTGGTGTTGTCCGGACATTTTGTTTGAGTATTGGGTCTGGTAGGTCTGTGCTCTAGATCATATCCAATTTTGTAGTTCAATTAGTTAGTAAATCTAGGAAGAAAATCTCCGGTAAATTGCTAGTTTGTTGTTTCGTGTTTCTGGTTATTAGATATCCCATGGATTCTGTCCTAAGCATATGCATTTCTTTTCATGTGAATATTGGATAAAGCAATGATTATTTTTCTGGGAGGGCTCTAGAAATGAATATAGCAGTTTAGTCAGTCCCACTTGCTCTTTGATAGACCTCCTTGATCTTTCTGTACCATTCCGAGTGATGAGATTCTCAAATTCAGAGCTAGCAGAGAGTAAAAAGACAAGGAAGAAAAAAGAAGAACAAACCAAAGCAGGGAGTGACTAAACCATGAACTTGCTACAGGAGTACTGTTTCTTGAGCACCATACTTTACTAAGGAGTACACTAACATGGAGGAGATATGACCATGAAAACCTCTCCTAAAGTGAAGAAAGAGGATCGAGAACCATGGGATGTCCGCTCCTGGCCAAATAGTTCCACAATGGGTACCCTTGCCTGTTTGCGAGAAAGGATCCTACTTAGTCTCTTAGGTAGTGGTCAATGGACCCGAAATCTATGGACCCAGCAGGAAGTTCTTTCACGATTCAATCCCTGGTCTTGCAATAGGTATACGCCAGTGGAAATATGTGACCTGTCCTTTCTGTTCCATATAGTAGCTAGCAGCTTTGACATGGATTTCTTTCCTTCCTAGTTCTCTTAGAATCTTCTTATAATTTCTAGTTGGAAATTATTTTCCATATACGAGATGCAAGCTATATGCTAGGGCTCTCAGTACAAGGAAGTTTATCACGTGGACCATTAAGCAAGGACCTGAGACTCTATAACTTAAATTTTAGTTAAGAATGTGCCCTTTTGATGTCTGCTTATTTTTCAATGGTCGTTCTGCCACCACTAATTTTAAAGTTCCATTTTATTTGCAGAAGATTTTCAGTTTCTTCTTTTCTTGTTTGAATGTTAGGGTAAAAAGTGCTTCAGAGGTAGTCAAAATGAGAAGGAAAGGTTTGTGAAAACAGCTTGACTGTACCTTTCAATGTTACTCTATTAATCCATGACTAAAAAACTATAAAGAAAAAAAAAAAAAGGAAGTAACGAGGAAGTAATCAGAACGGATATGCTTAGCTGTAGATTATTTTCTATATTTATCTGAGAATGTACTCTGATGCAACTTATGCCACTGTGTTTGCTTGGAATTATGAATGTGAGGAAAAGGAAGAATAATTAATAATGTATTCTCAGATTCACTAACCGACTTTTACATTTGAAAACATACTCTATTCTTGTTGACTGATCAACTCATGGGTTGTTTTCCCTCCTTGCCAGGTTTTACCATGCTTATGATAACTATATGACATACGCCTTTCCGGTCAGTTTTAACCTTTCTATAAATCAATCTATGTTAATACCTCCTGTTTTTGTATGTACAGGCCAACTTCTATCTAAAGGATAACTCAATTTAATGTTGTTGTTCTGTAGCATGATGAGCTAAAACCTCTGACCAAAACATTCACAAATTCTCTTAGTGAACTTGGAAATTTAAGGGTAAGTATTACTTATGGGAGAAGCTAGTGATAATTTGCCGAAATCAGATTATTAACAAACTACTCTTTCATATTGCAGCTTGAACATTTGCCACAAGAGTATAACGGATCGGCACTCACACTTATTGAATCATTATCTAGGTCTGAGTTCTTATTCTAAAAGCAGTTTGCAGAAGCGAAAGCTCTTATTTGCTAGATTCTTGATCTTATATTGGACACAATCTATTGTTAATCATGCATTTTTCCTTAGACGTTTTTAACATTGTGGGGAATATTCTTCTAACTCTGTCTCCTTGTCTGTCTCTCTCAGTCTTGTAATTTTGGGTAACCATTCTGAGTTCGATAAGGCAGTTCTTTGGCTATCAGAAAATCTAACATTTGACGTTGATGCACGGGTAAATCTTTTTGAGGTAATATATCAACAGCTGGATACAGAATCCAGGATGTACTGAAGTAGATTGATCATAAGCTTATTGCAGATCCAACTTGTGCTCTGCCTAATATTTAATTGGGCTGATGGCCACTTGAACCTTTAAGCACTGTGCTAAAGGATGATATATACTTGAATCCATTTTATAGAGCTGTTTTAATGGTGTTCATTGATCGTCATTGTGTAGTGCAACATAAGAGTTCTTGGAGGACTTGTCTCTGCTCATATTCTTGCAACTGATTCTACGAACAGGTTGGTTCAAGGAACGCACAAGAACCAGCTTCTTGTTCTTGCTGAGGATTTGGGACGACGCTTTTTACCTGCTTTTGATACTCCCACTGGACTGCCATATGCTTGGGTCAACTTGAAGGTATGTCTTCAATTACTTTCCGTGAGTTGGTTACATTTCGGTATCTATATCATGCGGTGAATGCGATGATTATGTTTGAGATAGTGGTTGCCGTACATGATTAACACAGAAATGGTTAAATCTCAAAGGGAGGATGTGGCATTTAATTGTTTTGTTAAGTTGGATTTCCTATCTAAGAACCAAGATGCAATTCGGGGATCCCCAAGGATATGGGCGTGGCATGGAAAATGTTATGTAAAATTATGGAAATAGCACAGTTTTATTCTAAAGACTTCATAGATGTGAAGATCTTTTGCTCATAACTGTGACTGTAGTATCAACAGAAAAAGCCATTTGGACCTCCTGTTTCTGTGCTCTTACTTTCTTCATCTCTTGTTTACCATTTTGGTCTCTTACTGGTTTAATCTTTTTGTTACTATATCAGAATTTGTCTAACTCTACATGATGAGCAAGTCAAATTTATTTTCTTGTAATAAGTTCAAACTAGAGTGAGCATCAAAGTTCTTATTAATTCAGATGATAAAGTAAGATCTGGATTTTTCATATCATTCAGTGAGTTTCAACTCTCATCTGGTCGCCCCCCTGCTGGGAGGAAGAATGGATGAGAAGACAGAGAAAAATTCAGAGAGAGAGAGAGAGATAGGGAGAGAGTAAATAGTGGAAGAAGGGGAATTCTTTTCCTAATGGATATGAGATTATCAAAATGTTAAACCCTTCGGTTCAATAACGGGAAGAAGTAGAAAGCCAAGGAAGAAAAATCTCTGTTGATGATGGTAAAGATGTATACAATTAACTGATAATGCATACTGTCTACACAGTGTGATATGTTGCATAAGCTGGGGTAATTCTTTAGTTTGAAAGGTATTTCCAACACATTCAAGGTTTTCCATGCACTATTCTCCAGAGATAATTGCTTTAGGAGTTTTCTTGTTAGAAATTTTTTATTCCAGCATGTCAAGAGCTATACTGCGATAACTGACAAGAAATTGTGATTTAGTTTTGCTTGAGAAACCCATAACAAGTTAGTAGAAGGAAGGTAAAGGTAGCAAATCTGCAGATTTGTACATGATATCAGAATCTTAATGTTTCACCTTCTTTTCATGGTAATTGATGCCATCGCTGATAATTTCTGTATGGGGGCAACGGAACAAGAGACTTCCATCTGCTTGCTAGTTTAACGAGACAATTTAAAATGTCATGGTAATTTCAGCTGTGGCTGCTGCTGGAATTCATTGACTAGTTCCTGGATATTCCTCTGACCCACAAATTATGCATGGTCAAGCTGTAAATGTATCATTTTATTGGCAGTTCCTGAATTCAGCCTCGACAAAATTTCCAACTCTAAAAAGTACTAGATTGAGAACTTGTCTTGATAGATTTGGCGCATGGTATTTGCTGTCGTTCCAACCATGTTTTACATTAAAAATATTGTTTGTCATTTATTTTCTAAATTTTTGAAATTATAATTCTTTAATGTCGGTAAGTATAAAGACGCTGCTATGGTTTCATTTGTAAGACGGACTTATGACATTGCATCAATGCAAAATTCTGTGGACAGTACGGTGTGATAGAGAATGAGACAACTGAAACTAGCACATCTGGTTGTGGTAAGAATTTACTCAATACACCATGTTTAGCGCTTTGACTCAAGCTACGCAGAAAGTAGATAATTTCATATCTGCTTCAGGTTCTCTGATTCTTGAGATGGGAGCACTGTCACATTTAACTGGTGATCCAGCGTTTGAATCAGTAGCTTTGCGTGCTCTTCGTAAACTGTGGAGCATGAGGAGTTCTCTAAATCTTATGGGAACCACATTGGATGTAGCAACTGGGGAATGGATAGAGCACTCATCTGGAATAGGAGCTGGTATGATTAGATGTTAGGTTTCATGAACTTATTTACAAAATGCACAAATTTGATTTTTCTGTTTCTTATGTGCTAGTATAGTAGTATGGACCTTTTCTGCACTCCTCAGTGTCATTCACCTGACAGTTTCTGATGCTCTGTTTACTTTGGCTGTTTAGGGGTTGATTCATTCTATGAGTATTTGTTTAAAGCACACATTCTTTTCGGGAAGGAAGAATATTGGAGGATGTTTCAATCTGCTTACCTTGCAGTGCAAAAGTATTTTAGACATGGCCCTTGGTACAGCACTGACTCAGTAATTTTGGTTTAGTTAGTACTTGGAGATTTTATACGATCTATAGTTCATTATTGTGGCTTGACATAACCCATCTCCTTGGATCCCACCACTGGCCTTGTAAAAGTGGTCTGAAATAACTCAACTTTTGAATTTCACCTGTCAAATGTCATTACTTTTATTCTCCTGTTTTTGTTCCTTCATGTTTTCCCCTTATTATCTTTACAATTTTCCAGGTATCGTTTTACCTCCCAAGTTTTCATTAGGAGTAACGAGACCCCCCTGCACATTTATTATATAGGTACCATGAAGCTGACATGCAAACAGGGAGAGCAACTTACTGGCAGCTTACGAGCCTTCAGGCATTTTGGCCTGGGCTACAGGTAATAATTGGAGATTATGACATTTTTATCAACATTAACTAGAGTGTGGGAACCAATTTGATTATCATCATGGAGTCAGGTTCTTGTTGGAGACATTCCAGCTGCCAATTCGTCTCACCGGGAGTTTTTCCATGTGTGGAAGAAATATGGAGTGTTACCAGAGAGGTATCATATTCATTATTTCTTCACACGATTCAAACTTTTCTTAGATACATCCACAATAAGTATATTTTTAAGCCTTCCATAGATTCCCTAAAGCATTATGGTCGTCACCTATCCCCAGAATGTATCATGGTTTAATTATGACTCGCTTAAATCATTTAGGTATTTGCTTGATCATCAGATGTTGCATCCTACGGAGAAATACTACCCTTTACGTCCTGAGTTGGCAGAGTCCACATTTTACCTATATCAAGCAACTAGAGGTTTGTGAAAGTCCTCCAATTGCTGCTTTTGTTCATAGTTTTGAGTCGTGTTAGAATTTCCTCATGGTACATGGCACTAGCTGCGTCTTATTAATTTATATTACTAACTCTTCGAATGAATTGATCTTATTGTTATCAGATCCGTGGTACATAGAAGTTGGTGAATCAATTGTGGATTCGTTAAACTTGTACACGAAAGTTGAAGGTGGTTTTGCAAGCATCAGAGATGTGACAACAATGCAACTAGAAGATCATCAGCATAGTTTCTTCCTTGCCGAGATGTAAGATCCTGTCCTTTATAAAGCCTCTTATAACCTGAGTTCTCTCTCTCTCTCTCTCTCATAATTAATGAGTTGGCTTTTACTAGTTTTAGCTGTAAATTTTGTATCTAGATGCAGCTTTTGTTTTGAGCAATGAGAATCTGATTATTGGGTATTGAATTAATTTACAGAGTAATGGCTGAAGATGTACTTATTTTCCCTTCTGTATAGGTGCAAGTATTTGTATCTTCTGTTTGATGATTCATTTTTGGTCAATCGGAATTACATCTTCACAACTGAGGGTCATCCCCTTCCTGTCGTTAGCACCTGGCATGAGAGGCTTCCCGAGGCCTATATTCCTAGTAATTGGACCTCTTTTAAGGTTTGTCTTATACATTTATTTGAATACTCCATTGTTCAAAGTGAACATCTCCCCTATCATTTCGGGGAAACTCATTCGTCTACTTTTCTACTTGGTATGACCTGGTTTGCATTAATTTTAAATGTCATCATTTCGACAAGACTCCAGGCTACTAATGATCTAACTCATGCTGCTTTAGATTAAATGAAAGGAAATGAACGTTATATACTTACTTTTTCAGAATGAAGAGCAAACACGACGAGCTAGTGCAATGTCATTGCAAGTCTGTCCAGCTACTCTGCTGAATGCTGGACATCATCATCATCATCAAGTTGAGAGTGCTTGCCACATTCACGATGCTCGCACTGACCACAGATGTTTGTCCGATGAGGATTGCGGTGTTGATTCAGAAACTTGTAAACGAAGATCATGTAGCATGGCTGGCTACTGCGGTCTGTGGCGGTCCGTGTAAAAACTTGTAAACCAGCAATTCTTTTGTCATGAAGTAATAAGCCAAAGTCCTTTGGTTCAGAAAGTTGCTGCATAGTCTCAGGTACAGAAGTTAAATCAAATTTTACTACATATACAGAAGGCAAAAATTTAATTGCGAATATTGAAATTCTTGAATTAGATAAAAAATTTATGTCACATATTTAGGTTCATTGTAGCAGGCGAAACAGAATTCTCCCATATGCTGAGAAGTGTGATGTTACTCTTAAATTTTCTGCTTGTAACATAATGTTTAGAAAAATGCAGAGCAGTAAATCGTGTTTTGCTTCCTTGTGGTTTTCTTTGCTCATATACTTATCTTATGTTGGTTTGATATAATTAACGTGCACTTAGAGTTTGTTGTAGCTTTTTAACACTTGAAAGCGTTTTCTGTGAGTTCAGAAATCGATACTTACCTGTTTGACCTATTTTTGAAAGAACTTTTGAATAAAAGTTGAAATTAGAAAAACTAAAAAGTAAAAAGTTTCAAATTGGAGCTTTTGTAAAACTGCTTTATATGATGTCCAGAAGCTAGTTTTTCTCTTTCCTTTTCAAATATACTTTTTGATATTTTTGAAAATCCAATATTGCTCTTAAAATTTTTGAAAGTCTAACATTATTCAATTTAGACCAAATAGTAATTTATTTTTGTTCAACAACACTTTTAATGAAAGTTTTACTGTTTAAAACTTTATATATCAAACGTTAAAATTTCACAGTTAGGCCAAATAGAGACTTAATCATTTACCATAATTTTCACAGGATGAACGGGTAAATATTTGCTTGTATGATTATCATTTGAGGGCTTTACAATTTTACAGATGCCTGCAACTAAAAACTAATGAATATGTTAATGGAGGATAAATTCAACACTATGAATAAACACGAGGTTTTTTTTTATTTTGTCAAATAAGTTGATGCAGCGGACCTCTCAATGTATTAGGCACAACATAGGTAGGAATCACAACATATTTGGATAATCGCGAAAAATAGAATAATTGTAATCGAAAATCGTGTAACTATAGTGATAACTAAAACTTAATGGTTTTAAAAATTATTAATCATAATTATAATTGTTAAAAATTTAAAAAATTATAATTAATTGTAATCGTAACTGTTTAATTTTTTAAATAACAAAAAAAAATAGTTTTGATTAAAAAAAATTTAAAAATGTAAAAAAAATCAATTTACATGTCAAAAAGCGATAAATAAATAAAAAGAATGAAAACCATGCATAATAAAATGAAAAAATCGAAATAAATTACATGATCTTCAATAAAATGATTAAGACATGGTAACAGAAACAGCATTTTTAGACTTCTAATCGCCCTTTGACCAAAGAAGAAAAAAAGGACTTCTAATCGCCCGTATGTAAATGAATGAATCTTGTCGGGACACCAAGTTGACAGATGCGCATTTTTGGGCTAAAGGGAAAGCAAAACCATCTATTAAAAAACAAGAGAAAAATTCTTCAATCTCACGTTAGATTATTCGGCGGGAAAATTAAATATTTAATCTCTATTATTTATAAAATGTCTTAGTTTAATCTTTATTATTTAAAATATCTTAATTTAGTCTTTATTGTTTCATCAAAAGTTTTAATTTCGTTCATATTATTTAAAATGTTTCAATTTAGTTTTAATTGTTTTCCAAAAAGTTTTAATTTCATCCCTATTATTTTTCAAAAAGTTTCAATTTCATCCCTATTGCTTTTAAAAAATTTCAATTTCATCCCTATTATTTTTTTAATGACGAAATTGAAACTTTTTGAAAAATAATAAGCACAAAATTGACGAAATTGAAACTTTTAGGAAAACAATAAGGACTAAATTGAGACATTTTAAATAATAGAGACTAAATTGAAATTTTTTGCAAACAATAAGAATTAAATGTGAAATTTTTCCTTATTCGGCCCTAAATGAAAAAGCAGGCTCCAAATGTGAGTTCTATATGCTTGTGAGGAAGCCGAAAGCCAAATACAAGACCAACCCTTAATAAAATGCATGCCTAGCTCTTCATGCTGTTGCAGCTTCAGGAATCAGGGTCCAGCTCTAGCTAAGAGTCATGGCTCGACTTGTGATTTTTATTCTTGCCCTTTTGCCATTCTGCACTACTGAAGTAAGTAATTTATAGCCATAGCCTTGTGGTAGATGTATATGTTGGAACAGGTTTTAGCCTTCTTAATTATCTCCATTGACGAGGGGGACCCTGAGCTGAGGTATGATGCCCACCCCGAGCTGAGGTGGGCTAATCCGACCCAAGCCCAGCACATTTAGCTAATGCCCAACCTAGATGCTGATTCGACCTCACCCCGACCCAGGAAAACCCTGACCTCGGCAAACAACTGTTCTGATGGGACATAAAGCCCTGATAGGACATAAAGCTGCACCGCATTAAATGCTGTCAGGTCCGAATTTAGTATAAACAGAGCTCCACCCCTTCATTTCTAAGGTAACTGCTTATTAAATGCTCTCAGCTACTTCGCCAGCTCGGACATACTAATCATTCGCACGCACGAGGGGAAAATCCGGGTTGTCACCCCGCCTTTTCCTTCTTTTTCCTTGCGCAGGTCAGGTAGCCGACCCAAAAATCTAAGTCGAGGAGCTGACCCAGAAATCCAGCTCGGCAGGAGTAACTTCCCAACCTCAACGTCGAGATTCCGACCTTGACAGTTTGGCGCCGTCTGTGGGAACGAGTTCTTTCTATCACTCTTCTCACCACTTATTGAGAAACTACCATGGTACAAACGAGGAACTACAGCGCACCGGTAGAGGACTCGCCCAACCCGGATGGGGACCTCGAAACCACATAGGTGCCTAGCCAAGAACCAACCCAAGCCGAAGTTAGAACGAGCCAACGTATATACTTAGCCACCCAAACTAACCCTACAACAGATGGAGACCTCAACTCTAGCTTTTCACCGGAGATAAGGATGATGCTGAAGATGTTTGAGGAACTTAAGGAGCAGGTAGCCCGGTTAGCTGCGGACCCCCCGGCTCCACAAGAAGCTATACCGCGCCCCTCGCGTCCACAATTCCGCATCCCAGACCCAAGGCGAAAGCAGACTCAGGATGAAGAGGGCTACCTAGTGCCGATGGCAGGACCCGAGGAGGCGAGAGATAAAAGGGCGGCTCAAGCTGACCCCGAGCAAGCCAAGACTGCGGCTGCCATAGCACTCTCACCCGAGGTACTAGCCACGCCGCTACCCACCGGCAATCGGATGCGCAACCTAGCAGTCTACAACGGGGACAGCGACCCAGCCAACCACTTGCTCAACTTTGACCACCACATGACTCTGCATGATATGCCCGGCCTCATGAAGACGAAGACATTCCTGACCACCCTAGTTGGCAATGCCTTGGACTGGTTCCAGAAACTTTGTCCCAGCTCTATTGCAAGTTTTCATCAGCTGGCTGAGGCTTTCTTGTCCCGCTTCGCGGGAAGCCGACCCGTGACCCACCACATTTCGACGTTGTTGTCGGTGAAGCAGCATAGAGGAGAAAGTCTGAGGGCTTACACAACTAGATTCAATGAAGAGTCCATCAGAATCCCCAACCTGGAGGACTCCATGGCATTGATGGCTTACCAAAGTGGGCTTAGGTCGGGCCCCCTTACATCTTCCTTGGCCATCGATCCCGTGGATACTATAGCCGAGCTGATGGTACGAGCAGAAGGGTACATACACTCGAAAAAAATCCATCAAGCGAAGAGGGATGATGACAAAGAGAAGGAAGCCAATAAGAAGGGAGAGATCTCCCGAGCCTAACCTGGGGGTAAGATCCAAAATGACCGAGGCAAGCAGCCTCTGCATCCGAAGCAGAACCCCTGGTTCACTATGTTCATTCCCCTTAACACCACAAGGGAGCAGATCCTGATGGAGATCCAGTACCAGAACCACTTGCCTCCAGCCCCAATGATGAAAGGCCGACCTGAGAAGCGCAATAGGACCAAGTATTGCCACTACCATATGGACTACGGACATACCACCGAGGAGTGCAAATACTTGAAACAGGAGATTGAAACATTGATAGCCCAGGGTCACCTCCGGAGGTACGTAGATCAATAGTTGACCCGGAATCACAATCAGAGAGATAGGGAGAGAAGTCCACCCAGGCGACAGCCTAGGGGCGGACGTTTGGCTGTGATTGAGACCATTGCAGGCGGATTGACGTCGGGTGGAGAGACCTCGGCTGGCAGGAAGGGTTATGTTCGGGCTGGAAGGGAGTATGGGCCAGCGCGGGGTCCGATCCCGGAGATGGATGAGCTCATTTTCTCCTCAGAAGACTTGAAGGGTGTGATATTACCCCATGACGACCTACTGGTGATCAGCGCTGAAATAGCCAACTTCACCGTGAAGAGGCTGATGGTGGACACCGGGAACTCGGCAGAAGTCTTATTCCTCAGCGCTTTTAAGCAGATGGGGTTGGACAGGAGTCGACTCAGGCCATTAAGGGGCACTTTGGCTGGTTTCACCAGGCAAGCCCACCGAGCCGAAGGGGTCATCAACCTCCCGCTAAAGTTGGAAAATGGAGACAAGCAGATTTCGATGCAGGCCAACTTCATTGTAATAGATTGCAATTCCACATACAATGGGATCTTAGGTTAGGTGGACCTCAATCATTTCAGGGTTGTTCCTTCAACTTACCACCAGGCCCTGAAATTCCCGACTCCGGGCGGTACGGCCACCATCCGTGGAGCCCAGCTCTCAGCTCGGAAATATTATGAAAATTCCCTCTGACCCAAATATCAGGTTGGCTGGGGACCAGATTTGCCCGAGGAGAAGAGAGATGCCAAGAGAATGAGCCCGACTGAAGACCTTCAAGAGGTGGAGCTCTCCGACGAGACAAAGAGAGCAAAAATCGAAAGTGAACTCTCTGCCGACCTCAAGAAAGGTATAAGCCAATTTCTCCTGAAAAATGAACACATATTTGCATGGTCTGCCTCTGATATGACAGGTATTGACCCAGGAGTGATTGAGCATCACTTGAATGCCGACCCAAATCACTATCGGGTAAAGCAGAAGCGCAGGCACTTCCATTATGATAAGCAACAAATCATAGCAGAAGAGGTGGACAAATTGGTAGACGCCGGCCACATAAAGGAAATCCAGTACCTAACCTGGTTATCCAACGTGGTGCTGGTGACCAAGTCCTCGAGTGGATGAAGATTGTGTATTGACTTTACCGACCTCAATAAAGTCTGCCCTAAGGACTGCTTTCCCCTACCTCGGATTGATCAGATGGTGGATGCCACCTCCGGGTTCGAGCTACACTCTTTCATGGATACCTTCAAAGGTTATAACTAGATCAAGATAGCTCCCGGAGACAAAGAGAAGACTGCCTTCACCACCGATAAAGGTCTCTACTACTATGAGGTCATGTATTTTTGCCTCAAGAATGCTGGAGCAACCTACACTCGGATGGTAAACAAGGTTTTCAAAAATCAGATTGGCCGAAATATAGAGACCTATGTAGATGACATGTTGGTCAAGAGCAGAAGGGTGGAAGACCATGTAGCCGACCTGGCTGAAGCTTTTGTTGTAATGGAGCACTTTGGGATAAAGCTGAACCCAAAAAAATGCGCATTTGGCGTCAAGACAGGAAAGTTTATAGGCTTCATGGTCACAACCCGTGGAATAGAAGCCAACTCGGAGAAAGTTCAAGCAATACTTGACCTGGCGCCACCGACCTGCGTGAAGGACGTTTAGGTTCTCGCGGGCAGGGTCGCGGCGCTTAGCAGATTCATGTCCAGGTAGGCCGACAAGTGTACTCCTCTGTTCAAAATATTGAGGAATCGTAAGAATTTCGAATGGACTACGGAATGCCAGGATGCCTTCCAGGAGCTGAAAAGGTATCTAGCTTTGCCACCCCTGCTATCCTAACCTGAGGTGGGGGATAAGCTGGTACTATACTTAGCATGCTCAGGGACAGCAGTGGCGGCAGCACTGGTCCGCGAACAAGATAAGGAGCAGAAGTCGCTCTATTATGTTAGCAAAACCTTGCAAGGGGCCTTGGTGAGGTACTCCTCTTTGAAAAAACTCGCCCTCGCACTCATCACGATGGCAAGAAAGCTGAAGCCATACTTTGATGTTCATCCAATTAAGGTCATGACCCCACTCATGTCCATCATGCACAAGCCGGAAGCGTCAGGCAGGCTGCTGAAATGGGCAATTGAGTTGAGTTAATTCGATATCACCTATCTGCCCAGAACAACCATCAAAGCCCAAGCCATCGCGGATTTTGTGGTGGAATGTACTGGCCGAGCCGAGCATGACCCGGAGGATGTGTGGAAGGTCCATGTAGATGGGGCCTCAAGGAAGTCTAGGAGCGGAGCTGGAGTGGTCTTCCTCGACCCAACCCGGCATGAGCACCAATACTCCCTCAAGTTCACCTTTCTGGCGTCCAACAATGAAACTGAGTATGAAGCGGTGATTGCGGGGCTGAAAATTGCAGCTCAGCTCGGGGCACAGACAGTCGACCTGAACACCGACTCTCAATTGGTTTCTAGTAAAATATCAAGAGAGTTCGAAGCCAAGGACAGTACTATGCTGGCCTATCTCAACAGAGTCAAGGATTTGACCTCAGGGCTCAAAAGGTTCGCGATACAGCAAATTCTGAGATAGGAGAATATGAAGGCTGACACCCTGTCCATGTTGGCCTTGGGCAATAGCCGACCTGCCTTGGTGCATGTAGAAGAAGTATCCGAACCAAGTATCCAGTTAGGGGTGCAGGCCGTAGCCGAGCTCAATTTAAACCCAGATTGAACCAAACCAATCGTAGACTACTTGGAGGGGGGTATGACCCCAGAGGATGAAAAAGCAGCTCGGAAACTCATGAAACAGGCCTCAAGGTTTGTCATAATTGTCGGGCAACTCTACAAGAGAGCCTACACTTGGCTTCTTTTAAAGTGTGTTGGGCCAGAGGAGGGAAACTATATACTCCGAGAGATCCATGAAGGAGCATGTGGAAAGCACTTGGGTGGCAAGGCCCTGGCTCGGAAGGTATTGAGGCAAGGCTATTTTTGGCCAACCTTAGAGCAAGACGTCAAAGAGTATGTGAAAAAGTGTGACACCTGCCAAAGGTTCGCCAACATACAGAGAAAGCCAACGGTAGACCTCACGGTGATGATAAGCCCATGGCCATTCTATCAGTGGGATCTAGATATCACCAACCCATTGCCAACCGGCGTTGGACAAAAAAAGCATGTCTTCGTAGCAGTAGACTACTTCACCAAATAGTCTGAGACTGAAGGTGTTGCTAGAATAACAGAAAAGGCAGCTTGGAATTTCGTGTAGAAAAACATCATTTGCCGATTTGAGGTGCCAAATGTCATCGTTACTGACCACAGCAAACAATTCGACAGTGCATACTTTCGAGACAAATGTGCTGAGATTGGGATCGACCTCAGATTCTCATCTATTGCTCACCCTCAAAGTAATGGCCAAGTTGAAAGGACTAACCAAATCATTTTGCAGGGCCTGAAAACCAAGTTGGAGGAAGCAGAGGGCCAGTGGGCATCGATTCTTCCCTAGATGCTGTGGGCTCAGCGGACTACCACCAGCTCGGCAACGGGAGAATCACCCTTCGAGCTGACCTTCAGTACTCAAGCGGTGCTTCCAGTGGAGATCGGGTCTCCGACCAGTAGAACCCTCTACCATGATCCAGAAATAAACGAAGCATTGATCCGTGAAGGGCTCGACCTCGCCGAAGAGCTCCGAGCTAAAGCTCAAATTAGGATGCTAGCCAACAAAGCTGCCATGCAAAGAGTCTTTGCCAAGCAGGTCAAGCCTAAGCCTATTAAAGTTGGCAACCTTGTACTCAGAAAGGCCATCTTTTTGTTGCGCTCGAGCAACAAGCTCTCCCCGACCTGGGAAGGACCGTACGGAGTCGTGAAAGAAGTCCGACCTGGGACCTTCTACCTCCACTACAGATACAGGAAGCAATTGAAAAATGCATAGCACGCAAAGCACCTGAAGAGATATTTTGTGTAATGGCCCCGAGTCGAAAACTCTTTTAACGGCCTCGAGCTGGAAACTCTTTTAACGGCCCCGAGCCGGAAACTCTTGTAACGCCCCCCAAGCCGGAATCTCTTGTAATGGCCCCCGAGCTGAAAACTTTTGTACAAGCCCCGAGTTGAAGTCTTTGCTAAGGCCCCGAGCCAAAACATTGCTTGTAATCGGCTCCGAGCCCGAGTACTTCATGTACAATTTCGATGCAAACATATTTTGTAAACCAGTGCAATGCCTGACTCGGGCTCAAGCAACTCATCTACTAAGCTACTCCCGATTCGGATTAACGCGGTGGTCACGCTTAATTACGAGCTAATAATCCAAGTAAACCAGCTCAGACAAGGTTCCAACTCGGGTATAGTCAATAATAATTTGATTAGTTTTGCCAGTTCGGATTAAGGTCCAACTCGATATAATCCGACTTCAGGTCGGGACGTTAGTTTGGGTCTAAACTCGAACTCAACATTTGTCAATATTAGTTTGACCAATTTTAAATCAGACTGACGAGTCCAAGTCGGCGACAATTATGTAGTTGCCCAATTAACCAGCTCGGATTAGGATGATAATTCATTAATCGCGTCCAGCTCGGTTCTTTATATTTAAATTAAGTTTGAAAGGTCCATTATATTGGTCCAACCCCACTTACTTAAGAAATTTGCGAAGAAAAAGGTACACATATACGAACTCGAATGAAACGCAAATAAAACAGAAACATCCATTTCACTAAAAAGTGAAAAAGTACAATTACAAGGAGCCCGACCAAGGAGAATTTATTAAAGCCCGACTCGAGAGAGTACAAAATTTACTTAGGAGCGGCAGTAGAGATAGTAGCATCAGCTTCGTCCCTGACCTGATCCATGCCCTTCTGGGCAAAGTCAATCACCTCCTTAGCTTGGGACGTCAGGTCAGCTGGAAGCTCCGGAATCTCCCAGAACTCTTGCGGCGGAGCCTCCAAGATTTCGATGTAATCATTCTTGGTGGCAGGAAGGAAGGTCTTCGCTCTCTCCTAAGCTACGACTTGGCCCCGGAAGTAGTACTCCAGCTCCGTATACAGGGCTATCGCCCCACCTTCCGTGGCCAACCAGTCCACGGCCTCTTGACTAGACTTGAAGGCTTCCACCGCCTTCTCCCCTTGGGGGTTGACCCAATCTACCAGATCCTTAAGCTTCGCCTTGGCCTCGCGCTTATCCTTCTTGAAGTGCTCGACGTCCCTGGCCGCGGCCTAGCGCTGGAACTTCTCCGCCTCGAGCTCCCTCTTTAGCTGGTCGATCTCCGTCTTGTCCGCTTTGCGCCTCTGGACTGCATCCTCCCTCAGGGCTTCTAGCTCGGCTCGAGAGTCGACGAATCGCTGCTTGAGCTCGACGCAGTGAGCCTGGGCTCGGGCGAGTAAGCCAGGGGCCGAAAGGATGTGGGACTCGGCTTGCACAAAAGACGACAAAACAATCAGCCGAGCCAAAAAGCTTAACCATATCAACACGGTCAAATATGTCTTCCCATGATTATGGCCGTCCTCAGGTCGAGCGAAAGCTGCTCCGCCGGGACCAATGCTAGCTTGGGATCGCGGGCGACCTTAGCTGCCTCCATGAAATCCTTGTTGGGATGACTCACCTTCGTGGCCTTGCCTTTCCCAGAATACTCGGCCCAAGGCCGTTTCCTTTTTTCAGGACGGGATGGGGAGCGCTCAGGGATCGCCACACTCAAGCTTGGTCTTTTGGGCGGAAGGGATGTCGACGTCCCCTTAGAAGAGACCTCAGGTCACTGCCTTTGCTCCTGAGGGAGGGTGGAGCCCAAGCTAGACCGGGCCAAGACTTTGCCGCTGGCCTCGGTCCTCCTCTTCATCTGGGCATACGCAAGTTTTCTCGTATCCGCCATATCTACAAAGGAGTAGAGGAAAAAGGTGAGATATAACCCAATGCAAACTGAAGAGAACAAAGGTAGACAAGAAGGCGGGGAGGTCGGGCATTGATGCTGCGAACTGACCCTCTTCTGAGCCAGAATCCACATTATCTTCGGGCTCGGGAAGTAGGTGGGGGTGCTTCTTCCTCAGATCGGGTTCTCTCCCGAATAACTTTGATGGTTTAAATAGAGCTCCACCCCTTCATTTCTATCAGGTCCGAATTTAGTATAAATAGAGCTCCACCCCTTCATTTATAAGGTAACTGCTCATTAAATGCTCTCAGCTACTCTGCCAGCTCGGACATACTAATTATTCGCACGCCCGAGGGGAAAATTCGGGTCGTCACCCCGCCTTTTCTTTCCTTTTCCTTGTGCAGGTCAGGTAGCCGACCTGAAAATCTAGGTCGATGATCCGACCCAAAAATCCAGCTTGGCAGGAGTAGCTTCCCAACCTCAACGTCGAGATTCCGACCTCGACAATAGAGATCAATGATGGTGAACTGATAAGATAGTTACAAAGAAAATGATATGAATAGTTTACCGGATATACTCTCTCTCATAATGTTATAATAAATGATCCCATCTTTTTTTTTTCTCGTCTGAGATTTAGTGAGGAAGCATCTGTGAAAATCCAACATGGGTTTCTTGTTTTGGTTTTTCCAAAGGTGCAAACAGAAATCTAATGCAGGAGATTGGTAAGCAAGCAATTTAGTCGCTATAACACTCATGTCATCATATAAAATCAGTTTTAAACATCTTAGGTTGCATATTGGAGTTTTTTTTTATAAATTTCAAAGGAGACTTTTTTTTTTTTTTTTTTCTAAATTTCAAAGGAGACCTAAGTCATATAATTTATATTAAAAGTTATCACTTGCGAGAATTGAGTTCACAACCTCTTGCACTTAAAACGAGGAACATACCATTAGAGTAAAAGCCTGGTATTGGAGTGGTTTTGTACACATATAGACCCTTGTCAATTGCCCACCAAACATTTTGGAATAATAGCTCTGGGCGGGATAAAATTAGCTAGGCATTTTCCTCGGACTTGTTAACCGATTCACTTTCACTCTAAATAGAACATTCGGATATACCAATAGAAAACATTTTACTTAATTTAAGACTCATGATTGAGTTTATCGTACGAAACCTTAACTTCCACTTCAAAAATATAAAGAAAAATAAAATCCCTGATTTACAAATTAATGTTACTAGATTAATTTTCTCATCTATATATTTCCATCCTTAATAATGTAACATTGTTGAAGCCCTCGAAATATATGAACAAGGGACACTCTCTTGCTCTAGCTTCTGCTCCAATTACTGATCATCTAGACTGCGATGGATTGTGCAAGCATAGATGCAGCCTAAATTCAATGCCAAATGTTTGCCATAGGGCACGTGGGACGTGCCGTGTGAGGTGCAAATGTGTGCCACCAGGGACTTATGGCAATAGAGAACTCTGTGGAAGTTGTTACACTAACATGACCACCCATGGCAACAAGCCCAAGTGTCCTTAGCATATATACGAGTCTTCTATCATATAAGCAGCTAGTTATATCTCAATTAGCCAATCATATCATGTGCATGCAATTATTTTTGGTATCCTCATGTTTGGTTCTTGTTACATGCATGCATATATGTGTGTCTCTCGTTATCCGTGAATGTGTAGTCTAAGTACTCCACTAGGCATTTGTTCTAGTGGTATGATTCTTGTACTATCGGTGAGAGATTCCAAAATTAATTTTGATAGATGTAACATTCTTTGTATGTGATGTAATATTAGATTAAACCTCTCTTTAAATTTGCCTTTCTTTGATGAATTTAATACTACTAGCTAGCAAATCAGCTGGTTGTACAATTGATATCCTTTATTTAGGGTATGTTATTTTAGCTTTTTGTTTAATCTAAATTAGGAAATAATTTCTCTTTTTCTTTTCATTAAGCTATATAAAACTTCCTATAATGTCTCATGGGGTCATGATGATTATCATTATCTCTTGTATTGGAACCATGCCTTACTTGTGCGGAAACGCCTAATTAAAAGAGGTTAGTTTTACATCTCTACCTTTAATTTGACAGTTATAAAGTTCGGCTTGCTTACGATGGTTGTACAACATATTTCTTGTCTTGTGATATATGAATATCCAACGTCCTACAAGGATATGTTTTCTATAAATTATTCTACAAAACGTCCGTGAAGTTTACATTCTCACTCTAGCGCGTGAAAACACGCCCCGATATGAGCCCCACGGATGTGTCCACGACATCCCGGACTGTTTTGTAGAATTTTCAGTTTTCTAAAATTGTTTTAACTCAACTTTGTTAAAGGAATAGTTGCTTGTTTAGTATATAAAAATCTCCATTTCAAGATATGCCCTGCGCTTGTAAGGTTCCTTTTTTTTTTATTATTATTATTGCTTGGCTTGCAAATCCGATATCATTTTCTTAGCTTATACATCAAATCTAAACTGGAGAACACACAACATTTTTGTTTCTCAATTCTTTCTCTTTAGAATATGGTAACTGATCAATAAGTAAACAAGATGTTAATTATAGAATAATTTGATAAATGAGACTAATTAATAGAATAGCCCTTAGCTATTATATATATAAACTTGATGAAAACGGAATATATATCAATCATTTTTATTACAGATGTAAATGTAAATGTAATGTAATACCATTATATTAAAAGTTTAGACTATAGAAATCCATTCTAATTAAATGATATCTTAATAAGCTTTGGGAGTAACATCTTCAAGAACCTTCCCAGCAAGGTCATTGTTGCCCAATAGTTTTCTGCCTATGTTGCGCGCGCAATGCGTAATTTTACTGCAACCTCGAGTGTATTTATTTACAGGTTTATGGTGTCGGCAATCTTTTACACACCGAGGAGGGCGTGCTAAGATTCGAGGAATGTCGAGATAAACTGCACCATCAACTTTGGAAAACATGGCACACACCATGAGGGCACACAGGCAAAAGATGAGAACATTTTTTGACATAGCCATCCTCAAAGAACAAACCGAAGTTCTTCAAGTCAAATGTCACCTTCAAGGATTGGAACTTTTGATTCTTCTTTCAAATTCACATTATTCAGCTATATAAAGAGAATTTTCTTATAATTATATTTGGTCGAAAGACTTTAATGACCTCATGTGAATCGTTCATTAGTCCTCACATTCTAAAATAACAATTAAAGGTTGAATTGAGACCTTTGAAATTTAATTGACTACTATAACACTTGGTTATAACTTTGACTTTGAATTGAAACATGAAAATAGGTGTAAATACAAATCTAAAGAAAACTATGTAGTTTTAAAAGTTTAGATTACATGCAGTTCATTCATCATCGTATGAGATAACTTATTATAGCTGCCAATTGGGAAGTTATTTACATATTATAATATTTAATGTTTTTGTTAGTTAGATGCCAAACCGCTTCCATTTCTCCAAGATCTTAAACTTACTCAAATATTCTACAACAAAGATATGATTGAGAAAATGAACACAATCATAAACTTTATTGTATTAAGATGATGACTTATTATTCTAGTGATTAGAATATCATTCCTGGATGATACTATTCCTCCTCTTTCTTTGAGTGATTTGGTGTCAACTTTTTCAATAAATTTTACCATCTCTCGTTTAATCCGTGACACTTCTTTCTTTTCTCAAGTAAGCTATAAGGGCAAACATTATAACCTTATTATCTAAGGTTATGTTTAGTCTAAGGGTTAATATCTATTTTGATCCTCTATTTTTGACCTAACTGACAAAATTGTCACTTATCTTCAAAAGTGATACATTGCAATCTTTTATCTTTTATTCGAGGGACACTCTTAGTCCTTTTTAGTGATTTCATTAAAAAATTGACGGAAAACACATGCTAATCACGTACAAGTGAGTTAGCACGTGGTGTATCAACTAAGTTGCTAATTATGCACTAAGTCAACCATTGGAGAGCCATGCAATTGGACAAGCTCTGGCGCCTACTACACGAGATCTTTGATAAAAGATAAAAGAAGTGAGATATCATCTGAAGTAGTTGTAGGATAAATCTCCTTTCAACTTAGCATGCGTGTAATTAAGAAACAAATTGAAATTGTTGGCTAGGAGTTACATGATTCAAACCAAAATGAGCAAGTATACCAAAAATAACAGGAAAAAGTAAAGTAATATTTCTATAATGTATATCATATCAAAAACCTTTTTTCGTGTCGAAAGAGTAATAATTTTTTATATTCAACCTTCTTTTTTTGGTCGGTTAAAGACATTTCATTAAAACAGAAATGGAAAATTTATAAAAATTATCTAATCCCTAGATCATCAAAGTCCAATCTAATGATATACAGATAGAAGGCAGATTATCTTGATGTCCAACTTGACCTCCTCAATTTTCGAAAACTCTTCGTACGTTCATAAGCATTGGACCAAAGGCCTTTTGCGTGATCTCTGTGATCCAAGAAGTAAAGTAGTACGGCTTGCGAGTAGTCGGTGTAACATAATTATCGACTAACCTCTATTAAAAAAATAAAAATAAAGTAATAGTACCACAAAGACTAAACTAAACAATAACATATCAGAAGGTAGGAAAATAGAAAGGCAATTTGGCGACGATGGCTAAAACAAAGAATATGTTCGGGACAACCATTAGTAACGAGCAATTATGCAACGAACCATGTGAGGCCATTATCTAAACTCACTTTGGTATGATGCAAAAGATCAACTTCTTCACAGCTATAGTTATTATTTTTAATATGCTCCATCACGTACAGACAATATTTGTTTTTAACCCTTGCATGTGAACAGTCTTAATATTTTCAAATGGGTGGCAATTGAGATTTAAATCCAATACCGTTTGATAGGGTTATGATACTTTACTAAATTACTACCTCATCTAAGGCTCTGTTTACCCTAATTGTAAAATTTTAATTTTTAAATTATAGAGACTTTGTTATAAGTAATGCTATACAACAACTATGGACTATTTAGCCAATGTTGGAAAATATTGAGCTTTTAAAAATTTTGAGGGCAATATCGGACTTTTAAAACTATGGAGGGGTATATTTGAGAAAGAAAAAGAAAATTAGATTCTCGTATTATATAAAAACAGTTTCGCAAGAGTCTATTTTGAAAAGTTCTAATTTGAAACTTCAATTTTTTTAACCTTTTTTAACTTTAACTTTTAACTAAAAGCACTTTTAAAAATGAGTCAAATTGGTTAGTTTCAATTTCTAAACTCACGTAAAGTGATTTTAAGTGTCTAAAAGTTAGACCAAACATATCTTAAAATTTTAAGCTATTAGAAATGAGTTTATTATATATATATATATATATATATTTCAAGAGAGATGAAAAGAAATGCTTAATTCAAAATGAAAGAAATTTGAGTTGGACTAGCCCATAACCTGGCCCTTGAAAATTGAAATCGATATGGATTGGCCTGATAAGGGGCCCGACGTGGTCAGTGAATCAGATATATCCAAACCTTTTTACTCATCGTTTGGTGATCGAAATCGTACAGGCCCACAACCCTTGGTATAGTTTTGCTTTTATTCTTTTTCCAAAAGTTTTTGTTTTTTGCATTTTGACCCCTTCCTCAGGAGTCAAATTTTAGAAATTTTTTTGTGTTATTTAAGCTATTGTTTTTAAAGTTATACTTGTCTTATTATTATTAAAAAAAAATTCATTGAAGTAGATTAGAAGAAATGAAGAATTTTAACATAGACATCAAGGTACAAGGAATATCCTTTTTTATTAGTCAGTCATCTATCAATTTGCTTAATTGCGCTTTTGTATTTTACATAAAAAAGTAATAAAATTTGTGAGGAATTTATTTTTATTTTTTCAATAGTCCTTCTAAGTCACTGCCATAAAATATACATTAAAATACTTAACCTAATAAAAAGTTTAACATATCTTACATATTTATATCTTAAATTTCAACTTATTTACTACTTTTTATTTATTTATTTTTTATGCAAAGGAGACCTAAATCATTTTACATTACTTGAAATGTTATGTACAAGAATAAATTTTGAGATATCTTGCATTTAAAACAAGAATCATACTATTAAATCAAATGACAAGTGATAGTACTTTTTATTTATTTTGAATTAAAAAAGAATAGCTAAGTCCGAACCAACCCATTAGGATTAGCACTTAAGGGCACCGCTTAAGTGGAGTCATGGGGTGGAACGACTCGTTTGTAGAGTTTTTGTTAAAAATACTGTTAAAAAAAAGACGTTGACTATTTGGTGTATGTTAGACAATATTGGACTTTTAGAAATTTTGAAGATAATATTGAACTTTCAAAATTATAGAATGATATATTTGATAAAGAAAAAGAAAAACAGCTTTTAGAATTATGTAAATACAGTTTCGCAAAAGGTTTTTCTAAAAACCTCTAATTTTAATCTTCTTAGAATCTGTTTGGTCTAACTTTTAGACACTCACGAATCTTTCTATGAGTTTAGAAGGTGAAGATAACCTGATTAACCTATTTTCTAAAGAATTTTTAGGTAAAAACTAAAAGTTAAACCTAAAAGATAAGAAGCTCAAAATTATAGTTTTTCATAAAAGAATTTTGCGAAACTGTTTTAATAGAATGCAGGAATTGATTTTTTTTCCTTTCACAAATATACCCTGCATATTATTTAAAATTCAAAATTGCCTTTAAAATTTTTGAAAGTCTTACATTGTCTAACATAGATCAAACAGTTTTGTTCGACAACACTTCTAACTAAAGTTCTACAATTCAAAAGCTAAAATTTTATAATTATGCCAAACAGAGCCCTACTTTCATTTTTTTTTTTCTTTAACTTTTATCTAAAACCTATTTAGAAAATAGACTAAATAAGTTGGTTTTAACTTTTGAACTTATAAGAACTATTTTTAAATATTTAAAAGTTAGGCTAAAAAACCCCAAATATCTTCTACTCTCCAACTTGTTACGCTAATAGGCTTCAAGTCTGACAAGTGGCTTTCAAGCTGCTAATAATGCATGGACCAACGATGTGCAAGACAAGTAGGCTTCAAAAAGATGGCAACCTGTTGAAAAAATGGACATCCTCTAATAGTCCGATTAAGATTATTGTCGAAAAATGCGTGGAAATTCTCCTCAATAGACATAATGAGTATTGAATTATTTATGTTTTTAGTGAAATTAAAAGATATATTGATTGGATGACTAATTTTAGTCTTTACTGACCTATTGGATCATTCATAGTCGACCAACTGCCGAATGCTGTTCATCCTCTATTTGAGAAAAATAAGATAGATGAAAAATCTTTCAGAATTGTTCGAATATAACTGTTTTTGCCTTCATTTAAGGAAAAAAAAAAAAAATGGCAATTGGCAAGCTCGTGACCTTTAACATAGACGTTAGGATGCAAAGGAAGATGCCTATAGACGAACATTCGACGAAAATCATATGGTCTTAAATGCTCTGGACATGTCTGTCATATGTGTACTATACATGTACGTACTCTGAGCGCTGAAAACTGAAAGCTTATGTTTTTGTTTTTTCTTTTGTGTTTTTTTTGTGTCATTTTGAAAACGTCACTTGTGTGGTTGATAATTAAGAAAAGGATATTTCATAATGAGAATGAGTATCTAGTGAATCTATGATTTATGTCATCAACGTGAAAAACAAATCACTCTGAAATGGCATCTCTTTCTCTAGGAGATCCGATGTTGTGTTTTTTTTCCTTTTCTTGGGCTGATAAGTAACACGTCTTAGATAAAATTATATAAGATTTATTTTATGCATGGTTATAAACTTTGCGGTGGTGTGACGATAGTGTCGTTCCAACTCATACGTCAAATATTAAGTAATATATATAATGAGAAAACACAATTAGTTTAAGTGCAGAGTTTTTTTATTATAATGAATTGTTATCTGACTATTTCATTTAACTCTTGTTTGTTATTATGTAGTATTGGAAGAGTATAATTATTTAATTCAATATTCTTCTCTATCATGGGCGAATGTATTCAAAACTTAGTAGGATTACAACTCTACCGACTTCAATGATTAAACCACTAAAAAGTGAACTAAAAACGCATATTTTTTTTTTAAAATATACGTTTTTAAAGTACTTTTAAGTTTCGATAAAAATCATCAACCCGTTCTTTTTCTCCGTAACAATGTAGAATAAAGGAAGAAACTTTTGGACCTACAATGTTTCACAAATTGGTTAGTGTAAGAAATATGTCAACATCACGAAGATTATCATATAGCATTAGGAAGCTTCGATGAACCATAGAATGGATAACTCTTTGGCTGTCAGGTTTGTGGAGCTTTTCTTATTGGTTCGACGACTGTTGTAATATTAATTTGTTTTGAGTGTTTGTTGATATCTTGACAGTTATGAGGGTTGAGTAGGATTCCCATTTCTACATGCCCTTTTCCTTTAGTTTTCTGATATGTGTTACAACTTTTCGCCATTAAAAAATTAAGAAGAGTGGTGGAAAATGAGACTATTGTGGCTTAATTGCTTCTTACTTTCTTAACATAAGCTATCATATTTGTATACGACAATTTAAGTTTTATAATAAAGTAGTCACTTAATTATTGAAACAAAGTCTTGAATTTAAATCTTGCTATTATGATCCCGTTTACATCGTATATAGTTTAAAGACTTGACTTGTATAGAAGGACATGTTGGAGAATCTTGAATGCAAGTCTTATTATTTTCATCTTGTTTATTACGTGCATAACTCAAAATATGTTCTTGCTCATGAGGAGTGTGTTAAAAATCATATGAAAATAATTAAATATATATACATCTTTTAGAACAAGTGATCGCTAACATTATTTAGTGAGAACGATAGATCGATAGGAATGAGTGGAGCACGCTTAAGTGGCCTTTTAACGCTTTATTATAATAAGTCTGTAGCATTGACCTCCACAGTATATAACAAAAGGGAGTATAATCTAACCTAATTTTAGGTTAAGATTCTGTGTTGAGAACTGAAAATTGGTAATAGGTTAGGTGTGTGTGTTTACCTCTCAACTATAAGGTAGAAGACAAATTAATTGATCTCTTATAATCTTTCAAAATAAAATTTTAGCCTCTGAACTTATAAATATAAACAGAAACCTAATTAATTTTGAAAGAAAAAAAATTTAATTTTTTCCCAAGAAAAAGCTTCTCCCGAGAAAAAAAAAGAGTAAATAGAATATCTATACATAAGACAATTGTGTGACGTCGTTAGTTTCTAACTCAAATTTCATCCAAAATTTAATGGTTTTAACCCAAATTTTATTTAAAATTTGACAAGCATGTCCTGATCTCTTGCCGAAAATGATAATTTTTTTTATAGAATATGAGGTGAAGACTAATAACGTCACGCAGTTATAAATGTAGAAACCAAAAAATTTCATTTTAGAAGATTGGGGACCAATTTATTCTCTGAGCATTCACCCAAAACTTTAAGTTAAACATGTGCTTGATAAATGGATTGTATGCTTAAACATTTTCAGAACCCTCGTGTACGATATGATTATGTGAAGCTTAATTATAGGTGTTTCACATTGACTTCTCATCAAGTGTCTGTCCATCTATAACTAATAGTTTGGCTATATCATCTCTTTGGTATAAATTAGGTTACATTTCAGTTCTACCATTATAAGTAGGTATTCTTAATTGATCATGTTCTGAACCACACTTGTCACTCAACAATAATTTGTGTCCACCACCAACAAGAAAATTGCAAGCTTCCTAACTCAATCATGCAATATCCTTATAAACTTAACTTCAACACTACGTTAAAAGAACAAACTCTTTGCTTGTTTGTGATGCCATGTTACGTTTGATGTGATAAGTTGAAAGATATCTATGCAAAATAATTTTGAATAAACTGTAGATGAAAGGTTATCAATCAATAATTGTTAGAGAATATTACTCTAGTATATGGATAAATGATGGCTTCTAAGATCTTTTGGATTTATTTGTTTAATGGTAAGATAACTGAGGTTACATTTTAAAATCAATTGGTGTCAGGTGTAGTAGTCCGGAATCTTATATGGTGGATTTGGAGTTGATGATTTTTCAGTATGAGAAGAATGTATTTTTCAACATTTAATATTAATCAGTTTTAGGATTAAGACGTCAAAAATTAATTTTAAGATGAAATTTTGTGTTTCAGATTATAATAAGAGTTAGGTCTTGGTTAAATCTTGTTCATCCATTTGAAACTATTTTTTGTTTCGACGGATTGTTAAGACTGCACTATCAACCACCTAAAATCATTATGTTTTAATAGGTTATAGAGACAATAATGTTACTTCATCTATCTAATACCAATCGATTTTAGAATAAATTAAATCTCATATTTCTAAACAATGATGTAGTAGAATATGTGGTTGATGGTGACAATGATGGATTTCTCGTGAAGAACATAGTACGAATTGTTGCTTTAGATGGAAGCTGGCTACATATATAGACCAATATTGTAAAATGTAACTCAGAGCTGCATTATCATAGAACTTACCACTATATGGAAAAGATTAAGCCTTGAAATGACTGTGTGGAGTTATATGCTCAAGCTGAAAAACGTGGTAGCACTCACGAGTCCTTAGTATTAACCTCGGGAGTCGTGGCACTCCGGGCTAAGAACGAATTTAAAATATTTTATTAGAGAGAGTTAAGGTAGTTTAAAATATTAAAATTAGTGAGGCTAAAGTGATTTTTAAGACCAAATTGATGTAATTATGGACGTTTAAATAGTTTTATAATTTCAAAGATTTAAAATATTTCAATGCACTTTGTAAAGTCAGTGAAAAATACAGTCTCTACTACTTCGAGAAGTTACCCATCGAAAACCAATTGGATTTAATGAATTGTTATCATATTCGAATTAGGAAAGAGAAAAAAATTATAGAAGGGACTCAAACATTCAAAAACATAATAATGTTCGTACGTATTTTGTAGTACTCTTCCACATGGAGATTATGGGTCCTATATCATACAATTATTGATAATTTATTGTATTTGATTCTATCTATAAGGCAAGACTATGAGGTTAGATATTTTTTAGTTTGAAAGGAGGCCTAACCATGCAAAAACAAATACAACAAAAGAGTAGTTGTTATGGCTGTTTTATAATTATTTTAAAAAATGTCTTACCTCTCATACCGTTATCAAAAAAATATGAAAATCTTGTAAAATTTCTTCACCGAATGATTATCTAAAGATTATTGTAGCTTATAATTAGCTAACCAATACTAGACCTTGTTTTTTCATATCCAAAATTGAAAGACACCTAAGAATATGAACATCATGCCCATACCTTTGCCACATCTAACTAGGGCAAGCCATGTGCCACCCCATTATCTGATCTACTTTAATCAACACAACCAAATTAGGACCCAAGATATGAAAAAAAGTTTCAAACAAAAGCAACCAACGTGCCAATATTAGAGAGAATATATGATCAACATCTTGTATCTCCTTATGTGACGAGTGAATGATCTACAACCACTAGGACAACTTATATTAGCTTAATTCTTGGTATTTTCTTTCTTAATTGTAGATATTGAAATAATAAAAAAGGAAAAAATACTGTTTTATTGTAGTAGGTATAACACGATTTAGAGAATTAGATCAGCTATTCATAAACAAATTTAGGATTTGTGATCCCATATAACTCCTTTTTTTTTCTTCTCTTTTACTTTGCAAGCAATCATAAAATTAAAAAGGTCGAGTTTAATATATATTGTCCCCGTTTCAACTTAAGCATCTTTACTTTAATTAAGCATCATGGCTTGATTGATACTTCTTTTTTTCGAAAGAGATGATTTTTGTGAAAGCTTTTTATCTTTTCCTTTGCTAAGTAGTTTTCGTGAGAGCCACAAGCGGCTCACAAGTTACTTTTGGCAAAGAAAGTAAGCAACTTTTTTTTTTTCCCAACTAATAATCAAGAGTGCAAAAGTGGATTTGACTCACAGATCGACATAGGCCATATATCACATGCAAGATTTCAAAAGGCAGAGCAAGATTCTATAACCTATCAAGGAGTATTTGTGTTGGTGCTGCCTAATTAAGATACAGATCGCATAGCAAAATTCACCCATAAAATTTAAACTTTGGTCTTTTAATTACGAAGAGGAGTAGCCCATCCAGGGGCGGACCAGTAGGGGACAAGTGGGAATTACAGCCGCTACTGACTCTAAAAATAAAGTTACTAACGAGTGAGTTGGACCTGTATTTTAAAATATATATATATTTTTAAGATATTTTTAAGTTAAAAAATTAATTTAGCCCCCACTAAATTTTTTTTATGTAAAATATTCATCTTCATTGGAACTTATTGATATACAAAACTAAAAGCAGATGAGCATGTTTAATTTTATATTTTTAACCTTCATAAATAAAAATCCTAAATCCATCCCTGAAACCACCATTAAATTACTCTTCAATCTCTTGTTTACATTACTTTCTATGGTAAGACAGTTCAATTTGAGATGAGAAAAGTAAAAGTCTTAATCCATCATGTATTCAACTATTTAGAAATATATGAATATGGTGACAAAGATATGATATGATAGGGAAAGCAGACACGATTTATTTTCAAAATTTAGGGCACACAATTTTTATATATATCCACATATGTGTGTGTGCGCACTCAATGGTTATAGAAATTAATGCACCATTGTGTCGATATTTAAGCAAATATTTACTCTTCTTTAAAATTAAATATAAATATTTTATTGAGTTTGTCCAACATGAAAATCTTAGTAGTGTAACATAATGAAGTATAAATTTGAAACACCTCTAATAAAGACATTAGAATTAAAACTTAAATTACTATTAAATTATTTGGCATAACATACTAAATTTTCAATAAATTAATTTTGAAATCTTTCAAAATAACCAAAACCCCTAAAGATATTTAGTAGCTAGTACAATTTAATACAAGAGATATCATCTAGTTCAAGCAATGTCGGAAATTTCATGGAAGGATAACTTTATAACACAAACTATTCACCTCTTTATGGGGAAAAAAAAAATCTATTTTTTTGGGTAGTTTTTTTCATGTGTCGTGTATTGATAGTCAACACTATCATGTGCTTTGTATTGATTTTATGAAATGATTAACATACATTAGGTCTTTCTCATGCATGATAAGAGAAAATACATCGCCTATTAATGGAAATCTTTGGCGACAAATATCTAACTCATTTTTTGTTATATTTTCTAATTTTTTTAAATCATATAATGGGTAAATAATAAATTTTAAATCAAAAGTAATCAAGTGAGCAAAATGAGATTATGTAGATTCAAGTGTCCTCCTTCCTAAAATTCAGAGGGAACAAAGTAGAGTATAGTAACAAATAACTAGATAAGTATCTGTCCTCTGGACCCGAAGTTAGTAAAATAATTTTTTTTTGGATGGTTTAGTAAAAGAAAGTAAAGTGAAAAATAGAAGAATGATGTTTTACGTGACTTCTTTAAATTAATAGTATATTAATATATTAATTTATTAATAAATTATTAATTAATAAAAATAAACATTTTACTAATGAATTGAAAATTGTAATCAATGAGTTTTGATACCCTCATAAAATAGATGTTAATTTACTTCTTGAATTTCTTAGTAAAAATGACACAAGTACAGAGGTTTTAAGCGTAAATGAGATCATTGACAACATGACAAGACGTTCTCAAGATAAAATTGAACTTGAAGTTGATGATAATATATAATATTTAGAATCGGTGTTACACAAGTAAGCACTCAAAATATCAATAACACTCCAAAACTTTTTGTTGTAATACGAGAAAAGAACCATGAGATTCTTATAATTTTATTTAGATTATTAATTTTCACACAAAGTTGGGATTGAAAAATTTTATTATTTAAAAGAAATTATTAATTTAAAAATGTTCTATTGTAAAAACTATCTAGGCCTAATTTTTATAACTTCACGAACCAACTCTTTTAAAATATTTTTTCACCCTTTTTATATAATCATTGTATTTTCACATCTTCTATTAGATACCTCTACCGACTATATTTTAATCCAAATTATTTCAAATAATCCTTCTCATTTTATCCACAATCAAAACCATATCCTTCTGGATAGAAAAGTAATAAAAACCCGAATTAAACATTTTTATTTAAAGCAAAACCTTGATGCCTAACATAGACCCGTTTCATTAATAAACACGGCAAAGTCCCCGGTCCAAATACGCATCTTTTCTTCCCCTGGACCCACGCGCTTTCACCGGACCCCCCCAAACCTTTCTCCCTCCCCCCATCACTCTCAGCCACCCTTTCCCCTATCACACCCTTCTGCATAATTCCATCCTTACCTTCATCACAGTTGACAACAAAAACACACACAACACACTGTGATAAGCTTTTTCTTTTTTTAATTTTTTCTTCTGAAATTTGCAGCAGCTGCTGCCTATTTTTTTGGCCTTTCCTCATTGATTACACACTTGTTGCTCAGCATTATTAGCCTAGTACGTTACACCACATCCATAACAAACAAAAACAGTTCCATACCTATCAGTATTATCATCATCATCATACATACTAGCCGTTTGGTCGGTCTAGTGGTATGTTTCTCGTTTTAAGGATTGTCTAATCGATTATTCAAATATGTAACATCAATTTATAAAGTGGACACCCACACAACCGCATGTGTTGTTGAGTATTATAGATACTATATTAATAATATATAAAGATATAATGGTTAAAGAGTTATCTTCATCGGACATCGCATGTTGGTATTTTTGCCTCCTCAACAACAACAACAACAAAAACAGAAAGAATCACAGCTTTTCTATGCCCGCCATTATTAACAACAACCCATTTGCTGCTATGCTGTAATCACCACGTAGGGCTTTTCTGTGGAGAAGGAAAAAATAATGTCGCAGAAGAGGCAGCAACAAGAGGATGCCACCAAGCCTCTTCGTTCGAGTGATGATGGTGGTGGCACTAGCAATTCTGATGATAAGCGTCGAAAGCTTCCTACTTTCAAAAGGTACCAACAAAACCCACAAATATAAATTGGGATACGTTGATTTAACGTTTCGTTTAAAAGTTTAAGCCGTTGTTGTTGTTGCAGGAAGTTTTATTTATGTATTTATGTATTATCTTTAATACGTAAATTGAGGGTTGTATGTAAAAATATTGTTTTTCAAAGGGTACTAAAAGGGGATTACTTATTTATATATTGTTTACAACACGAAAATTGAGGCCTGTATGTGAATTGTTTTTTTGAAAGTTGAAATATTTATTGTATCTAACACGTAAATTGAAAGTTTGTGTGGAAATGTTATTTTAAAACGGGTGTTCGTGCGTGCTATTACGCTTCAAAATCTAGACAAATCTCTGAAAGGCAATCATTGCACCAAAATCCGCCTAGTGACACTGACACTTAAACTTGGGTTATCTTTTGGAGAATTGGATTATGCTACTACATTAAGTTAATACTTAATAGTTTTAAGGTATTAGAAAAGGTTTACTTAATTTATGTGTCGTCTCAAACAGAGAGAAAAGAAGAAAGACTACAACTTTTTCTTCTTTTGGTTTTCTTTTTTAGGTTTTGGGGTTATTGGATATGATATTACATCCTCATCTGATTGTGAGTGCCCGGAAGTTTTCATTGTATACTCTTTGTTTAATCTTAGAAATATGAAAAATTATCAAACTTGTGAGTAGTATGGTGCAACATGAAGGGAAAAAGAAAATAAATGGACAAAAACTGAACTTGTGGATTCTGGAAATTACTTTAAAGTATTTGCTTGCTAGGAGTTCTTTTCTTTTTTCTTTTTTTGGTTTAAAAGTTTTGTTTTATTATTAACTTTAGTTGTGGTTGACAAATTTCAGTAAAAATAATGTTTGTGAGTGAGGTATGCATATGAAAAATGAGTGCATTGGATAACACTTGAATGCTATGGGAAAGGTAGAATTTGAGTGTTAAATCTTTCACAATGTAATTGAGTTTTTATTTTTTTTGTTGATGTTCTTCTTTTTCAGATGATAGTGCTATTTCCAAATAAAAGAAAATGGTTAATTCTTCTTTCTGGATTTGTTGTGATTTTACAATGCTGTTGCTTTCTTTGATAAGCATGATATAGTTTTTTTGTTACTGACTATCTTTCTTTTTTCTTTTCTCTTTTTCGTTTTGTTGCGGTTTTTATTTTAGTGTTGTACAGGAGGTAATGAGTATTTGCAGAGTGCAAAATTTTATGGAGCCGGTTTTGGAGCCTTTGATTCGTAAAGTTGTAAGTTCATATGTCAAAAGTATATTTTGTTCAAGAATTTGCTTCTACCAGTATGTTAATATCCTCTTGCACGGCAATTTGTATGTGATTGTTTGACTTGGAGCTACAATTTGATGAGAGATTTAAAAACCTAATGTAATTTAAGATAAGTAGGTGTTAGATAGATATATCAGTTGTTTGCTAATTAAGGTGATCTATCATCAAGTAGTTATATTATTGCTATTCGAGACGTAAATCAGGCTTTAAAAACAATTAATCTTCTGAATACTGTGACAGTTGAGTATATTTAGGAGATGTTATAGATTACTTTTAGTTTCTGACAAGTACTAAGTGATTGATCTTGATTTGAGCTTACAGGTGAAAGAGGAAGTTGATTTGGCATTGAAGAAGTATATGAATAGTATGAAACGGTATGTCTAGAAACTCCAAATATAGAGCTCCATATAATTCTTCGTATGTTAGCTGGTCAAGCTTCTATTTTTGTTGTCTTATGTTTGTTGTTGATATACTGTTAACTTTGTTCAGGAATTACGGGAAAGATATACAGACATCTGAAACTAGAAGCTTACAATTGCAGTTTCAAAGCACAATCTCTCTTCCAGTATTTACTGGATCTCGGATTGAAGGCGAAGACTATAACAGTTTGAAAGTAGCTCTTGTTGATTCTCTTACTGGGCAAGTTGTCTCCAGTGGTGCTGGATGCTCTGCCAAGGTAGAAATAGTAGTTCTTGAGGGAGATTTTGATGGTGATGAAGGAGATAATTGGACAGTTGAAGAGTTTAAGAACAACATTGTTAAAGAAAGGGAAGGGAAGAAAGCCCTTCTCACTGGAGATGTTTTCTTGACTCTTAATGACGGCATTGGTGTGGTGGGAGATATTTCTTTTACAGATAATTCAAGCTGGACAAGAAGTCGTAAGTTTAGGCTGGGGGCAAGGGTTGTGGACAACTGCCATGGAACCAGAGTGAAAGAGGCGAAAACAGAATCCTTCATAGTCAGGGATCACCGTGGAGAGCGTGAGTACCAAATCACTTATTTCGTTACGATTATTCTTGAAGTTTTTCTCTAGGATTACTTTTTACAAGGTTGAATGACATGAACATGGCAAACTTGAGTGCTTTAGTCACTAGAAATATTACTAATTTTGAATATGTCTGTCACTAGTATGGCCACTAGTTATACTAATATTGGATCGATATGGCACAGAAATTTTGACTTTGGTAGCAAACAGAGTTCCATTTAGTGGACTAATTAAACAACTGTAATTAGTTCAATGTATATTTATATTTCTTAAATCGTAGACGCTGTTGTTGTGTAGCATGATCACTGATGAGATCCTACCCAAAATAATTACTTTGTTTCAGCATATAATATCAAAATCACTAGTGTTTTAGCAGTTACCTTGTGCTTACTGAAGAAAATGCGGCCATGCTTCTGAATCCATTCCTCTCCGTTTCACTCTGCTAGGGGAATGTGATTCTCGCTGTATATATTCTGCATGATAGCTGATACATAATGCCTTGTGTCTTTCTCTCTAATTATATATCTTGTACAGTAGTGACATGCTTGAATCTTAGCCTAAATTTTTGGATTATTATTGCCAGGATAACACTTCTCTTTTATTATTCTGAGCCATTCTGACAGAATGAAACATTAAGTTCTTATGTATTGTGGTCTTCTTTCTTATAGTTGACAGGAACATTTTGGCTGCCTATCCTTGTTTCTGTCCTTTACCTTGTAGTGTTAAATCATTGGATTTTGTGTTCTTGATGGTTCACCTTAGCTGATTCCTTTGACATTGTGCCATTATTATCTTCATACACCACAATTAAGATCTATGAATAAGATAGAAATGCAATCTGTCAACATTATGTACCGATAGATGCTAGAAATGAACCCTTGCAGTACGTTAGAGGTAATGTTCCTAAAGGTAATTTGTGATATGAAATGAGGATGTAGAGTCCTATGAGGTTTATAGAGCATAGCTCTTTTATATTTGGGAAAGGAAATGAGAAAACAACATTCGTTATACTTTTATGGAATGTGATTTTTCATACTTTAGCCGGGAAAAGAGCCAGAAGACTATTAAGGCCCATCCCAGAGAGGTTCGGTGGCTGTAGAAGCTGGTAGAATGATATATGGTGTTAACAGAATCAATTTTGAAGAGAACTTTTAGCATTTGACATATTATGTTTGATTCAGAAGTTGAGAAAGGGTTTGTTGGAAGATTTTTCTTGCATTCTAATAAATGATAAAAGAATATATTCATCAGATGTATTCTTTTTTTACATGCATTCTAATAAATGACAAGAGAATGTAGTCATCAGATTTATTCTTTGTTTACAGTGTACAAGAAGCACCACCCTCCATCTCTTTCTGATGAAGTTTGGCGGCTTGAAAAAATTGGCAAAGACGGAGCTTTTCATAAGCGCTTGAGCAAGGAAAGAGTCTACACCGTGAAGGATTTTCTGATTCTACTCTTTCTAGACCCTGGAAGACTTCGAAATGTAAGAATTTGCGGTATTTACTTTTTTATATCTACTACAAATAAAAGTAAAATAGATGTTGGGGTACTTGTCCTTAAAATGTATTGGTTGATGATGATGTTGGGCATTTATTACTATATGATATTACACAACACAAAAGCACCACATATCCTATCAAATTGATTATGTTGATTTTATAGACTCTGAAAAGTTAGAATTACTATTTGTTCCACGCAATAGGAACTTATTCAGTACAATTAACATTTCTTATTTTTGCTAGCCAGTTATGCTAGAATGATTAGTATGTCACCCAATTTCCTGTTTTTTAGCTCAGAAGATGATGAGAAGTTTATCTTCACTTGCCTTATGACAGGATATTAATCAATTAGTACTGCAAGATAAACTGCTAATTAAGTGGAATGCCTTACATTTCTTAGCACCTAAGGTCGACTTGTCTTACTGTTTGGGACCCATGCCCCTGGTAATTTCCAGTGGTGAACCAGACTTGAGGATTATGTTGGCCAGTGGTCTAATCTTTAAAGTGTCCTCATAATTATGAAATTTTTGTTCACAATTTGGCCGGAAGAACTTTCAGTTGTTAGAATTGGCAAATGAATCAACTATTAAATTGATTGTAGTATCCTACCCATCCGACTTAATAACTTATGTGGTCATGTTTTGGCTCCGTTTGTTTGCCGTAAAATAGTTTCCTGAAAAATGTTTTCCTAATTTTCTTGTGTTTGGTAATACCGGAAAATTTGTCAACCGGAAAACATTTTCCGGTTAATGGAAAATATTTAGTTAAAAAGAATGGAAAATGTTTTCATCTCCCCACCCCCATCACCCCTGACCCCACCCCGTGTGTGTGTGTGTGTGTGTGTGTGTGTGGCTTTTAAAAAGATCTCTTGTTTCCACTGTGACATCCAAACACCATAAAATATTTTTCAATGTGACAACCAAACACTAGAAAATAATATATTTTCTAGGAAAATATTTTTCTTTGTAAACATTTTCTACCGATAAATTATTTTATGGCAAACAAACGGAGCCTTCATTTCATTACCTTTTCCAATGACGATATGGGAGTTCAAAAGTTCTAACACGATTGAACTGATAAAGTTGGTTTTCTTCAATTTTTCTGTTCCAAAAACAAACTTTTAAGTTTAGCGGAAGGGAGCATGAAGAGTTGCTGTGTTGTATACATCTTAATCATGCTTTACCTAAATGTGTCTTGATTTATGTTTATCGCTATCATTAGAAAGAGTTTATCACTCAGTTTATTCATCAAAAAGATTGTCTTAGTTTATCAGAATTTCTCACAAGAACAATCTCTCTCCTTGTGGCAAGTAGTAATAGCAGTAGCTTTGTTGAAAATCTTGCAGGTCCTTGGGACGGGCATGTCTGCTAAAATGTGGGATGTTACGATTGACCATGCTCGGACATGTGTGCTTGACAATAAAGTATTCTTGTACTATCCTTCTGCACCTCAACCAAAGATTGGTGTGGTTTTTAACGTTGTGGGGCAAGCGATGGGGCTTCTCTCAGAGGACCGGTATATTGCTTCTGATAAGATGTCGGAAACTGAAAAGGCATGCTTCTGGGTTATCATATTTTAGTTTATTTCATGCTTCTTGTGCTTCCCTTATTATATACAAATATGGTTTTTATTTTTTATTTTTTGAGTTTTATACAGAACTAATTTTACCTACGCAATAATCAACCTTTATTTCAGGATGAAGCCCGTAACTTGGTGATTACTGCGTTTAGACACTGGGAGGAAGTTATCTCATTTGATGATGAGGCTTCTCTTTTAGATAGTGTGTCACGTTTGTCTACTGCTCAATATTCCTCTAACTTGCCCATTGGGGTGGGTGATTCTGATGCTTGTAAGGGTTTAACTTCCCAGAAGATTGGCAGGTCTGATAATCCACAACTTAGCGCCTCCTCACCTGATATGATGCCATCCATGTATTCTGTCGGGTGTTTAGATGATTATAGCTTGCATGGTATTGACTCCATGGATGTCAGATTCGACCAAACTCTGAATTTTCCTTGCCAAGTTGCAAATACCTTCTCCTGTGATGCGGATTTTTTGAATCACGCTCTCTATGAAGACGGACATCTGCATGATTTTGATCCTTTTTCCCTTCCAAGTACAAGTTTGGAATCACCAGCTGATCTACAGAATGCTGTTAATACTTGCTTTGTGACTCATACTACGGCTGTTCCACTTGTCAAAGCTCACCGGAGATGGAAAATGTTATTCAGTGTGTTCAGATGGGTTCTGCAAAAGAAGAGAAACCGTGTTTAGGAAATACCAAGTTACTGATAGGAACTCTTTAGAAGCGAAAGCTTGACGATCGCACTGCAAACATAGAACTAGTATCTGCTGCCCAATTTGACATTGTGTGCAGTCACTTAGCGCGAACGTCTATTTTTCTTTAAAATGTACATAAATCTGGTAGTTCAGTTAGCCTTCCTTTCCTCATTGGCACAGATTTGTAGATATATGCATGAGCCAGAGCTCAGCTGTGTGCAGCAGTGTCTTTTTGTTGCAAAGGGGTGAGTAGAATTCATGTTTAATAAAGATTATCATTTACAGAAAAGCTGTTGCTACAAGTGCATATAGAGGTTTGTTTATCCCTGCCCTGTTCTATAGGCAAGTGTTTATGACAACCACAGCAGCAAACTGCAATTCCCTCTACTTTTCTGAAAGATACTCATCATGCAGTCTTTTTCACTTCCACAACAATGTGCATTCGTTTTCAATGTCCGGGATTTTCTCATAGTATATATCATTAGGAGAGAAATTAATAATTGTAAACTGTTTAGTTCAATTATAATTGTATTATTCGGTTCACTACCATTGGATTTCTAAGAACTCAATTTCCAATACAGAATGTTTTCTCCATCCCAGTGAAAAGAAGGGGAATAATAAGTAGTAGACATGGACCATCACTGATGCTGTATGGAGTTTTAATTCCATTATTTTCACATGCAAAAGCAACACTTTAAACTGAAATTTTCCAACTTAGGTGTAGGTTATTGCTCCATTTACACGTGTAGCTAGTAGCAGTCATCGGTTTTTAGAACCTATAAAAAGGAGATGGTTATGGCGCAAAGTACCTTTGTACATCTACGTCATTCGGCTTGTGCACAAGCCCGGCCCCTTATATTATTGTTGAGCTGGTTATGTAGAGTGCGCACAAGCCTGACCCCTTATATTATTGTTGAACTGGTTATGTAGAGCCAGCAATTGGTTATCGAATTTTGTTTCACAATTTGAAGAAGATCATTTAGGAATACTCTTTTTACTCCACTCATCATACTAGAAATCGAAAGTTACCAAATTCTGTAATTTGTGTCATACGGCAGTATGAAACGATTGATGCTTTTTGTTTTTTAACCTTTTCTTATGTTTGTGAAGCAAGTTGAAGTGTTATAAACACAGCTATAAAACGTTAATGGAGGGGCAAGGATTTAAAACGTTAATGGATCCTATATGTTTATTTCTAACGCATGAACATCACATGTTAGTTAAATCTATATCAATAGAAAGTGATGTTCAAAATGTTAAACGTTTTAAAGTCATTTCCTCAATGGAGAGACTAGCCAAAAACTTTGTTGAGGAAGTATTGACGGTGGAAGATAAAGCTTAAATGGATGAGCAATTTATGTTGGGAAAGAAATGCAAAAGTTTAAGTAGCATATTTTAAAGTTGTTCATTGAATGAGTTTCATAATTTAGAATTGATATATAGTAAAATCTCTTTTAAATAATAAAATTGTCCAGTCCTAACTTGAGACCAATTTAAAATATTAATAATTTTGATAAAATTCTAAAAGAATACATTTAGAATATTTCCTTCATATTTTGTAGATCCAAATATTTTATAAATTAATAATTAGTTAAAAAAAAGTAAATAATAAATTGACTATGAGGTTTTCTCAAAATATGAATCAACACTAGTTTGTCTTTTGTTGAACTTCAAATCTAGCCGAATCTTATATTTAATTGTGCACAATGTGCTTAAAAGTCCTGATGTTACTTTATCGTATTGCAACAAAAAAATTTTGGATTGCAATTGAAGTTTTGAGTGCTTTCTTACATGACACTGGTTCCAAATGTTGTGTATTATTATTAACTTCAATTTCAACTTCATCTTGAGAACGCTTTGTCATATTGTCAATGAGCTCATTTATGCTAAAAAAACTTTGTACTTATGTCATTTTCATCGAGAATATCCAAGAGGTGGTTGACATTTTTTAAGGTACCCTAATTCATCAATGGCATGTCTATCTTTATAAATTAATATCTCATTAAATTAATAAAATTTAGGTGGTTCTAACACTATTAATTTAAAGAAGTTATATTGTAGTTCATATTTGCATGCGAAACATTTTTTATCTTCTAATGCGAAAGCATCGATGTTTATGCAAATAATCACATTTAGCCGATCTAACTTCGATACTTCTATCACTGCTACTGTTGCTTAGTTTTGAGTTTTTTGTTGAGTAGCTCATACTTGCAAAGATACAATTTTGTAAAGTGCTTTTACCACAGTTTATTTAGTTGAATGAAAATTAAGGTTTAGATGAAATGCCTTATTTAGAATTTAACTATGGTCATTTTTTTAGTTATTATTATGTGACTTATTAGAGTTTTAGAATAATGAAAGATTTTCTTAATTTGTATCGGTATTTTGAAAATTCATTATAGTTATTTGTATAGAATATATATTATGTATAAAAAAATATATATTATAAGCAGGTTTAGGTATCGAATGCTTGAAGGTACTATCCAAACCAATTATAAGGTAAGCATTTGATACTAAATCTATTTGAAAACATATTCAGATATATATGTGATCGAATACCTTAATAGGTTAGGGTAGGATTAGGTACGTGTTAAAGCTATCAAAATTATCATCCCAAAAAAATTTATGGATTTGGATTTATATTATAAATATTATGGATTTGGGTAGAAAATATACCTTGTTATTTTATCATGCCAATGACTAAGAGCATTAAATAGACTTGCTTTTTAATAGTTCTACAAGTCAAATTGAGTTGAACTCAAATTCAAGCCTAAAATGTTAATGATAATCCAATCTTTTTATATTTTCTTCATTTCTCAAGTAATTTCTAAATTAAATATCATTGTTTTATTTAAAAATTGTAAGATGACCATAATTTTCATATTATCTTCAATTTCAGATTATTTGAAGAATTCCATATATGTATATTCGATAGAAAATCATAAGTTGAAATATGTATCATGTATAATTGTTTACAATATTATATGAAGAGGATTGATTAATATAGTTTTTTTCTTTTTTATTATTGTATGTTCACATATAATTAGTAATTACAAATCCTTAAAATATTATCCTTAATTATAATGTTTGAAACTATGTTGAAGTAAAACAGGAAACAATTAAAAAATCTCTTAAATTCACTATGATTAATACTCTAGTTTTTTTTTTAACTCTAAGTTGAATATCTAATGAAGTGCAAAATTCGTCAACTTATCTACGTAATGATTAGCCTCCCAACAAACATGAGTAGCTTAATGCAAGAGTGATCGCATAAACATTTCTTTTTGTGTTTGCACAATTAGGAGCAATTTCAATTTAACACTTGTCTGACCACCACCCTCCACAAGAATCTAATATCTCATTCTCATTGGAGATATGTAAAATCTTAAAATTATAGGGTCTCAAATAATATTTACTGAAGACTTGGGGTTCAAAAAGAATATAAACGTAACAAGTAAAAAGAGCAAGACAAATACCCCGTAAAGTCCTCGTGTTTCCCCCAAAGTCTTCATATCAACCATCAAGTTTCAACCAACAAGATCAGTAGGCATCATCACACTTGCAGACCCATTTTTCATTTAATTTTTAAATTTCCATTTGTCATTTTCTGTTTTCTTTATCTAGATTCAATTCAAATGCTTATGTGTGTTCAAAAAGTTTGCATTTTTATGCCAAATATGATGATTTAAAGCCATTTTTCTTGTTGGGTTTCTTTCAAATTTGCAAAATAATGCATTTTTTTAAAAAAAATTTATTGTAGCATTGCATTTGTTTTTAGCTCAATCAACCTCACTAAGTTTCATTAAGAAGCAAAGTCTTTTTCTATTATCTTCAATTTTGATCTCATGTATTAGCTTCAAAACCTTTTCTTGGTGCATTTTTGTTTGACAAAGATCCAATATTTTTTAAATGAATTGTACTTTTGGGATCAAAAGAAGCAAATTTTGGTATTTGGGTATTGATATGTGTTAGTGTGGTATGATTTTTAAGTTTATTCAATATAGTTCCTTGGATGTTTTCTAGTTTATTTGATATGCTTGATGTTGTGTTTTAGTTTATAAGTATATAGTTCTTGGTTGTCTTTTCTTGTTTGCTTAGTATAGTTTGCTTTCAAATTACATTTTGCAAAAATCTATTTTCATAATCCACTGGTCATCATGCCACACAGTCAAGTTGTAGTGGTATGACCTGACATTCCGGACTCGAGTAATGAAAATAACTTCTTACAAACTGTAAAGTAAGGATGTGCAATATAGACTTAAATTGGGTTATACCCTTCTCCGAACTCTGCACATAGTGAGAGCTTCATTTACTAGACTGGTCAAAATCCGAACAACAAGGCTATACTTTAGTCTAGTCGTCTTTTATTTTTCTATTAGTTGCGATACGAATAGGCTTTTACTAATGAGATTAGTTGAGTAGGCTTGTCTTAGTTGTCTGCCATAAGATAGGTAGTTTTGAGGCTTTTGACATAAAAAAGCCTTTTCGGCCCGGAAGTTTGCTTCTGGCGACTAGCTTCTATTGCTGTTAGCGCTCTTTACAATAGATGCTTATGTGGGTCCGATTCTTCCTTGTAGCCATGCATAGTGCGAGCTCCGTGCACCGCCTTTCCTCAGTTTTCGTTGTTTATTCTTGAATGCTTTTCTGGGCATTCATTTTAGTAATATACTATTGTTCTTGTTTGAAAATAGGACCATTGAGCCAACCAAGTTGGACTATTGACCAGAAAGAAGGTATAGAGTGCTGATAGGCTGCTGGTGGAGATTGCATTGGAACTGTAATGGCTGGTCTAACAGAAGGCCAACCAAAGATTAGAATGAATGATACAGATGAGGAGAGTAAGAAAAAGTATGAAAAAGATAGTGCAGAAATAGAAGGGGAAGTAGAAGGAGATTCAGAAAAAGATATGGCACCCGTAGGAGGGAGCTCGGTTCATTGGTCGGGTTCTCGGCCACAGCTGGACCTTAGTGGTGCTGCAATTCATGGGAATTTTGAGGAGAAAGATCCTGTAATTCTGTTGCCTAATCAATCTGACGATATATCTCATTTGGCTTTGGATATTGGAGGTGATTTTTGACTTTTTAGATATTTTTGTGAACAATATGGCCTATTCTGGTGATCATGAGGCTTGTTTTTTTTCTGCTTTCCAGGGATGTATTTCTTTTTTTGTGTTGTTTCCATTTACCCAAAATTAATATTTTCTATATATGGATTCGGTAATTTGCCAGTCATACCAGAAGAAGAACAAAGCCTGCAAAATGTGTGATTTTCTTTACTGCTTCATACTAGTTCATGTGACATGAGGACTTCAAAGAAGGAATCTTTTCTTTAAGAAGATCATATTTTCATCTTTTAGTTGAATTATGCGATGTTGCTTTTACTGCATGAAATAAGAAGTTTGGTAATTTCGTTATCTACTTTCTGTTTAAGAAATTATCTCGGAAAGGTTTTTTTTTTTATAGAAATACTTAGTTGTAGCTTGTCATCATTGGATGGGAAACTTGTCCAATAAGTATTTTTTCATGCGCCTCTTCTCCTACACCACAGTGGTCTTGTAGCAAGTGTAAATTTTTTAAGAATTATGACATTGCTTTCTTTCTACCAATGTATTGAGAATGCTGGTTGGTCATTGACTTTCTGATAAAAAAAAGGATTAATTCTACAGTTATTCAATCTTCAATCAGAGAAGCTGTTATGTTCTTATTATAACTTCAAACTCTTGGTGATGTTGAAAAAGGAATCAAAATGGTCTCGGTTGTTTGCAGAGTATAGCTGGCCACCTACTAACAAAGCAGTACTATGGGGGAATCTTTGGCACCACTGTAATTTTTAACCTGAAATGACTAACAAGATGACTTCTGATTAGATGGCTTTCTGTTACCACAATTTTCATTATTGTCATCACCATATTTAGTATTTTTGTCATTTTCCTTTACAATTGTGACATTTTTTTCAAAATTCTAACATAAACGCTCTAAAATTTTATATCAAACTGGTTACATCTTTATACTAAAGTACAATATTGTGTATGCCAGGATCTTTAATCAAGCTGGTCTATTTTTCAAGACATGAGGACCAACCAATCAATGACCGGAGGAAGATGACAATTAAGGATAAATTGGCTGTTTCTAATAGTAACAGGAGGAGCTACCCTATCCTTGGAGGAAGGCTTCATTTTGTGAAGTTTGAGACAAGAAAAATTAACGAGTGCTTAGATTTTATCCATTCCAAACAGCTTCATCGTGGTGGTATATTTCTAATCCATATTCTAAATCTTATGGACCGTCTTTGATCCCATTCTGCATTTTCACACTCTAATTTGGGTTAGGTGTTTCAACTTAGTATTTATCTATTATGTCGGCACTAATTTACTTATTTTGTACATTTCTATGAATCCTGTTATTGTCATGGATAGGTATGGATTCACGCCGTTGGGATTCTGAGGTTCTGAACAATGGGAATGCAGTAATTAAGGTAAAATAATTGTCGTGTTCTCTCCAGATAAAAAAAAAGAAGAAAAAAAAAAAGAAGTAATGGTTGTTATTTAATCAAAAGTGATTCGAAAAACCCATGTCATAATCTGGTTTCCATAGTTAGCGTAAAAGAAATAACTAGTTATGCTTCAGTAATTGCAAGGTGACCTCTTTGATTGGATAATTTCTGTGAACTATCAGTTGTAAGGTAAAAAGAGAAGTGGACATTTATTTGGACTATTGCAAGAAGACTCAATTTAGTGGACAAAATACATAAATGTGAATTGTATGTCTAAACTCATACCGCAACAGTCTCCCTGTTCAAACATCTTAAGCTCATCTTGTTGGTATGTTTTTCGGTTCCTCTGTAGTCCTTGTTCTTCCCTTCTTTTTTTAACTACTAACTTTAAACATGTATTTCCATCCGTCATTTACTTGTTCCTGCACTTGCTCCACTGGATATGGTCTACTGCATTATCTGAGAATTTGTTCCTAAAGTGCTCACAACTTTAATATAGTGCTAAACATATTTCTTCCATTGGTTGTGGAACACGTGATGTGAATATGATTCATAGTGTGAATTCCAGAGTTCAGGCCTCCCTTGCTTGCTCCTCGTCCCCCAACCAATAACATCCCCCCACAAAAAAAAAAAAAAAAAAAAAAAAAAAAAAAAAAGAAGAAGAAAAGGGGACAAATGAGTGCAAAGTTATCATTTTCCTGTTTCACTGATCAATCAAATGAAGAATAAAGGAACCACTAACTGGTGTTGCATTTTGTCTCTGTCTATACTTCTGTCTTACCATTGAAATATACATTTTCATTACACTATATTTGAGCTCTGCATTTTGATTCTTTTGGGCATATTATCTTATAACTAATGATAGGTGTTGTACATTAACTTCAATATTCTGGTTATCTTCTTCTCCCTTGCTAGTGTTTATGAAATATAATTATTTATAAAGGCATATATACTAATATTTTAAGTTTGTGAGAAGGCTACAGGTGGTGGGGCATATAAGTTTCCCGATCTCTTTAAGGAAAGGCTTGGAGTTAGTATAGAGAAAGAAGATGAAATGGCTTCTCTCGTGGCTGGCGTCAATTTTTTGCTCAAGGTGATCAATTCTCTCCTTTTTATGTATTACTTTGGTGCAAAGAAATATGCACCGCCAATTTACAAATTCAAGTTCCAATACACTGCAAATATACTTTGCTTGCTGCTTATTGAAATAGGTGCGAGCATATTTGTAGCCTGTTGATTCTGTCACTTTCAACTCTATTAATGTTGATAGTGGTAGTTTGCTTTCAACTGCCTTCTCTTTGAATTTGTCCATGCTAACTTGAAAGAGTTATGCATGTTTGCTTGTTTCTGGATATATAACTACAAAATGAGCACAATGAGGATTGTTTTTGCTGGGTATAATTAATCAGTCTCGTTAACTTTTTAGGTGTGTGAAGATAAGAGTACTGAACTGAGTGGCTTGTTTTGCAAGTTTATGGATCTTCGGGTTGAATTTATTGCTTCTGTTGCTTTCTACTCCAATAAGGAATTCATTGGCAAAACTAGGAAGGACAAGATTAAGAATAAGATGATATGAGGAAAAGTGGGGGTAGCCCCGATAGAGGATAAAATGAGGGAGCATTATCTAAGATGATATGGACATGTTAGGAGACAACCTGTGGAGACACTTGTTAGGAGGTGCGAAAGTATGGAAATAGTACCCCCTAGGAGAGGTAGAGGAAGAATTAAGATTAGTTGGACAGAAAGTCTTAGGTGAGATCTTGGTTTTATGGAGCTAATAGAAGAGAAGGCTCTCGATAGGAATGAGTGGCATTGACAGATCCATATACCCGACCCCACCTAATGGGAAAAGTCGTGGTTTGATTTGATTTGGTTTGGTTTGGTTTGGTTTGGTTTGGTTTGTACATAGACACTCCTCTCTGCCTCTTGAGTTGAAAGAGTGCTCAAGATTAATACAAATCACGCACTTTCACTCTTCAGGTTTGTCCGTAAACATCTCTCTTAAAACTGTTGCTTGTCAGAAAAAATTACTAAATAACTACTTTATACTTGGTCTTACTGTGTATTGGCGGATTGTACAATAGGTACCACATTATACTTGTCTCTCCGGTTATACAGACCTTATCCTGGCTAAATATGTCATAATAGCTGCAGAAGGTGGCTTGAATTTACCTGCTGGTAACAAGCAAATCAGTTGCATATATCCATCTGTTTGATTTTCTGAGTCATTACTCCCTAAAGAAGGTTTAGCTTATTGTTTAATTGGTATATTGATATGTTAGATTATATTCAATAAGCAACAGTCTTCATTTCCAAAGGAATACTGACACTAATACAGTTAACTTCTCTCTCTCTCTCTCTCTCTCTCTTAATTGTATGCCTGAGATTACTGTAATTGAACTGCAATGCTAGGCAATTCGTCATGAAGCTTTCACACATATGGAGGGTCAAAAAGAGTTCGTGCAGATTGACCACAATGATCTTTTCCCATATCTCCTTGTTAACATTGGATCTGGTGTCAGTATTATCAAGGTATCATCCCATTTTTATAACTTTAAATGTAATTGAGATTTTCCTCTTTGGCCACTGTCAACACTAGTAAACTAGTTATCTTCTACAATGGCAAGAAGTCATGAATATCTACTGATATGTGCTCTTAGAGTGTATACCACAAATTGCAATCGACTATTCCTGGATGTGCTTCCACTATATAACTCGGTTTCCTAGGTCAAATCTTTAAAATCTAACTTTACATTGTCAAAGGTGGATGGGGATGGCAAGTTTCAGCGGGTTAGCGGAACGAATGTTGGTGGGGGTACGTATTGGGGCTTGGGCAGGCTGTTAACGAAGTGCAAGAGGTGAGCTATCTTGTAGGAGGTTTTGCACTATTCGTTGATTCTTCTTTTGTTTTAAATTTCTGATATTTTCTTCCTAATTATTTTGCATCAGTTTTGATGAATTGCTTGAGCTGAGTCAACGTGGAGATAATAGAACCATAGACATGCTTGTTGGTGACATTTATGGTGGTATGGATTACTCAAAGGTACTAATGATTGGAGTGAAAATCCTGCTTTCGAATCCTTCTGCACTCCTGATTCTTGGCTCTCTCCCTCCAAAGACGTTCTTCTCATATACAGGAAAAGGAATTTTTATGAGTTCCATCTTTTACATTCCTATATATCTTTGTTCTTTTTCTGATTGAAAATCTGTTATTGCGAAAAGGGTGTTATTTTTCATCTATAGTTCAAGATGACTATTGTAAATTCTTTTATCTTTTCTTCTGTAGAATATGGAGAAAACCTTGTGTCTTAAACAGTCACAAGGCACCTCTATATATATTACTGTACAAGCATAATTACAGGAGAAGATTGAGGGAGACAATACAAGAGTAATTGTAGGAATCTTCAACTTAAATAGGAAACTATCTCTAGCTACCTTATTTATCTCATTGATTGCTATCATTATGCTAACATCTTCTAAGGTTGACTTTTGACATCAAAAGTTGTAAATGTTCTAGATTGGTCTCTCAGCATCAACAATTGCTTCTAGCTTTGGCAAGGTGATTTCTGAGAATAAGGAACTTGAAGATTACAGACCTGAAGATATTTCTCTGTCTCTTTTGAGAATGATATCATACAATATTGGCCAGGTGAGTTTCATGATGCGGTGATGCAAATACACTTGGATGCTCTTATCCTAGATTGTGACTAAGTATATGCTGATAGTGAAGATAAAATGATGATACTGCGACCGGAAAGTGTTTCTATTAAAAAACGAAACATGAATAAATTCTCTTACCTTTTTGGACAATTGTCTCATAATTATGTTGTGCCATACTGGAATACTCGTTATCCATAAACTAAGTTATGACATGCCAAGAAATTTTTCATCCATTAAAATTGAGCTTGCTCTCATTGTTAACTTTGATTTTGTCACTTGTTCTCCATGACTTATCTGACAATTCAAAGTCACAGTGAAACTCTTCGACATTTGGTGTTCTTCAAATCCACTCTTTTCTACTTGGAAATCTTTAAATGTGAGAGAAATTACTATTTATCTAATATTTTGAATGTTTTGCGATCAATGTGGTTAAAATAATATTAGTATTATTTCGATTTTCATTGCATGAAGTAATAATTTCAGGAAATGTGGATAACCTTTAGTTCCTTTTGATTTTTATTTAAAAAATGTGCTTAGATTTTCATACTATCTCTTACATGCGGGGAGAGGCTTGAAAGGACCTATAAGCATTGGGAAGAATTCCTGTTGCATTGAACATCTATTCTGATTCGTAATTTTCAATAGGTGGAATCCTTCCTATCCTCTGTGCGTTATTGTAGAAGTTTTTTAGCTCTTGGGTTAATCCTATAGGATGTAGTTGCAGTTGCACAGCCTCCTAATTTACAGAAGACAGTTCATCGTCTTGTTTCTTATTCAACTGCAACATATCCAATAATAAAATTGGCAAGATCTCTGCTCTGTTGTGCAATTACTTTGCTTCATGGTATTATTCAACTTTAAGAAAAAAGCATTTACTTTTTGTCTTGTCATTTTGTATCATGGATCTGCGGGACCGCAATAATCATTTTCTGTTCTTTTGACTGTAATTTGATGTCTGTGCCTGGTATTTCCTCTCCTGTTCTGTAGATATCTTATCTAAACGCTCTGCGCTTTGGATTAAAGCGGATATTTTTTGGAGGATTTTTCATAAGGGGCCATGCTTATACTATGGACACAATCTCATTTGCAGTTCAGTTTTGGTACGAATTCGGAATTTGTACATTACTGAATTTGGATTTTATTTTTCTTATTTAAGTTATTTTTAAATGGGGCCTTAGTGCAATGGTGAAGTTGTTTCAATGTGACTTGGAAGTCATGGGTTTTGAGTCGTGGAAACAGCCTCTTGCAAAAAATGCACGTTAAAGCTGCATTAAATAGACCCCAAAGTGGGTCAATACCTTCCCTGGACCCTGTGCAAAGCGGGAGCTTCATGCACCACACTGCCCTATGAGTTATTTATTTTCTGTGTTTAGTGCATTTTGTATTAGGAACGTTATTTACGGTTTTTCCCTTATAATTGTTTAAGGTCGAAGGGAGAAGCGAAGGCAATGTTTCTTCGACATGAAGGGTTTCTGGGTGCGTTAGGTGCATTTCTGAGCTATGAAAAGCATGGTTTGGACGACTTAATGGTTCATCAGTTGGTGGAGAGGTTCCCAATGGGTGCACCATATGTTGGAGGAAATATTCACGGGCCACCATTAGGAAATTTGAATGAGAAGGCAAGTTTTATTTTAAGCTTGAAGTCATTATAAAGTTGCCAGTTGATGATGACTTCCCATGAGAATCTATTTGACATCATCGTATGATGTTAAACTTCTTGTATACAATGCATAAACAGAAAAAATTATGACCAGAAGCTGACTTGGGCATAATTCGACTTTTTTGTGAAATTGTTTTACATTATTATGCAATCATTCTGCCTGAGATATTCTGTATTGATATTTCTCCCCAAAGTTCTGTTTTTAAAGAAGATAATAGGGTAGAGCAAAAGGCAACAGTGCTTATGGGATCCAACTGGGACACATAATGCATGGTGAAAAAGTTGGAATAGTTATTGACAACAAAGCCAATTACTAAACCACAGAATTTTAAAGTGTCACTTTCCAGTGAAGAACCTTTTCTTCTTTCTACATTAGTGGAAGGAGGAATCTAGTGGTCAAATCAATATGACATGCATGGTATTACTTAAGATGTTTCCATCAAGTATTCTACATAGTGTCAATTGGTGTTCCTACACATGTTGTAGGGTAGTAAATCTTTGCCTACTGGCAGGTTACTCCTCCCACATTCTTTCCTGAATAATGAACCGGTTATTCACTAGTCTACAAGTCTCAAGGATTTTATGATAACCATGTGGATTAGCTGGATCAGATGTTATATTTATTGCTGTTTACTTCTTTTTTTGTACTCTTCTCTATCACCAGAAATCTATATCCCTGCTGTAATGTATTTATAAGATCCAAGACGTATTCTCGCAGAATATTTACTCAATTTAGATTCATTTGGTTCAGATATCGTGGATGGAAAAGTTTGTTCTGAAAGGAACTGAAATTACAGCTCCAGTTCCAATGGCTCAACCTGGAACCACTGGACTTGGAGGCTTCGAAGTTCCTTCCTCCAAAGGAGATAGGCTGCGCCCTGATGCTAGTAAATTGAATGTTGGCGTTCTCCATCTTCTTCCAACTTTGGAGGTGTTTCCGTTGTTAGCAGACCCCAAAACGTATGCAAAACTTGCAAGTTTGACTGTATAATTGGGACTGTGTCTTAGAAGTTATAGTTATCATTTTCAATCATTGATGTTTTCTTTGGGATTAGCATGCCATAGTGGTAAGATATCCGGGTTCATTTTAAAATAGATTCACTTTCCTCCCGAAAACGAAAACAAATCTTTTTTCTTTTTTTTTTTTGTTGAGTGTCAATTTTCAATTACTCCTCTGTTAAACATATTCTTCCTATATTTCTATTTGTATGTTTTCCCTTCTTTTTCTTGGATTTAGTAAGGGAGTTGTTGGGGGAGCAATAGAATTTTTTTTTTTTTCCTGATCTGGTTAGGCATTGGTTATGCCAGTGTTGACAGGTCCACCCGCCAATCTGCCGTGCTTGTTTGTTTTTACTTTCTATTCTCTCTATAACCACCTACGCACTCATTGTTTGTCTCTATAATTGTTTAATAAAGAAATCTTATTATTTTCTAACTTTTACTTGTCCACAGATATGAGCCTAACACCATAGACCTTTTGGATCGGGGTGAACTGGAGTAAGTTCTCATGGTGATTTGTTATTTTTGCTTAAAAGGCCTACATGTTTATGTTAACTAATCCTTTTTCAGATTGTTAAATGAAATGATAATTATCAAGAGCAGGAGCATCAGTTCTTTCTTATTTATACCAGTCATTTATTTTTTCTACAGGTACTGGGTCACCGTGCTATCAGACCAATCGCCTGACCTTGTTGATAAGGTAACTTTAACATTGTTATCTCCTATTCTCTCTCTCTCCCTCTCTCTCCCTCATATGTCTTTGACGGTAAGAAGTAGTGGAGATCTGCTAGTTGACGTTAGCATGACTATACTATAATTGTAAATGTTAGCATATGGATTCAGTTTAGTGTACCATTACTCCCTGTTGTGTATTGAGAGTTATAGTTTCATACCATGAAATTATTATTGTGTTAGTAGATTATATTTATCAGTTTGGCTTTGATAATATGCTAGATTCAAGCATTTGGAACAGCAGTAGTGCCACAATGAATAGTAACCTTTAGTAGACTGTTGAATGTATGCTTAGATTGATTGAAGGTACAGTTGACCTTTAACATGCAAAGAGTGACTGCTCTCTTGTGGACTTTTCAATTGAATGCTTTGGTGTTATACCACGCAAGCTTCATCTTGTTCAGTACCATGAGAAAGTTTTCGTTGTTGTAGAAGCAGTTTTTACCATTAAAAGTAATCTCTTCAGAAGTTCCTTATGCCGCTATCTTCCCTTATATTTGAATTGTGATAACTACTGGCTCCTGCTGACAAAATTGCTTCCAGTCCTACTTGAAGTCAATGCAGCCTAAAATTTACCAGCACCCTAATGACACTTTACAGCTTTGTGAATATCAAATGAGGTTTATTGCAAATTATATTTTACGGATCATACAAAGCTTAGCACTGAACTTGTCCAAAAACAGATGATTTATAAGAGGTTGAGTCAGAAAGATTAATGATTGTTTTTATATTCTCCTCTTTAATTTATCATCTGTAACAAATCTTGCCTCTTAGGTGCTGAATTTTAGTCATAAAACAAAGTAGCTAATTTCTTCGGGCTTGCTGGCCAATATTTGGATGAGTTGCCTAGAGAACACGAAGAAGTGGGGAAATATACCATCCCCCTTGAAGTTACAAAGGACCTCAGAGAAAAAGAGAAATAAAGCAGCTTCCTGAAGAAGTCCACACCAAGAGGAGCTGTGATCTTCCAAAAATTCTGAGTTATTCTTTCAATCTCCATGAGCTAAAGAGAACCATACACAAAGGGTTAAATCAATTGAGCGAAGCTTCATTTCTGATACAAGGAAAAGCCCATCTATCCATTCTAATTATATCGGGAAGTTCTTTTGCATAGCTATTGGTATCAACAAATAATTGCTTCCTGGATTTGCTACCAAAATTAGCCAAGATTTCTCGCAGGAGTTTATTTCCTTGAATCATCTTGACGTGTGCATTCAGCTTCCCCATAAATATGCCTTCTATTATTTTAATTGCTTGCTACAAAAATTTGTGAGACATTAACGTGAATTATGCAGGCAGTGGCTAGTGAAGGTGGTACTGATGATGCTAAAAGGAGGGGTGACGCATTTGCTCGTGCATTGTCTGCCCATTTAACCAGGTATTCTTGATCATGGATAAAAAAATTACCTACACTCTCGTGGGAAGATATATATGACTCTTCACCCAGCAACTTTTCTGTTTTAGAAGTTTTCTGTAGTGATATTGAGTTATCTTCGCTTGAGCTCAGCATGCCCCATGAATAGTATTGTTATGGCTGTTGTTAGATATAGCAGCCTTTTCCTTACTCTGCAAACTAAACAACAGATGAGATGGTTGATCAAGAAGTGGTAAAGCGTTTTTTTCTGAGAGGATGTGGACCAATTTGGGTGCAGAAACAGGTTTCTTGTTTTTGACCACATGTTGCTTATCGTATTTAAATCTGAACACTACCTAGCTCAGAAAACTTTCAGAAGGCCATTTGGTATTTAAAAGTTTTTCTTTTTGCTGCAAAATTACAATTCATGCCCTAAATTTTCTGCTATAGTCACGAATAGCAAGTATGTTTCTTCTTGTTACTTTTAGTCAAAGTTTCCTTTTGTGAAATAGGTTGATGGAGGAGCCTGCTGCATATGGAAAGTTAGGGCTGGCCAACCTTTTGGAGCTAAGAGAAGAGTGTTTGAGGGAGTTTCATTTTTTTGATGCTTACAGAAGCATAAAACAGAGGTACGCGTCATCTGTCAAATTAATGCTTGTTCCTTTCTTTCGAATATAGTATTATTCAATTCTATTTCCTTTTTACTGCATGAAGTATCAGCCTTGTAAAAGTGGTCTTTGCTAAAACGATATATCTCTATATTGAAAGGCCTCTTAGATATAGGTTTGTGTATCAATTACTTGATACTTTACTTGAGAAAATTGATATGCATGTGCACCAATAGGTCTTCTGTCGTAGTTTTCCTTCCCAACTTTTGTTTTGTGTCAATAGGGAAAATGAGGCATCGCTCGCTGTTTTACCTGATCTTTTGATGGAGCTTGACGGCATGACTGAGGTATGTATTACTAGATGTACCACACATATTCTCCCCTTACTAGAAGGAAGAGGATCATAGTTATGGAAGCTTGTCAAGTATGAGTTATATTCTCAATATTAGTAATTTATATTAATAATCCATCATCGTCGTCGTCATCATTGTCATATTATTGTATTTTTCATAATTGTTGTTCCTTTTTTTCCTTTTCATGAAATTTATTGGACTAATTTTAGATGTCATCTCTATCGTAGTTGGGGGAAACAATTTTGGATCCTCGCTTCTTGCTAAGTGGCACTTGCTATCCTAATAATTGTGCACCGTTCTCTTACAGGAAACAAGATTGCTTATGCTCATTGAAGGTGTACTTGCTGCAAACATCTTTGATTGGGGTTCACGTGCCTGTGTTGATCTGTATCTTAAAGGAACCATTATTGAAATATATAGAATGAGCCGCAAGAAGATGCAAAGACCTTGGCGGGCAAGTAAAATGAAAAGACTTCTCTTATGGAGAGCAGACATTGAACTTATGTTACAATTGTTCCAAAAAACTCTTGAAATAGAGGATCCTGATTTATGATGCTTTTTTCCTTTATATTTTAGGTGGATGATTTTGATGCTTTTAAGGCGAGAATGCTAGGCTCTAGAGATAAGAAGACTCCCCCATATAAAAGAGCATTGCTATTTGTGGATAATTCAGGTGCTGATGTTGTCTTGGGAATGCTTCCTCTTGCTCGAGAGCTTCTCCGACGTGGAACTGAAGTAAGTCATTTGTCCAACTTAATGAATAAAATGGTACAGAAACGCCAAGAAAATGACCATGTTAGAAAATCATCATCTAGAAAAGCCTTGATTTATCTAACAAGCATCAGTTGTGTATTATTTGGCAAGATGTTCGAACTGAGCCCTGTGGATGAAATTTTGTATGCCGATATCCAATGCTATGAACCATTAGATTGGGTGCTATTCCCAAGCATGTATGGATTCTCTGGCACGTGTTCTCATAATTGTTTCTAGCTGAAGAATGGTCATTATCATATTCCATATTCAGAAATTCACATAAGAAATTTTTTTCGCTTGGGATGCTGGATTGCCACCATGTATGTTTTGTTGATTCCCAGATATAGAACGTGTGTCTTATCTTCTTTATATGTGTATATATGTACACAAAGAAAACACCTCGTAGTGGTGGGGGTTCTGGCATAAACCCCTACCTATTCATTAGTAAGAATTAAGAATTACAACCCGGGAGGGGGGGCGGGGGCTGGAGGGACACGTACCTTCCTCCAGAACTGCATCAATTCTATGTCTAGAAGTAAGTCAATTGTATATTTGTATGTCTCAATAGTGAGAAAGAATAATGAGAATACTTTTGCAGGTAGTGCTAGTAGCAAACTCCCTTCCTGCACTGAACGATGTTACTGCCATGGAGTTGCCTGATATTGTGGCTGAAGCTGCCAAGGTATCTTGATCTCTATGCGAGGACATTGAATTACTACCTTCTTAAACGCTGCTACTCGAGTATAATTACTTTCTACCTGCTCTGTCTCTTCTTTTATTGATTATATGCAAATTTCAAGCTTGTGTGATGTGCCATATTTTTACTTGATAAGTACTATAAAGCACCTGATTTGCGTTCCCAGCATAATTTGATTAAGAACATATAACTAGCACATACCCTCTATTGTGTATTTACCCGGGTACCTGAACAACATATCTTTCGCAGTATATCCCCTTCATTGTTCTGAATTAACTTTGAAACTAGATGCCCAATTTGGAGGCCTTGCAATTGACTCATAAGGAATTGATTATTCTGGTCTGTAGCATTGTGACATTCTTCGAGGAGCTGCTGAAGCGGGAGGCTTACTTGTGGATGCAATGAGTAGCATGCAAGATAGGCTTGACAAAAGTTCGTCCTCAGTACCTTTGATGGTTGTTGAGAATGGATGCGGCGGTCCATGCATAGACTTAAGGCAAGTCAGCTCTGAGTTAGCTGCTGCAGCAAGAGATGCTGATCTGGTATGCTCTTTTTCCCTCACTGAAATTCCCTTGAACAAAATTTACGAAGATAATAGCTAATATGTTATAGTCGTAAGATTCACTTTTTATCTGCCCATGCATCAATGTGCTGTTGAGGGTTGTTTCCTTTGTCTTACCTTTTATATCACACCTTTTATCTGTCTTCATTATATTCAGGTAGTTTGCCCTGCCCTCTCAGTCAAGATGGGTTCATTTCCTCTTTAACTGTTGCCAACTAGTTTAGGCACATGTGTGCATGTATATGCGCCCGGGTGTGTATTTGTTTTGATAGCATGAAAAAGACTTGATCTCACAGACTTCACGGGTGCTTTGTATTATCTAGGTAATTTTGGAAGGAATGGGACGAGCTTTGCATACCAACTTCAAGGCACGGTTTAGATGTGATGCTCTCAAGGTAACTTCTACTGTCCTGTACAATGTCTAACTTTTGGATGAAAGAGGAACGTTTTGCCTGTTCATTTGTATTAACAGTTGCTATATACGCAGTCTACGAGAATTTTAACTATTTTACTTAGTTTTATAAACCAACTTCCTCCCATTGCCAATTTGTTTGCAGCTTGCAATGGTGAAGAACCAGCGGTTGGCAGAAAAGCTGATTGGAGGGAATATATACGACTGTGTCTGCAGATTTGAACCCGCCAGTTGAAAGCCGTTGCTTTCTTTTCATGTTGTCGAGCTTTCTTTCGCATCATTTTCCCATTTGACCAGATATTTTTCTTCCCCCTAAACTTGATATCCTTTGCCAGCAAGAATTTAGGTAAACAACATTCGGATATTTATCATAGGCTGGAAAAAGTACACTAGCGAACGCGCCCTTTTCGGGGATTGTTTGAAAATAGCATAAATAACTTGCACATTGCAGATGTATTAAACAAAAACGCAGTTGCCAACTGTGACTTCGTATTACAATGTAAAAAAATATTGTATCTTCTTTGTTTTGGTCAATTTCATTGTCTTTCTGTTTTTGTCTACCAAATTGGTACCTGGATCCCATATCTTGTTTGTTTACAGAGAACTGATTTCTGAAAAAACATTGCGTTCATCAGGCTCTCACAATGATGTGATCTGTCATTGACAAAAGGAAGAGTCTCTCCTGATTTTTGTCATCAATTCAAGAAATCCAAATAGAATGATATTTCTCTTTCTGCTGGTAAATTGCGTAATGTCTCCATTGACGGACGGAGTCTTTCCTTATTTTTATCATCATTTCACGAAATTCAAACAAAATGATCTCTCTTTCTACGGGTAAATTGCATAATGTCCCGATTAACAGATATTAGATTTTCATAATAATGTGGTCTGCCATTGATAGATGGAAGAGTCTCTCAATCTCTCTTTCTGCAGATAAACTGTGTAATGTCCCTTGTAGTTCGCTTAAAGTGCATAATACCCCTCCGGTACTATAATTAGCTCATAATCCCCCCGTACTCTTTTAGTTTCTTTTCAAAGAGATTCTTTTGCAGTCCAGTAAAGGTGAACATCTATCTTCCTATAATTTTGGGCTTTTTATTGAGACTTTTGTGCAGTCTTTAATTGCATAATTCGAGTGTTAACTTTGTACATTTTAGCAATTCATCTTCAATAGATTAGCTTCCTAAATTGTTGTGATGCACATTGCTTTGACTTGATTTACAAAAGAATTTTAACAATATCATGCTTTGACTAAAAAATCACCAATCAACTTTGTAGTCGTTGATAATAATGGGGAAAGGGAAAGCCAAAAACAATGGCTTCACCAATCAAGGAAAACGATTTTGATCTTATCTCCAATACTTATTTGATCTTCACACTTTAATCACTCTCGAAAAGGAATTTATTGATTCTCTCTGAATTGACCCTAGATGCAAGAATTTACTTCACATGCAAGGTATTTCTAGTACTTTATAGAGAAGAGAAGATATATCATTGATATTTGTAATCAATAATTAGTTTTGACTTGGAGAAGAAATAACAGTATTTTATTGTTCCCATAAATCACTAGATATAATTGGTCTCACTTTAATAGGGTAAGATTTGATTTGATTTGATTACAAAGTCAGTGGACAAAGGTGCAATTATTTCATCACATTTATAAAAACTAGAGTGAAATAGGTGAATTCACTACAACAATTCACAAGAATTAATTTATATTGTAAGGTACTCTCCAATAGATGCTCCAAAGTGACTCCCTATCCTACAAGTAGGGAGGGGATTGATGAATTTTGTTTCAGTTGATCTCCTATCTCATCTCCTAAGTTGTAGGGGATCCCTATATTAATTTTTATCTTCTCTATATATATAGGGAAGAAAATATCATCCCCTACCCTATCCCGCAAACATTAAACTATAAATATTAAATATTTAATAAACAATAAAATTAATACAAAATAATATTATAAAATATAAATAATAAAATATCGTCATGAAAATTGTACAAATATAAATTAAAAATTATTATTTTTATTTAAATTGTTAAAAAATAATATTATGAAATATAAATAGTAAAATATCGTTATGAAAAATAAAAAAATATAAGTAAAAATTAGAAGTCATAAAAAAAGTGTTAAATTAAATAATAAAAAATATTATTAAAAATAAAAATTTATGTTAGCAATTAAAAATAGAATATAAACGAGAAAAATGAACATACATAAAAAATATATATATATTAAAGTGATATGTTTAATTAAAATAATGAGAAAATATTGAAATAAAATAAAAACATGAAATCATTAAAATAGGAAAGCTGTTGGAGTAAAATTAGAATATAAATTCCCTAGAGTAAGGGACTGATTAAATGTAGGGAAATTGTTAGAGTAAAATTGAAATAAATGATCCTTAGATGTAAGAAAAGTAATACGAATCCCTTACATGTAAGGAAAAAAATAGATAAATTGTTAAAGTTAACCTAATAATTTTCTCAAGATTAATGCCTACTACGATAATTCACCTGTGCTGTGATTTGGCATTCTTACAAAATTAAAAAGCTTTTGTCACATCAAATAGAGATAATCAACATCATTTACTAACTTTGATGATTACTCAATCATTTATGGAATTTTTTGTTTTGTAGTTTGTACTGAGGTACTTCAGTTAGCAATTTAATGATCTCACGCGTTATTGCTATAACGCTATTTTAAGTCAACGGTCGTCATCACTACGGTTTTGTTTGCATTGGGGAGTTTGGGGGGAAATGATTTGATTTGGAGTGATTTTTAATTTTTGCACTTGTTTGGTTTGGAGGGTTTTGAGGGTGAGGTGACTAAGAGTAATTTGTAAATTTATTTAATGGGATGATTTTGAAATCACCCCAAATTGGGGTCAAAGCAGGAAAAAGGAAAAATTGAAGCAAGCAAATGACAATATAACCCTTTAGTTCTTTTGGAAATTACACTGCTGCCACTCCTGACCTAATCTTTTCGTTTCTCTGTTTTTTTTTTTGTCATTTTTCTTTATGTAATGGATCAGACCTTTTAAAGGAAAAAAAAAAAAAAAAAAAAAAGAGATCAAATCTTTTTTTAAAAAAAATTCAGCTCTATGGATATCAAATGAGCGCATATTTGTCAATATGGTTATAAAATTTATTCATCTCTTTTATTTTCTATCCAATTCAAACAAAGAATACACATAATCCTTTATGAAACTTTCTTTTACAATTTTATTCAATCCAAACAAGAGTTAATCCTCTTCTTTTTTTTCTTTTATTATTAAATCCTCTCATTTCCTTTATTATTTTTTTCTTTCGAATCCAAACAATACCTAAATGTTTGGTCAACAGTTCTGGAAAGGCTATATAATTGGATAATTAATTTCTTCACGTTTGATTTCAAGTGAATTGAAGTTTTAATTGGCTGAAATATTGGAAACTTTTTAATAATAAGTGAAGACTCGATTTAAAAGTTGAAGTTATTATAAATAGTTTGTATACTAAAAGTTTGATGTCCTCAACAAGTTTCGTCACGTGCAAATAAGAGTTTTAATTTATGTAGTAAACAAGATGATAATCACGAGATTTGAACCTACACTTTAAAAACGAGTACTAAGTTTTGATTCCAACAATCCTCCTCAAATGACTAATACATTAGGCTATCCTTACCAGAGTCTCTAAATCATGAGTCTCTAAAAATTATTTTACAGACTTTTAACAAAATAGAGACCCTACCTAAAAGTTTAGTTACTTTTTGGATCTTTAAAAATTTTCCAACCACATTAGTCTTTGGATCTCTATTTTAGAGATTCTTTTAATTTTTCAACATAATCTAATTTTGTGCTACTTTTTCGTGAATTTTTAGTACTTGATTTTTTTATATACTTATAAATTCATAATTTTTTTTTTACGAACATTTCAACCTAAAAATTAATTAATTCAGACAACGACTATATTTTGCCAAATACTATATCGTTGACTATACTCGATTACAACAACGTTAATTTTCAAGAAACCAGAATAGCGGCCATTGGATATGATGTTTCCTCGATGATCTCATCCATTAATTTGTTATCATGAAACAAAATATCTTATCCAAATGAAGGCCTTTGGATTGAGTTTTCTTTAAACGATCTGGGTCGTCCATTCATTATCATCAATGAAATCTCTCATCCAAAATAAAGGCCTTTAGATTGGATTTCCAACTAAAAGATCTCAGTCGTCCATTCATTATCATCAATGAAGTCTCTCATCCAAAATAAAGACCTTTGGATTGAATTTCCAACTAAACGATCTCGGTCGTCCATTCTTTATTATCAATGAAACTTTTATCCAAAATAAAGGCCTTTCGATTGGATTTTCAACTTAAATCTCGTCCGTCCATTTCAATCTTATCTAAATATATCTCTCATCCCCACAAAGACCATTGGATTGGATTCTCCATGACCGATCTCGTACGTCCATTTTTTATCCTTTAGTCACTCATACAATTATATATAATACATATCCAATACTTTCACAATCACCATAATCAAACACCACAACTCTCAACACTCACTCTAAACTCTACATCCCACATTCTAAAATGTCCAACCAAGGAGGTGAGCCCGATTCCCTTCCATTTGATGAAAATGTCCGGATCCATCAAAATAACCGTCGTCGTGGTCATGCGATGATGATGACCATGTTCAATCAACACCAATCGATGATGCACCACAGATAGGATATACCACTAACGGCAGAAATTATAGTCAAGGATATTATTTGGCTGAAAAACCAGAAAGATCACAACTCCAATCGGAAGAAAAAAAGTAAGCTTGGTTTTCTGCCATGTGGTGGTTTTTTGTCATGGGGGGTGCGTGGGTCATGTGGGGGTGGTGATGCTGTGGGTAGGGGAAGGGGCGGAGATGGTGACGAAGGGAGTGGGGGATGGTGATGGTGATGGTGGCGATAGTGTGATGGTGGCGATGGTTTTGATGGTGTGACGGTGGCAATGGTGGCGATGATGGCGATGGTGACGGTGATAATGGCGATGGTGAGGGTGGCGATGATGGCGATGGTGAGGGTGGTGATGGGGTGAGGGCGGCTGGCAGTGAATCAGAGGGAAATGAAATGGGGAGGGGGGTAGGGTTTGATTTATATATATATATATATATTTTTAACTGATTTTTTTGTTGTTTTTTTTTATTTAAAAAATTATGTTATTTAATTTATTACTTTTATTTCTTAAAGTACGTTTTTTTTTTAAATTTTATTCATTAAAAAAAAATTTTTACAATATTTTATCTTAATATTATTTAAATTTATATTTTTTGTAATTTTATTCAATTATTTTTTTTGAGTTTGATATAATTTTATTCAATTTTTTTTGTTGAGTTTTTGTTCTTCATATTATTTAAATTTATATTAATTTTATAATTTTTATTCAATTAAGTTTTTTATTTTTGTTTAATTTTTTTCTAAATATTTTCTTCATATTATTTAAATTTAAATTTTTTATAATTTTATTCAATTTTTTTTGTTCAATTTTTTTTCTTCATATTATTTAAATTTATATTAATTGTCTAATTTTTATTCAATTAATTTTTTAAATTTTGTTGAATTTTTTTCTTCATATTATTTAAATTTATATTTTTTTTATAATTTTATTCAATTTTTTTTTGTCGAATTTTTTTTCTTCATATTATTTAAATTTATATTAATTGTCTAATTTTTATTCAATTAATTTTTTTAATTTTGTTGTATTTTTTTCTAAATATTATTTTAATTTAAATTTTTGTTAATTTTATTTAATTTGTTATTTGTTTAATTTTTGTTCTTCATATTATTTAAATTTTAATTAATTGTATAATTTTTATTCAATTAATTTTGTTGAATTTTTTTCTAAGAATTATTTATAATTGTATTCAGTTTTTTATTTGTTGAATTTTTGTTCTTCATATTATTTAAATTTTAATTAATTGTATAATTTTTATTCAATTAATTTTTTTAATTTTGTTGAATTTTTTTTCTTCATATTATTTAAATGTACATATATATATATATTTTTTGCTTGAAGTTGTAATTTTTTCATTAAATTTTTTTTTCTTCAGCTATGGATTCCGGCAAAGGAGTTAGGGGCCGCAATTTCACTATTGAAGAAGATATCGCGTTATGCCGCGCATACCTTGCAATTAATGAAGACCTAATTACAGGCCGAAACCAAATATCAGCAACAATGTGGACGCAAATCTTTATGAAATTCGAAGAATTTCACCCTCCAACGACTCTGTTGCAAAAGAGAACTGCAAAATCTCTAAAATCACGATGGACCCCGATAAACAAAAAAAGCACGAAATTTGCGGAGTATCTTGCTCAATCTCAAATGAGACCGCAGAGTGGAGCAAATGCAAGAGATATTGTGTGTTTTATGCAGCAAAATATGTTGATTTAGTTTTATTTTTTTTTAAAATACTCATGGTGATCTACTTTTTTGTTTTTTCAGCTTGATGATGCCAAACGACTTTACGCTAATGTTATAGGAGAGAATTTCAACCTTGATCATTGTTGGTCGATATTACAACACAGTCAAAAGTGGAGAAAGATTACCGAATTCCACCAAGGTCAAAATGCATCTCAAGAGGGTACACCGCTTTCTTTTGAAGATGACTCTCCATATGAGTTGGTGCCCGAAACCCAATATGAACCATCATCCTCGAGGCCAATTGGAAGAGAAAAGGCAAAAAAATTACAAAAGGGCAAGGATGTTGCGACAGAGATCGTTCAGCAAGGAAGAGCAATGCAAAAACTTATGAAAGAGTACAAAGAGAGTTCTGACCGGGCAACAGAGTATAGCATAATGTCGACGAAGACTTCGACTATCGAGATTCCGGCCAGAAGAGCGTGGATGATTGACCAACAAAACAAAATCATCACCAAGAGGTCATCTCGTTCTATCAACTTTGACGATGATGGTTATCATCCTCAAATGCCTTGAATTGTTGTATTGTTATATTGTTGTTGTTTCTACGTGTGTTGTACTATTAGTTTATCTACATATGTTGTACTGTTGTAATCTAATTGAATCTGTATTTGATTTGAGAAATTTGTGTACAATTAATTTTTACACCGTTATTAATTTTTTTTTTAAAAGAAACACAAACAGTTAATTTATTAAACCAGGACTTAAAGGACAAGAACAGTACAACTATTGATGTCACACATTGAGATCTCGTGTACGAAACTCGTTGCAAACATGCTCAACTAGATCACTTCGGAATATATAGTAAGCCGTTTCGTTTGTCACCTGACGGCGATTGTTCAAATACTCAGTAATTGTTATGGGATTTCATGCATGTTCCATAAGGGCCTCTTCTACATGGTAAAGTGATGGATCATCGTTGAAATCATCTCCTTCTTCCTTGCGATTATCTTCTACAATCATATTATGCAGAATGCTACAAGTCTTCATAATTTCTCCAATATCACGTTCGTGCCAGAAACGATATGGACCTTTTATAATCTCGAATCTACTCTGAAGGATACCAAATGCCCGCTCGACATCCTTACGATAGGCTTGTTGCAACCTATTGAAAAGCATCTTATCATGCTCACGTGCATCTGGAAATGCTTGGACAATTGTGGACCAGCGAAGATATATACCGTCAGCCAAATAATATCCTTGACTATAATTTCTGCCGTTAGTGGTATATCCTATCTGTGGTGCATCATCGATTGGTGTTGATTGAACATGGTCATCATCATTGCATGACCACGACGACGGTTAATTTGATGGATCCGGACATTTTCATCAAATGGAAGAGAATCGGGCTCGCCTCCTTGGTTGGACATTTTAGAATGTGGGATATAGAGTTTAGAGTGAGTGTTGAGAGTTGTGGTGTTTGATTATGGTGATTGTGAAAGTGTTGGATATGTACTATATATAATTGTATGAGTGGCTAAAGGATATAAAATGGACGTACGAGATCGGCCATGGAGAATCCAATCCAATGGTCTTTGTAGGGTTGAAAGATTTCTTTAGATAAGATTGAAATTGACGGACGAGATTTAAGTTGAAAATCCAATCGAAAGGCCTTTATTTTGGATAAAAGTTTCATTGATAATAAAGAATGGACGACCGAGATCGTTTAGTTGGAAATTCAATCCAAAGGGCTTTATTTGGGATGATAGATTGCATTGATGATAATGAATGGACGACTGAGATCTTTTAGTTGGAAATCCAATCTAAAGGCCTTTATTTTGGATGAGAGATTTCATTGATGATAATGAATGGACGACCCAGATCATTTAAAGAAAACTCAATCCAAAGGCCTTCATTTGGATAAGATATTTTGTTTTATGATAACAAATTAATAGATGAGATCATCGAGGAAACATCATATCCAATGGCAGCTATTCTGGTTTCTTGAAAATTAACGTTGTTGTAATCGAGTATAGTTAATGATATAGTATTTGGCAAAATATAGTCGTTGTTTGAATTAATTAATTTTTAGGTTGAAATGTTCGTAAAAAAAAAAATTATGAATTTATAAGTATATAAAAAAATCAAGTACTAAAAATTCACGAAAAAGTAGCACAAAATTAGATTATGTTGAAAAATTAAAAGAATCTCTAAAATAGAGACCCAAACACTAATGTTGTTGGAAAATTTTTAAAGATCTAAAAAGTAACTATACTTTTAGGTAGGGTCTCTATTTTGTTAAAAGTCTGTACAATAATTTTTAGAGACTCATGATTTAGAGATTCTGGTAAGGATAGCCTAATGTATTAGTCATTTGAGGAGGATTGTTGGAATCAAAACTTAGTACTCGTTTTTAAAGTGTAGGTTCAAATCTCGTGATTATCATCTTGTTTACTACATAAATTAAAACTCTTATTTGCACGTGACGAAACTTGTTGAGGACATCAAACTTTTAGTATACAAACTATTTATAATAACTTCAACTTTTAAATCGAGTCTTCACTTATTATTAAAAAGTTTCCAATATTTCAGCCAATTAAAACTTCAATTCACTTGAAATCAAACGTGAAGAAATTAATTATCCAATTATATAGCCTTTCCAGAACTGTTGACCAAACATTTAGGTATTGTTTGGATTCGAAAGAAAAAAATAATAAAGGAAATGAGAGGATTTAATAATAAAAGAAAAAAAAGAAGAGGATTAACTCTTGTTTGGATTGAATAAAATTGTAAAAGAAAGTTTCATAAAGGACTATGTGTATTCTTTGTTTGAATTGGATAGAAAATAAAAGAGATGAATAAATTTTATAACCATATTGACAAATATGCGCTCTTTTGATATCCATAGAGCTGAATTTTTTTTAAAAAAAGATTTGATCTCTTTTTTTTTTTTTTTTTTCCTTTAAAAGGTCTGATCCATTACATAAAGAAAAATGACAAAAAAAAAAAACAGAGAAATGAAAAGATTAGGTCAGGAGTGGCAGCAGTGTAATTTCCAAAATAACTAAAGGGTTATATTGTCATTTGCTTGCTTTAATTTTTCCTTTTCCCTGCTTTGACCCCAATTTGGGGTGATTTGAAAATCATCCCATTAAATAATTTTACAAATCACTCTTAATCACCTCACCCTCAAAACCCTCCAAACCAAACAAGTGCAAAAATTAAAAATCACTCCAAATCAAATCATTTCCCCCCAAACTCCCCAATGCAAACAAAACCGTAGTGATGACGACATAACGCGTGAGATCATTAAATTGCTAACTGAAGTACCTCAGTACAAACTACAAAACAAAAAATTCCATAAATGATTGAGTAATCATCAAAGTTAGTAAATGATGTTGATTATCTCTATTTGATGTGACAAAAGCTTTTTAATTTTGTAAGAATGCCAAATCACAGCACAGGTGAATTATCATAGTAGGCATTAATCTTGAGAAAATTATTAGGTCAACTTTAACAATTTATCTATTTTTTTTCTTACATGTAGAGGATTCGTATTACTTTTCTTACATCTAGAGATCATTTATTTTAATTTTACTCTAACAATTTCCCTACATTTAATCAGTCCCTTACTCTAGGGAATTTATATTCTAATTTTACTCCAACAGCTTTCCTATTTTAATGATTTCATGTTTTTATTTTATTTCAATATTTTCTCATTATTTTAATTAAACATATCACTTTAATATATATATTTTTTATGTATGTTCATTTTCCTCGACAATATTCTATTTTTAATTGCTAACATAAATTTTTATTTTTAATAATATTTTTTATTATTTAATTTAACACTTTTTTTATGACTTCTAATTTTTACTTATATTTTTTCATTTTTCATGACGATATTTTACTATTTATATTTCATAATATTATTTTTTAACAATTTAAATAAAAATAATAATTTTTAATTTATATTTGTACAATTTTCATGACGATATTTTATTATTTATATTTTATAATATTATTTTGTATTAATTTTATTGTTTATGAAATATTTAATATTTATAGTTTAATGTTTGCGGGATAGGGTAGGGGATGAGATTTTCTTCCCTATATATAGAGAAGATAAAAATTAATATAGGGATCCCCTACAATTTAGGGGATGAGATAAGAGATCAATTGAAACAAAATTCATCAATCCCCTCCCTACTTGTAGGATAGGGAGTCAGTTTGGAGCATCTATTGGAGAGTACCTTACAATATAAATTAATTCTTGTGAATTGTTGTAGTGGATTCACCCATTTCACTCTAGTTTTTATAAATGTGATGAAATAATTGCACCTTTGTCCACTGACTTTGTAATCAAATCAAATCAAATCTTACCCTATTAAAGTGAGACCAATTATATCTAGTGATTTATGGGAACAATAAAATACTGTTATTTATTCTTCAAGTCAAAACTAATTATTGATTACAAATATCGATGATATATCTTCTCTTCTCTATAAAGTACTAGAAATAGCTTGCATGTGAAGTAAATTCTTGCATCTAGGGTCAATTAAGAGAGAATCAATAAATTCCTTTTCGAGAGTGATTAAAGTGTGAAGATCAAATAAGTATTGGAGATAAGATCAAAATCGTTTTCCTTGATTGGTGAACCCATTGTTTTTGGCTTTCCCTTTCCCCATTATTATCAACGACTACAAAGTTGATTGATGATTTTTTAGTCAAAGCATGATATTGTTAAAATTCTTTTGTAAATCAAGTCAAAGCAATGTGCATCACAACAATTTAGGAAGCTAATCTATTGAAGATGAATTGCTAAAATGTACAAAGTTAACACTCGAATTATGCAATTAAAGACTGCACAAAAGTCTCAATAAAAAGCCCAAAATTATAGGAAGATAGATGTTCACCTTTACTGGACTGCAAAAGAATCTCTTGAAAAGAAACTAAAAGAGTACGGGGGGATTATGAGCTAATTATAGTACCGGAGGGGTATTATGCACTTTAAGCGAACTACAAGGGACATTACACAGTTTATCTGCAGAAAGAGAGATTGAGAGACTCTTCCATCTATCAATGGCAGACCACATTATTGTGAAAATCTAATATCTGTTAATCGGGACATTATGCAATTTACCCGTAGAAAGAGAGATCATTTTGTTTGGATTTCGTGAAATGATTATAAAAATAAGGAAAGACCCCGTCCGTCAATGGAGACATTACGCAATTTACCAGCAGAAAGAGAAATATCATTCTATTTGGATTTCTTGAATTGATGACAAAAATCAGGAGAGACTCTTCCTTTTGTCAATGACAGATCACATCATTGTGAGAGCCTGATGAACGCAATGTTTTTTCAGAAATCAGTTCTCTGTAAACAAACAAGATATGGGATCCAGGTACCAATTTGGTAGACAAAAACAGAAAGACAATGAAATTGACCAAAACAAAGAAGATACAATATTTTTTTACATTGTAATACGAAGTCACAGTTGGCAACTGCGTTTTTGTTTAATACATCTGCAATGTGCAAGTTATTTATGCTATTTTCAAACAATCCCCGAAAAGGGCGCGTTCGCTAGTGTACTTTTTCCAGCCTATGATAAATATCCGAATGTTGTTTACCTAAATTCTTGCTGGCAAAGGATATCAAGTTTAGGGGGAAGAAAAATATCTGGTCAAATGGGAAAATGATGCGAAAGAAAGCTCGACAACATGAAAAGAAAGCAACGGCTTTCAACTGGCGGGTTCAAATCTGCAGACACAGTCGTATATATTCCCTCCAATCAGCTTTTCTGCCAACCGCTGGTTCTTCACCATTGCAAGCTGCAAACAAATTGGCAATGGGAGGAAGTTGGTTTATAAAACTAAGTAAAATAGTTAAAATTCTCGTAGACTGCGTATATAGCAACTGTTAATACAAATGAACAGGCAAAACGTTCCTCTTTCATCCAAAAGTTAGACATTGTACAGGACAGTAGAAGTTACCTTGAGAGCATCACATCTAAACCGTGCCTTGAAGTTGGTATGCAAAGCTCGTCCCATTCCTTCCAAAATTACCTAGATAATACAAAGCACCCGTGAAGTCTGTGAGATCAAGTCTTTTTCATGCTATCAAAACAAATACACACCCGGGCGCATATACAGACACACATGTGCCTAAACTAGTTGGCAACAGTTAAAGAGGAAATGAACCCATCTTGACTGAGAGGGCAGGGCAAACTACCTGAATATAATGAAGACAGATAAAAGGTGTGATATAAAAGGTAAGACAAAGGAAACAACCCTCAACAGCACATGGATGCATGGGCAGATAAAAAGTGAATCTTACGACTATAACATATTAGCTATTATCTTCGTAAATTTTGTTCAAGGGAATTTCAGTGAGGGAAAAAGAGCATACCAGATCAGCATCTCTTGCTGCAGCAGCTAACTCAGAGCTGACTTGCCTTAAGTCTATGCATGGACCGCCGCATCCATTCTCAACAACCATCAAAGGTACTGAAGACGAACTTTTGTCAAGCCTATCTTGCATGCTACTCATTGCATCCACAAGTAAGCCTCCCGCTTCAGCAGCTCCTCGAAGAATGTCACAATGCTACAGACCAGAATAATCAATTCCTTATGAGTCAATTGCAAGGCCTCCAAATTGGGCATCTAGTTTCACAGTTAATTCAGAACAATGAAGGGGATATACTGCGAAAGATATGTTGTTCAGGTACCCAGGTAAATACACAATAGAGGGTATGTGCTAGTTATATGTTCTTAATCAAATTATGCTGGGAACGCAAATCAGGTGCTTTATAGTACTTATCAAGTAAAAATATGGCACATCACACAAGCTTGAAATTAGCATATAATCAATAAAAGAAGAGACAGAGCAGGTAGAAAGTAATTATACTCTTGAGTAGCAGCGTTTAAGAAGGTAGTAATTCAATGTCCTCGCATAGAGATCAAGGTACCTTGGCAGCTTCAGCCACAATATCAGGCAACTCCATGGCAGTAACATCGTTCAGTGCAGGAAGGGAGTTTGCTACTAGCACTACCTGCAAAAGTATTCTCATTATTCTTTCTCACTATTGAGACATACAAATATACAATTGACTTACTTCTAGACATAGAATTGATGCAGTTCTGGAGGAAGGTACGTGTCCCTCCAGCCCCCGCCCCCGCCCCCCCTCCCGGGTTGTAATTCTTAGTTCTTACTAATGAATAGGTAGGGGTTTATGCCAGAACCCCCACCACTACGAGGTGTTTTCTTTGATTGATAATAATTAAAAAAATTCAAAAAGTTGAACAAAAATACAAAACCTTTTTTGTTAATGGGGGTAATTTCGTTTTTTATAACATTTGACTAACAAAGTTTAACGGTAGTACAAATTGGGGCAAGTATGTCACGTTTTCAATAACACAGGGTTCATGGTGTTACTTTTTAAAATATAGGGTCTTTGACGCAACTTTTGAAAAATACAAGAGGTTATGATGCATTTACTCAAAAGTAAATAAGGCAAATATCTGGGTTTTAACGGAAAAAAACGAATTCTCAGATTCAGCTGTAGGGACGGTTAAAACATTGGCCCCAACATAGACCAGCGTGGAGATGTGTGTAAGAGTTTGAAGCGCTGACAATGTATCTTTTTCTACAACAACGCGTTACTTTGGAGACCCCACTTTCTTGTAAAATATTACAATCTATGAAAAATACTGTGCATGGATATAGGATAAAAGCCACTACAATAAAAGCCAAAAACAAAATTCTACTCTCATTAGCGTCAAACTAAAGCTTCATCAAAGATAGGAAAAATGTCTGATGTTCCACCTTTCATTGGTAAGAACAACTTTGGATCACTGCAAAGCAACAGTTCAGAAGATGAGTTGATAAGTGTATCCACTTTGAGAAAGTAAGTCAACTCGTTATCTTGTTTAGCCTTGTTGTGCGAGATAAAGAGGGCAGTGTGGTGTACGAAATTCTTGTACATGTACGATGGGGAAGGGTTATATAAAATTGGAAATTCAGCAGAGAAGGAATATGGGTTTTGCTATTTTGGGTGAATATTCTTGTTCCAAATGTGTTTTAAATCTTGAAAAGTTAAGGGCTTGTTTAGAGTGGTTTTTAAAAACTGTTTTTTTTTTTTGAAAATAAGAAAATAAAAAAACTTGTTTGGATGGAATTGTTTTGAAAATTTATTTTCAAAAAGCTGAACATTATTTTTGGTGAATATTCTTTTTTATGTTCTTAAAAATTATTAATTAAATTGGAATTAAAATTAGGTAAATTTTATTATCAAATCAAATTAATCGATTTGAAACTAAAATTAGTTAATTTTTAACTATTAAATTAATATTTTTTAATTATTAAATTAATATTTCTAATTATTAAATTCATTAAGAATAATTAATTTAAAATGTGTTAAAGAGTCGGGAGGGGGGGGGGGGCGGGGGGGTGGGGGTTGGGAAGGTGTTATAGGGGCTGGAGGGGTGAAGGAAGAGAACAAGAACACATGAAAACATAGTTTCTAGTTTAATATGGGGTTTGCTTTTCTTTTTTGAGTGAATATTCTTGTTTCAAGTTCTTTTATTCATGTGGGTATTCATTTGCTTTTTAAACTTATTCTTGAAATGTTTTTAATTTGGTGATATTGGTTGGTTTTAGTTTTTTTCTTTAAATGTCCTTTCTTATTTGTTTCTGCATGTTCTGCTTGATACTATGCGATGATAAGCAAATATTGAAACTATTAAGTAACCACAGCATATATTTATATATATATATTTTTTATTGTCTTCCACACACACTTTCAAGTACAGACAGAGATTCATTTTTGAGTGTTGTATGTGTCGGGATTTTTTTTTATATTATTTTTAAATAGCTAGTGGCAATATTTGAACCCAAGCCCAGTTAGTAATCTGGGACCTAATTTAAAAAGTTTAAGAGGGGCTTATTGTATTTATTTATTATTCTCAACATGAATCAATAGAGAATTTATTTATTATTTGCTTTTTCTAGTGAATATTCTCGTTCCAAGTGCTTTTATCAATGTTTGTATTGTATTGGTTGCTTTTTGACTTATTCTTGGAATGTTTCGATTCCTTTTTTGTTTTCTATTTACTATTTTTATAGGATTGTGAAGCAAGAAATTCAGCTGATGATGGAAGAAAAGCTAGAAGTGATGATGATTCGTATATTACGTACCAGTTTAGGGCCAACCATAGAGAATCCAATTCGACCAATCGTAAGTACCAAACATTACACTTCTTAATTCTTAGGGTAATTGGCTCAAATAGTCCTTAACGTTTGATTGTTTTGATATTTTAGTCTCAACGTTTCAAATTGGATATTTTAATCTTAAACGTTTTACAATAAGTACATCGTTAGTCCATTAATTCATTTCTGTTAAATTTGTACCATTAAGCTCACGTGTTTTGCAAGCCACGTGTAAAAAAAAAAGTGTAAAAAGTTAAAATAGTCATTTAGCTTACAACTCATTTTCTTATCTTTTATAAAATCTCATCGTTAACCTTGCATGTTTTTTTTTTTTTTACGCGTGGCATGTGAAACATGTGAGGTTAACGGTACAAATTTAACAAAAATGAGCTAATGGACTAACGGTGTCCCTATTATAAAACGTTTAGGACTAAAGTGTCCGATTTAAAACGTTTGAGATCAAAATGTCAAAACAACCAAACGTTAAAGACTATTTGAGCTATTTACCCTAATTCTTATTTGTGCATCTATCTGAATATACATGTATGCGTATTTAGATGTTTGTTGATGTGCTATATATATAGAAGCGCACGCGTACACACACATAAATGTGCATATTTACATGTTTGTTGGTGTACTACATAAACAAGCGTATGTGCGCGTGCACACACACATAAATACATAATTATAAAATTTGCACATACAATCCGAATCAAACTAGACCAAATACATAATTATATGCGTGGGGCAGAGGGCTTGTAGTATCCCCTTTTCTTGATATATATACACACACATATATACATAGAGATATGCTTTCATGGATTCTCTTACTCTGGATACATGTATAAATGACTGTTCTAATAGAAGTGACATTTCTTGTTGAAGAGACAAGGTATAGAATAATTTTTAACTTCGCCAGCGTTATTGAATGATGGATTCTAAATCTAGTAATATATTACCTATATATTTATCAGTCTTCTAATGATTGACGTGTCCTTCCAGGTAAAAGAGCAAATCGAATCGGCAGTGGGGAAGTTCTTGGCTAGTGCCCAAATGCGAGAAACATACAATAGGTTGACAAGCATTTTTGTTTTTCTAGTACACGACTAATCAAATAAAATCGTCATTGTTAAAATGTCTATTTTGTGGCTGAGACATTTTGCACTTTTTACTCAGTAATTGCGAGAATGAGCAACCTACTTCTGAACCAAGGAGGCTGAGTTTACAATTCAGGAAAGAACTCTCTCTTCCAATCTTGACGGGGAAGGAAATCAAAGGAAAAGGATGCGATTTCATTGAAGTGGCTTTGGTTGATGATCTTTCTGGCAAGGTTGTTGAATCTGGGCCAGAAGCTTTTGCAGATGTGAAAATAGTTGCTCGTAAAGGAAATGAGGGTGAAGGTGATAATTTGACGACTGCAGATTTCAACAATAATATTGTTGGAGAAAGGAAAGACGAAAAGCCTCTACTTGTTGGAGATGTGGTCCTCAAACTGAATAAAGGCATTGGTGTTGTACGGAATATTAAGTTTAGAAATTCTAAAGACTGGCTGAAACAGAATTTATTCAAGCTATGTGCACGAGCGATAGGAACTTTTGATGGGATACACATAAGAGAAGCAAAAACAAAATATTTCCCTGTCAAGGATTGCAGAAATGAATGTAAGTGATTCTGTCATCTTTCTTCTCTGCATCTGATCTGGCACTCTGAATAGTATCTGTTAGATAGAAATAAGAACATTAGATTGAGAGAAACTTCATTAATAGCATTTATTCAGACTGAAGAACAATTCTTAATACGCAGATAAGAGAGTACAAGCCCTTGCCCTTAATTTAGTTTAGACACAGCTCGAATGCCGTTATGCATTAGTGCTTGAAGAGCATATCTAGCGGAACAAATATGATTACCTCGATAAGATATTCCCTTTAATCTTCCTTTATGCTAGAAGTAGCTTTTTTGTGGTCTTCTAGAATGCAACCGTGCTGGTGCTTTCGTAATTAGTAGTGATTGTATTCCTTCTATGGTTCCCCTTGAGTCTTACTGTTTTGTTCCCGAACTACTATGCATTTATTTAAGTGACTAAAAGGCGGTGGACAAGTACCAAAAATAAAAGAAAGTTTGTTGCTGAGATGAAAATTGTCAGTAACCAGCTATTTTTCTTTGTCATGGTATCTGGGCTACACATTTGTGAACATGGACAAAAATCTGTGTAAATTGGTCGATAGGGTCTTTTTCATGCTTAGATCTTTCCATTTGGACATGTGAGACAAACTGACCATGAGTAATCATAGAGATCCATCATTTTTATTTGACATAGTAGTATGTAAAATCATCTTCTTTTATCCCTCACTTTTGAAGCTTTATAATTGATAATTTCATGAGCTTTTGGATCAAAATTTTCTGCTTTTATGCTTTACTTGATGTCTTCCACATCTAAAAGGGATCATGTTGTTTACACTGTATCAAAATGGTAAGTATTTCCATTTATCCACAATCGATGTCCAATTAAGTTTATTCCCTGTGTACATGAGCGTGCCTTGAATTCTCTTTGTCATGTCCTCTCCTCTTTCTTTCGACCAATATATATAACTTGATATTTTGTGCTAACTATTACCAATGCAGACAAGCATGAAATTTATGGGAGGAAATAATATCATAATTTAGTGCTGTAATACAAATAGTAATGAAGAAATTTTGTGTATAGGATAAATTGAAAATACAAGAATATTTGGACTTGAAACTGATAAAGCTCTAGAGTTTTGATTGCCTTGTAAAGAAGCAACACACATAACCATTCTCAAAATTTTGTTATTTCTTTCCCTTTTGCAGACAATAAAAAGAGTGAAATTCCCAATCGATTTGATAAGGTTTGGAGATTGAAAAACATTGCCAAAAATAAAGATATTTGCAAGCGTCTGGAAAAGGAAAACATCAACACCGTGGAGGAATTCCTGCATGAACTCTTTAAAGACCCTGATCGGCTCAAACATGTAACTTCTTTCTGCTCTTTTCTCTGTGAACTATCCGAAACTTACTACTGGTATATCCAAACTTTTGCTTACTGCACCAACTATTTACTAGTTTCCAAAATGAGAACTATTACCACATATCTCTATGAATGGCTGCTTGCTTAGTCTACCTAATCTCTACAACGCAGAGGATATAAAAATTCCACTTTATCTTTATTAGTCAAACAAACAATTTTTCCTTGATTTACCTGTTCATCATCTAAAATTTAGTTGTGTGTAATGAATGAAAGGTTGACGTTCTTCAAAATCTGCAGCAATAACAAGTTTCTGTTTTGGAGTGATCTGCAGATTATTGAGTTTCTATTATTTTCTTTTCACCCTTCGCTGGCTGCAGATAGCTGGGATGAAACCAAAAAACTGGGAGATCACAGTGGCACATGCTCAAACATGCACAATAGATAAAAAAATGTCCTGTTATGCTGATTCTCAAAAAAAAGTGATGCACATAGAGGAGCTATCTGATGATGAAAAGGCATACTTCTTATTATCTTCGAAGTTTGTTTTTTCTTTTATTCGTAACCTTCTTCATTTCTTCTATACATTTTGTACTTTTGAACCAATCATCATTCATGATAAATTCTGATGACAGGCATATGCACACAAGTTGGCAATGGATGCACTTGATGACAGGAAAAATGTAGACTTTTCTGATGATGAAGCTTCTGCTCTCTATCACTTTTCTCCCTTGTATGCTTCTGTGGATCTTAGAAGCTCTCAAGGGCTGGAGCATCCTAGTGGCCAGACTATTGAGGCCTCGATCGGTGAATGTAACTATAACGAGTTTCATGCCTCTTCTCAGGACGTTTTTTCATCAATGAATTCTGCTGGAGGTACACCTAGTGAAATGCACTCTGTTCCACATAGTTGCAACACCTTTAATGTGATGGGTAACCAGCACCATATGGAACATGACATTCTCTCCCGAGCACCTGAAGACGTTCCCATAGAGAAGCAATCTGATAATGAAAAGGCATACTACTTATCATACTTGAAGCTCATTTTCCTCTAATTCTTCTTTACTTGTTCGATAATTTTTGTACTTTAAGACCAACCATCATTCTTGGTAAATTCTGATGACAGGCAGATGCAAACGAGTTGCCAGTGCATGCACTTGATAAAGGGGAAGGTGCAGTCTCTTTCAATGATGAAGCTTCTCTTTTCCGTAATGTTTTGGATCCAACAAGCTCTCGAGGACTGGAACATCTTAGAGGCCAAGATATTGAGGCTTCCAGAATGATCGACGGATTTAGTTTTAACCAGTTAAATCCCTTTTGGCCGGACATGTTTTCATCAATGACTTCTATGGGAGGTATACCTAGTGAAGTGCATTCCATTCCACAGAGTATCAATGGTTTTAATGTGATGGATACCCCGCTCAACATGGACGGTGGACTTCTTTTAGATGGTGACACTTTCCGTCTCTATTCCTCTCCCTTTGTATTTGCTTCTGCGGATCATACAAGGTCTCCAGGGCAGGGGCATACTGCAGGAGGCTGGGATGTTGAGGCTTCTGGTATGATCAGCGAGTGCAGTTATGCCTTTTCTAATGCTTCTCCTCAGGACAATACTCCATCAATCAATTCTGCTGGAGGTACGCCTAGTGAAATACATCCTCGCTCACATAGTTGTGTCAATGATTTCAACATGATGGACGTCCAACCACTAATGGAACATCCCAACCTCTCCGCATCAGAAACCATGATTTGGATCGGACATGCTAATGAGCGAACTGCTGACACCAGGATGTTGCTGGGTGAGCGACCGTCCAAGGCATGGGTTACGTTGATCAATGTCCTGAGCCTGAGACGGGTAGCGCTGAGAAGAAATATGGTAACTTTGGATAGGCTTCTTGCTTACTTACAGTGTGCATTATTGGCTGTTTGGAAAAAGCGTAGAGTCCCTTGATTAGTCACATATCTAAGAAGGTTTCAATCACCAATTGTACGTGTGTTTTGTTAACATAAAGCAGTTCAAAACATTTGCTGTACTCGTTTGGCATTAGTTGGCTGTATAATTATTCAGTAATATATTCCCAACAACGGGCCTATCTATTTTGTCCTTCTTTTGCTGTGCATCACTTTACTCTTCTTTATCTTCCAGTTGCATCGATCAAATTTTGGATGGAAAGTATCACTTATCTCCCGGTCAGGAGGTCTGGGCTCAGAGCGTGACATTTTAAACTTTAGACCTTTTGAAATATATAAGACAAATTTCTTTATATGTTACGAACATTAAAAATTTTAATTTTACTCTCATAATGATACATGGCTATTCTCGTGCAACCTCTTGTACATTAGTCTCTGCATACACAATCAAGACAAGCATATACCTTATTAAACATCACACATCGATGACACACAAATAACATATATCAAACGGTATTGATAGGGGCCTATAGGCTATAGCACCCATAGAGGCACCCAACATTGGAAAATTCTTGTTTCCATGTATGAGAATGACTTCGAAATGCACCTTCAACACCTTTGACACATTACCAGATTAAAAGATATACTTGTAACTCTATAATTATATAGAGAATTTATCAGGTACATTATTCCCTTTCTTAAAAATTTGAATAATTTGAGTAAAAAAATAAACCAATAACTCCTTTATTTTTATAATGAAATAAATAACGTATCTAACGCCCTTAATATATACTACCTCCCCTAAATAGCTGCACAACGTTGACTTTTTGAAATTCAATTCAAACAGGAGGGTTGTGTATGACATATTTTAGAAAGTAAGGTGTCTGAATCCCATTTTATAAAAGTTGAAGGGGTCTAATGCAAAAATACACTTTTTGTAAAGGTGCAAATCCTACGTCGTCGTATTAATGATACTGTTCTTCCCTTTCTGGATAACTGATACTAAAAAAGGGGAAATAATTTTCTCACCATTTTTCTGATTTCATTTTGGCTTTCTCGCCAAATCTCTCTCTCTCTCTCTCTCACACACACACACACACACAGAGGCGACTCTAGCAGATCATGGCGTTCTTACTTAACAAAACGTATCTCTCTCACCTCCGCCTCCATTCTCAGGTATTACTCTCATATGTATGTATCTATTTTTACATATTTGCATATATTATATATATATATATGTGTGTGTGTGTGTGCTGATAGACACAGAGATATTAATGGAGGTGGTGCGTGATAGTCAAATGCTCAGTCGTTGACTATTAATGTCTTCGGGTTCTAGTCTTGGAAACAATCTCTTTGAACAAGGCTGCAATATGTGTATATATGTATGTATGTATGGATTAATTAATTATATACATGTGTGTGAAATTTGGTTTCGCAGAAAGCTGATGACTCATTGACGCAACCGCGACGCGGAATCCACATCGAACCTGGGCCTCGCGAGAAGGCTGTGAGTGTTGTTTTTCTAAATAAGTTTTTGATTTTTAATAACTGTGTTATTGTTTGTTATTTGTGCTTACATTTTCATTTATTTCGTGGAATATGATATGGCTAGCTGATTTTAAGCTCGTAGTCAATGTGATTTGTTTGCATTGAATTTTGAATTTGTAAAGAATTGATTAAAGTTTACAGTACATAATTGCATTAGTATGGTAAAAGTAGAAAAAGGAAAACAGAAACTTAATATACTGGTCTAGGAAAAGCGGATAAAGAAATGTGGAAATGAAGCCAACAATAGTCTTCTCGGGGCGAAGAAAAAAGTTTAAACAGTTGACATCGACCTATTTAAATGTTTTTGTGGCTTGTCATAGGCCCACTTTGGGTTTGACCCTTCCCTGGACCCTGTGAATAGTAGAGCTTCGTGCACCGGGCTAAAGAGGAAAAATCATATGTTGGAATAGCTTAGTCAGATGAATGGAGTTATATGTTTTTTCACTAATTTTTCCCAGAAGAAAAAGAAACTGCTGAAAGGCCGAAAAGGAAATATCTAAGAAGCAATGTCCCAGGATTCTTTGCTTGAAATGTGGGATATTTGGATATATCATCTCTAATTTCTTGAGTTGTTTCTTGTGAAGTCTTTGTTCTTAGAATTTCATTTCATAAATCTATGGTTGGAATCTATTAAAAGTCTAAGGTAGTTCCGGAATGTTTTATTTTCATTGCAAAAGTAAGAAAATATCTGAAGTTACTTCGCAAGTATGTCTATCCGTAATCATTTTAGTTTTTTGTAACATTTATTGCCTAGTCACTCATTTTCCTGCAGCACAATTTGCTTTGTCTACCTGTTCTCTTCAGCTTGTGAAAACGTTGTTACTACAATGACTTTGGGTCTCCTGAATATGGCTTAAAATGCATGGATTAACTTTGCGAATAGTTGCTTATGTGTGAACTAAGGCTTTCTATGTGTCTAAGTGCTCTGTATCAGAGCTTTCAGCAAGCACTGCAAACTAATATATTGGTTGATTGATTTGATACATTATCTATAGTCATCGTGTGAATTCTTTTTATCTTATAATGTCTCATACCTCACTGATATTAACTAAATTTTGTGCCCATATGCATCACTAATTTAACTTTTCACTTGTAATATCAATATATAAAAAAATGAGAAGTAAACGGGACATATTTTACAACAGTTAGATCTCTCTCTCTCTCTCTCTCTTTATATATATATATATATATATATATATATATATATACACACATATATACACACACACACACACATATGTCTATCTATCTTACATTTTCTTAAACTAGTTTATTAAGTGAATGGGATCGGAATTAGAAAACTTTGCAGAGTTCAGTGCAGTCACATGGATATTTCATTTGCTAAGTGCATTTACTTGGATATTGTTGCATGACTAGCAGTTTCTTATATTTTCATCAGGTAATTGCTAGTTGTCTTTTGTTATCATGTTGAGGATAGTTTTTCATTTTGCAGCTCCTGGCTGAGGACCCAGTCCTAAAGCGGTTTAAATCATATAAGAAGAGTGTATGGCGCCTCAAAAGAGTAGGAGATGTTCTCACTGTCGTAGTTGTGGCTGGTATGTTTATCTCTTTGTATAAGTTTGATGCACCATTTTGTTTTGGTTCTGCATATGCATTTCTCTAATGGATGAAATACGTACATGATTGTATGCAATTGCATCCACTAGGCATTTAACCCAATAGCAGATTCGACTTTAGTGATTCGTGTGGCAGAGAACTTTCCTTGAACACATTTTTTATTTGATATCGTTTTGCAGTTGCAAATATTATCAACATTTCAGAAAATATTTTTGTGTTTCCTACTGAAATTTTGTTTATGACAATAATAGATGCTGAGGATGTAGATTGATGTAGATTTGGTTATGTTTGGGGACTTGTAACATGTAGCTGTAATTTATGCTTTTTCATCAGTATTGTGAATTTGTGCTTTCAATGCAAAATTTTAGGGAAGCTACCTATAATTTGTTTAGGTACTGAGAATTTGAACGTTACCAACTCTCTGTAATAACAGCTTTTAGATAAGAAAAATGATGAAGTCTTCACCTGGTTATATCAAAGAAGATTCATGCAAAGCCTAAAATTTCCTTCATAACCAATGTATTAATAAGATTATGTAACAACATGTGGCTCATCTTCATGTATAAACTGACGTAATATTTTTGCCATCATTTACTTCTTTGATATTTGATAATAGATTTTCACTCGGTATGCACTTTGGTCATGGAAATTTGAGTTGTTGGTGCATGCAAGTGCTAAGTCTTATTACTTCCCTTCTTCAGGACAAAATTTTTAATCTTTCATATCCTTAGACACATTTTACATTTGTTATAACATACAATTATGTTGATCGTATGCTAAGTTTGACGTATGTTGAATTGTAGAGTGGTTCACGTGTATGCTCTCCTTGAGTAGGATGTGTAAAACCTTTGTAGGACCTCCATTGTTTTCTTTTCTTTGTGTGTTGGTGATAATTATAGGCCTTTGTAATTTGTTGGTGTGAGTATTCTTTCATGAAATCATCTTGGTCAAGTAAGAATGGAGAGCAGGACTACCTTTCTCTAGTTTATTGGTATTTTCCAGGAGGCTAAGTTTAAACTGACTTATTAATGTATAACAGTGACTAAAATAGGAAAACATAATTTGAGTTACTAGTTTACTAGCAGTCACTTAGTTTGGGTTCTTGCATCAACTAGCCATTGGCACTAGTGGTTCCATGCATATTTTGCCAATTAGTATGTTCTTTCTTGCGGAAGTCAGTTGTCAAATAATCCATTTATAACAGCTTCATTGTGTGGAAGCTGTTGTAGGATACAACGCTGGTGCTAGTGTGTGTAAATATGTGTGTAATAATATGTACACATGTATATATGTATACATCAATTTTGCACAAGTGATCATTTAATTGCAGAAATTTGAGCATAAAATCTCAAAACCTACTTGCTTTGTGAAGTGCACATACTTTGTGGAATTTACATGCAAATATTATTTCGTATTTTTTGTTTATTTTTGGTAGTGTGGGGGAGGAGATGAGAGAACACTTCTTCTCACTGAGAACTGATTCTGCCTTGGATACTTTCCCCGACTGATTTTTATCCACATCTATTGATTCTGTATTTATATTGTGGTCTCATGGAGTCATTTTTCTTTTTTTGTTCCTTTTCTTTATCTTCTTGTTTCACTTGTAGATCCTTGAGAGTCCTGTCTTATTGTTTGTTGCCTGACGTGATTACTTCTGCAATTGCTTTGATATGGTTCACACCTTGCACTGTTGTACAGCTCCACTAGCGAGAACTTGCAGTTTGGCACTCCTTGTGTCAACAGTAACGAGTTTACTTCCCCGTCTCTATTTTCTAATGCTTTTTCAATATCATTGTGCTCAGGTTGCTGCTACGAGATCTATGTAAGAGCAGTGATGAGAGAAGAAGCCCGAAAAGAGGCAGGCAAAACAGCATAGTGATGGTAATGCAAGTGCAGCGCTTTGATTCTGGGAAAGATCTTGAATCAGTAAGGAGAATTGGCATTTTGATATCTTTGTACAAGACTTCTAAACCCGTGTTTGGATAATAACGAAAATAAGGTTGTTCGGATGGTGCCATAGTGACTATTCAACTCACAAAAGGCAATTGCAATAGAATGCAGTATGTGATGGTTTTCCTATTCCTTGAATGTTTGATTTGTTTGTGCTTTAGGGATCATGACTTGAAATGCAGGATATGAATTCTAATCGTGGTTAGAGACCTGTATAATAAATGGCAAGTGCTACCCTTTCTCAACGCATTGTTTTAGACAAAGACGCCATTTTCTTGTCTTTGCGGGTTTGTGTGATCCAAGGCATTACTTGTATCTATACGCTCCATATTTGCCCAACTTCACTCCCAGAAATATAAGCAATCAGGCCTCCTCACATCAATCCTGTAAGTCTCTTATCCATTCTCATTGAATCTCAGCACGAGAGGAAATTCAAATAGAAAAATCCACATTGGTTTTATGGATAATCAGGCTTGATTTGATGACTATAGAGATAAATAAACTGTCAAGTTCAATCTTGCCATGTAATCTCTGTTGAGCCAGTAGTGGGAGATTACTATAGAGATAATTAAACTGTCAAGACCACGTATAACAGGGAAACTCTTGCCTAGATTTATACCGTTAGCCTATATGCGCGTTTAGATCAATTATGTTTTGCATTGTCATCCGCAATGATTTTTTTATAATTATAAATGTGGATGCACTTGAAGTGTTGGCGAAAGATTTATTCACATTTTGCGTTTAAATTAGTTAAGAAACTAATTTTCTAGAATCATTTCGATAAGTCTTATGTTTAACTAACTTAGATCATACATTTTTCAAATGGAATTATATGTTCTCAAATTTGGTATCTAAATGTGAGTTCGAAAGACTTTTCGAGATAGATTTTCATAAAAATAAAATAAAATAAGTTCTTGACAAGAATTTGTCCAAATAATGTGAAGCTCACGTGATTTAAATATCAGCTATGACATGTGAATTTAAAGACACAAACAATTGACAAAAAAAAAAAAAAAAAAAATCAATACACACTTTTGGCATTCTAATGCGATTTGGGTCAAAGCCTCAATGGTTACACGTCCATTCAAGATCATGATGCAACTAAATTCAATTGAATAAATTTGATTCCAATATTTTTCAAATGAGTACCACTATAATGACAACGAATAAGATAATTTTCATGATAGAAAAGGCTTGCCTTCTCACATGGCATATCATTTATTGTTAGCCGACAGTTGGATAATGTATATGATTGATTACATGATATACCCCTCATTAAATTAACGTGGGCAATTTCTTTTTTGATATTTCAAAAAGGGGCGCCCATTTCCTCAAAATAAGCAATTTACTATATTGCTCCAAAAAGATAGTCTAGTGACAATAAAGATATGTAGAATTCAGTATGTTTAGATTCGGTTTGAAACTTTTTAACTATTACATATTAGGTTCATGGGATGTATCTTTGCGTTTCGAAAGTTTACTAATTGATGATCGGACTCTGTCAGGTGGGATCAATCGATTATCGTGCTCCATCAACTTAGTTCGCATGTCATAAAAAATAAAATTATTATATTTTAATAGTAATATTTTCATAAAATAAATATTTCTTACATGAAGTTATTCAATATCTTTTAAATGTTTAATATTAAAAAGAAAGTGATGAATGGCCTCACTTTAGGTCCACAGTGGCGGAGCCACGTCGTTGTGAGGGTGTTTATATATCCATCTTAGATTTTAAAAAAATATATATATATATATATTTTTTTTTATAAAAGAAAAAAAATCCAATACTTCTTGATCGCGAATTCCTGGTTCCACCAATATTTCAGGGCACACTTTCTTTAAACCAAATCTAGATTTCAAAAGAATTTCGTTATTGTAAGACTAAATGTCAAGTCTATTGTGCGTGTTAAGTTAAATGGACAAGTCAGATTTGTGTCACTTTTTTGTAATATTTGGGACTAACTATGTCACTTTGTAATATTGAAAATTATTATTATTTTTAAATGAAAACACTAGGACCACTAGTAAAATTTGTCCAAATTTATACATTTAATTATAGACGTTAAAAGAATTATAGGAAAATATGATAATACGTGTAAATATAAAATGACGTAGTTTTGATAGTTGAATTTAATAAGTGAAACAAGAGGCGTGGCAAGAATTTAAACCATTCAATTACCGAGGAATTAAATTAATGAGACATACTATGAAATTCTAGGAAAGAGTGATTAAAAGGAGAATAAGGATAAATACACGGGTGTTAGAAAATTAATTTGATTTTATGTCTGAAAGATCAACAATGGAAGCTATCTTTTTGCTAAGGAGGTTAATAGAACAATATCGAGGGAACCAAAAAGACTTACACATGGTGTTTATTGAATTGGAGAAAGCATATGATTGAGTTTCTAGGGAAGTTATGTGGAGGGTGTTAGAGAAAAAAGGTGTGTGTACAAGATATGTACGATGGAGCAATGACTAGCATAAGGACGAGGGGAGGAGAGTCTAGTCTTTTCCCGATTACAATAGGACTACATCAAGGATCTGCCTTGAGCCCATACCTTTTTGCACTAGTTATAGATGAACTCACTAGTCAAATCCAAGATGCAGTACCGCGGTGCAAGTTATTTGCGGATGATATTGTTTTGATAGATAAGTCTAGAGAAGGTGTAAATACTAAGCTAGAATTATGGAGATCTACTCTAGAATCTAAGGGTTTTAAGTTAAGCAGATCAAAGACAGAATATATGGAATGTATCTTTAGCAAAAATAAGTCGATAAATGCGATAGAGGTAAGATTAGACTCAAAAAGAATACAAGAAAAAAGAGTTTTAGATACTTTGGCTCTATGGTTCAACAAGATTGAGAGATAAATGCAGATGTTGACCATAGAATCAAAGCAAGCTGGACGAAGTGGAGAAATGCGTCAGGAATCTTGTGTGATCAAAAAATACCACTTAAGCTAAAAGGGAAGTTCTATAAGATAGTCATTAGGCCTGCTATATTATATGGTTCGGAGTGTTGGGCGGTGAAATATCAATATGTTCATAAAATGTCGGTGGCTAAGATGAGAATGTTGAGATTGATGTGTGGCAAAACTAGGAATGACAAGATTAGGAACGAGGTGATACGTGAAATAGTAGGAGTGGCCCCTATTGAGGATAAGATGAGGGAAAATCGTCTGAGATGGTTTGGCCACGAAAGGAAACGACCTGTTGAGGCGCATGTTAGAAGGTGCGAAAGTTTATAAATAATACACTAGAAGAGGGGTATAGGTAGACCTAAGATTACTTGGACGGAGACAATTAGATGAGACCTCGCGTGTATGGATCTCATAGAGGATATGACTCTCGACAAGAAGGAATGGCGTCGCATGATCCATATAGCTGACCCCACCTAGTGAGACAAAGCTTAGTTTGATTGGTTTGGTTTAACTTGAAATCGCAATATTTATTAATCACAAAGCTAACCAACCCCCAGAGGGAGAAGATCATTGTACAAAATATGAATAAATGTGATGGAACATGACAAACCTAGTTCAATGAGAGCTACAAGCACCTAACTAACCTAGCAACAAAATCAACTGTTGTATTAACAGCTCTATGCACTATTTTTTTTTTTTAATTACATGAAAATGAAATCGCTAAATTATCTAACAACCATTTTAGAAGATGTTTCACTCATTTTATCCACCTCAAAAAACACTCACAAACACGCCAGAACTTGCTCAACCATTTTACTTTTCAAAGGTTAGAACAACTCGCACTAATTAATTTCCTTATAGATATCGATACTCTTTACAGAAAAGTCAGGAGAGAGACTAATCAACTAATATCACAAATTACAAAAGCAATGTACCAACCCCTAGACAGAAAAAAAGTTGTGGGAGAGATAAATTAACTTTATTCCTTTGTCGATTTCAAGAATAATGAATTGGTATCCATTTAATATATTAAAATGGAGGATCTTGATGTATCCCATTAAAAATAAAAAGTTAAAAAGACAATGTATTTCGGTGACCTTATCATCACTGGACAAATGAATGTTGGCAGCCAACCTCAATTAGCTTTATTCATAGTATAAATACGAACATCCTTCAAGTTGAGGAAAAAATATATATATAAAATTGGGTATGAGTTGTACAATGTAATTCAATTTGTCTCGATTACTAACTGGATTATTCTGCTCAATATCTCTTGCATATATTTCTAAAAGAGTGATACTTTTGCCTCCTTTATATAATTTTTGTGACCATTTAAGTTTATTTATTTAAAAAAAATTATGACACTAAGGGAATATTCCAAAAATACTATTTCCTTTAGCTTTATTGAAAGTCTTGTTGCTTACGATTATTTTGGAATAAAATTAAAAGAAAAAAGTAAAGTACACTGTAATTATAGAAAAAAAAATTGTAATTGCATCATCTATCCAAAATTTTAAATGTCCAAAAAATGACAACAACTATTTATAAAATAAAAAGATAAATAGCATAACAGAATAATATTTTACGTCAATCATCCACATTAACAAATAAAAATTTGATAAATTGAGATGTGTAAGATGCAATACTCTCACTTGAAAAGCTTTGGATGATGAATTGTAAATCAACAAAGTTGTTAGCAAATCAGTCAAAAATTTTATGTTGAGGAAACCATTGAACCAGCTGAAAGAAGAAACTGAATAAGGTCAAAACTCACGAGTCCACAACTCAATGGGGCACAACTCACGAGTCCACAACTCAGTGTATCCAACAAAAACATAACTTCACAAGAATATTCATCCAAGCCTAAGCCTTTGTTTTATTTCGCTTTCAAAGATCTTATCTCTACGTTCCATCCCATTTTCTCTCTATCCCTACACCCTTTGCTGCTTTCTTTTCTGCTTGCCACAGTGATTGTGCTATTACTTCGTCGGATTTCATTTAATGGGAAGAGTTTCAAGAAATAAGGAAACTCCATCTCCTATCTTTCTGAAGCCAAATGAAGATAGCAGTCAAAGCAAATCAGAGGATTTGTCGTTGGTTGGTAAACTCATTACTAACCAGTTTATACCCCTTGGTGATGTGATGCACACCATTAATACAAGCTGGGGCCTCCAAGCTGATGCGGAGGTCCAACCCCTCAAATTTAATATCTTTCTCGTCTCTTTCAAGAGCGAGGAAGATAAAAAAAAAAAAAAAGCGTGGAGATTCCGACCCTGATCGGTAAATGGTCTCCATATGGTTTTATAGCCTTGGAATGAAGATATTGCTGTGGAAAAGATTAACTTTGAGCAAACAGTCTTCTGGGTCCAAGTGCATGGACTCCTGCCCTCTTTTGTTTCAGAAGATAATGCTCTGAAAATTGGTGAAAGGCTTGGTCAATTGGAATACATTGACATCATAAACGCTGGGAAGGTGATGAAAAAACTTCGACTAAGAGTCCACTTGAATACCAAAAAACCGCTGCTGCCGGGACTTCCGCTTCCGAGGAAAAATCAAGAAGATGACTGGATCTTTTTTAAATATGAAAAGTTAGGGGATTTTTGTGTGAAATGTGGTAGAATTGGTCATGATATTAAGGTTTGTAAAGATCGGAAAACAGGAGAATTCCATAAAGCAAGAACAGTGAACTGGAAGAAGCCAGACCCTTGGATGCGAACTGAACCGATGAAGGGACGTCGGGTGCAAGATTTTATCCTTGTTGGTCCGCCGGAGCCAGAGATGACGATGGATAGCGGTGAACAGAGTTTGCCGGACGAGAGCAGATCTTTCGCCAAGGATGGAATGTCCCATCAAGCTGAAAGCTCGAGGCATGAACTTCAGTGTAAGAGTCTGAATGATCCGAAGTTCAGTAACTATAGGAACAGTAGTGCCGAAGACCTTGAGGACAAAAGGGAGAAGATTGATAAAAGAAAAAATATCCAGAGGTCTAGTCATGAGTTTGATGTTAAATTCAAAAATGTTATGAGGAAAGAGAAAAATGACAACTTGTCAGGAAAAGAGCATGGAAAAAAACAAGTTGGCAGCTCAGAAAAAAGTAAGAAATACGCAAACCCCAGTCTAAAAATTAGGAGCTCACATGATGAAGGACAAGTAAGGGCCCTTTCACTTGATAGAGACCATGTGGAATCCGATAAGCAGGTTACTCCCTTCGTTGAGGAACCCAGTGCAATTAATTTTGGTAGGAAACTAGATGGCCCACAGTGCAAGATGGCTATTTCCCCAACGGCGAGTCCAGCGCAGATAACGATTAAGAATGATAGTCGACCAGAGCCATGGATGAAAAACAAGAGCTTGATGGAGACTGAAAATGGATCGACAAGCTGTGATGCTGAGAAGTTAGCTTTTATTGGTGGATTTATTTCAGATCTAGCTGACTCTCTGCTTATCACTGACAATTAGCTAGGAAAGAACAATGATATATCAAGTCTAATTGGCGGCCAAGAATGCAAATCGGGGAGTATACTTGCTAAGAGAAAGTTTGATCAAAGGAATGACGTTTTGCCACCGAGTGATGAGGAACCTGGTGACTTGGAGGATTATGGAGATGAAGACTTGCCCTACGATGAGGATGATCAACTTGTGGAAAATGATCAAATTATGGATGATAATCAGATTGACAATAGTTTGGTGGAAATACCAGTTGGAAACGAGATTGTTGAAGAGTTAGAAAAAGCCAGCACACATCAGAAGCAAAGAACCCGCAAGAAGCGAAAGATTGGGGTTGATAACAGTAGTTGTGATATTGTCTCTTTCGATATGTTTTCTGAATGTGATGAAAGTAGAGGTGTTGCAGACAAGCAGGCCCCGAAGAACAAATGATTGTTTTATTTTGGAACTGTCAAAGCTTAGGCTTGGCTTTGACAGTACGTAACCTTAGGGAGATCATATCCCTATTTAGGCCTTGTATCATCGGACTCGCTGAGACGAATATGAAATTGAATAAAGTCCTTAGTGTGGCTAGGCGTATTAATTATGATCTTGTTTGTAATGTTGCTCCTATTGGACTTTCTGGCGGCTTTGCCGTGTTTTGTGTTAATGAAATATATGTTGACACTGTTGATTATGATAAGAGTTTTATTCATCTTAAAATCCACCTTGATTCTAATCTAATTTGGAATTTGTCTTTTGTTTATACATTACCGTGTGACAATGAAAAAAAGAAAGTGTAGAATAGGATTATTGTAGATCAAAAGAGCCAAGTGGCCCCCTACATCTACTTTGGAGACTTTAACTGTATTCTCAGCCAAGATGAAAAAGATAGAGGGAGAAGAAAAGCAGATAGAAATATTTTGGAGTTTAACCAACAAGTGAGTGATGCAAATCTTCATGAAGTGGCAGCTAAAGGATGCTCGTTCACTTGGTTTAATAGAAGAAAGGGTAAAGGTCTTATTCGTCAAAAGTTGGATAGAGCTTTGGTAAATCTGGCCTGGCACTGTGCTTTTCCCGATGCGGAGGTGACAAACCTCCCACTGGTAGGATCGGACCACTCGCATGTCCTTTTGAACACGGATAGGGTAGGGGGTCATGTTGCTAAGAAAATGTTCCATTTTGAACCCTACTAGCTTGAGGAACAAGAATGTAACGATATCATTGATAGCAACTGGTCGCGGCACGACACTGAGGAACTTATCCCCAAGTTCAATAGAAATTTGGGAAATTGTAGAGTAAACCTCTCTAAGTGGAGCAAGATAAAATTTGGAAATAATCTCAAGAAGATCGATCTGTTGCTTACAAGATTGGAGAAAATGATGAATGGACCGATGGAAAGCTTCAACTTGGAGGACTATAAGGCAATTTCTCAAGAAATTGATATTTTGAGGTCATGCGAGGAAAAATTCTGGGCCATTCGAGCAAAAGTTAAATGGCTTAATGCTGGGGATCGAAACACATAGTTCTTTTATGCCCCTGTCCGGCAGAGATGGGCTTGCAATAGGATCTCACATATCCAGACGGAAGATGGTAGATGGTTGGATAATCAAACCCAGATCCAAGAGGCAATTCAGAAGTTCTACAGTGATCTATTCCGAACGGTTGGAAGCCAAAACATTGAACCGGTCCTATCTTGCATCGACCCTATCATTTCGGAGGAAGAAAATCAAGAGCTCGTTAAACCAGTGTCGTATGATGAGGTTAAAAGGGGGGTGTGGAGTTTGGGTGCAAATAAGGCACCGGGTCCAAATAATTTTTCTGGAGCTTTCTTTCAGAAATTATAGCATTTGATCGACAGTGATGTGGTTAACGTGGTTAAGAATGCCCTCTGGGATGGGACAGATCTGAGTCAAATTAACCAGACAAATGTTATTCTGATACTGAAGATCAAGAACCCTCAGATGATTGGCGACTTCCGGCCAATTAACTGCTCCAACTTCCTGTATAAGGTGATCTCCAAGGTGTTGGTTTATAGACTTAAGCCCCTTATGAATAAGATTGTTTCGATGGAACAATCTGCATTTATCCCAGGTAGATTAATTTAGGACAATATCCTTGTGGCTCAAGAGGCAGCATTCTAGCTTAGAAGAAAAAAGAAGAATGCGAAACAATGTCATGCTATCCTCAAGGCCGACATGAACAAAGCTTACGATCGGTTTGAGTGGGACTTTATTGAAGGAATCCTTAGGAGGATGGGTTTCCATGAGTTGTGGATCAAATGGATTATGATGTGCATTTCATCAGTGTCATATAATATTCTCATCAATGGAAGTCCCTCTGAGACCATCATCCCGTCAAGGGGGATTAGACAAGGGGACCCTATTTCCCCTATTTTTTCTCCATTTTGATACAAGCGCTGACTGCACTGATTAACAAACAGCTTAATAGGGCGATGCTAAAAGGTTTCAGAATCAAAAAGCATTGCCCCACTCTGACCCACTTACTGTTTGTGGACGATTCAATCTTTTTCTTTGAGGCAAACTATAAAGAAGCGCTTGTCTTGCAGAACACAATTTACAGATATTGTTTTGTCTCAAGTCAAAGTTTGAACCTTAATAAATCGTCCATTGTTTTTAGCCCTAGCATACCGAAAGGAATTAGGAAAAGAATCGCGGAGATTTTTCGAATCAAGTAATCGGACAAGATGGGTAAGTACTTGGGTTTCCAAGCAGAATGGGGAAGATCTAAAACTGAAGCCCTTGGGTGGGTCCAGGAAAGATGTGTTGCTAAGCTCCAAGGATGGAAAAGCATCCTCCTGTCAGACGGGGGGAAAGATGTTCTTATTAGAGCAGTTCTGATGGCCATGCCAGTGTATGCAATATCTCTGTTCATGTTCCCGAAGAGAGTGTGTAACTCCTTGTCGGCGATGGCTGCAAAGTTTTGGTAGGGTAGAAATGGAGAATCTAGGACACATTGGATTAAGTGGGACAAGCTGAAGAAACCTAAGTGGGATGGTGGCCTCAGGTTTAGAGACTTGTTCTGCTTTAATTTGGCTCTAATTGCGAAGCAAGCGTGAAGGATTCTCAGGGAGCCAGAGAGCCTTTTAGCATTAATTCTTAAATGTATCTACTTTCCCAATGGAAACTTCTGGCATGCAAAAGTTAAGAGACAATCTTCGTGGTCATGGAGAAGCATAGTACAAGGGAAAAATTTCATCAAAAGTAAGGCTATGTGGAGGATTGGTAATGGTAGGAGGGTTAACATTTGGGAGGACAAATGGATTCCAGGAGTACGTTCGTTGCATCAAAGGGAGCAGAGGGGTCCAAGTTGGGTTTATGAGCTGATGGTGCAAGGACAGAGGAAGTGGAATGAATAGTTGATCAAAAGTCTTTTTGATATGGAGACGGCGAGGCTGATCTTGGCTACTTACCTCCCCTTGTTCGAGAGAGAAGATTGTGTTGTGTGGAGTCCATGCAAGAAGGGTGTGTACACTGTTAAGACTGGATATCATACGGCACGAGAAGTTTACTTCAATCGTGAGCTGGATGATAGAGATCAAGCTAGCTCTTCATTTCAAGTGTCGAAGGATGCTTGGAATCTTATTTGGTCTCTCAGGGTGCAGCCGAAAGTAGGGATGACAACGGGTTGGTTATCCGCGGTTTTTGACAAAACCAAAACCAAAACCGTTTAGCAAACCGAAAACCGAAACCGAAACCGAAAACTGATGGGTTTAAAAATTGTTATCCAAAACCGAAACCGACAAATAATGAAATAATCGCAGATAACCGAAACTGAAACCAAAAACTTTTAAAAAAAGTAAATTTAAATAAAAAATACTCCAAAAGTAGTAAAAAATAAATAAATACGAAAAACTGTAATATATTAATAAAAAAAAAAATCTGACCACAACAGTATGTGATTTATATATAAAAAAAAAGAACAGCTTTGACCACAAAATTTCATCTAAAATTGCAATATATTAATACAAAGATGACAGATTCATTTAGATTCCAGCCATCAGCAACACCATTAACCACCAAAACATCAAAACTTTAGTAATAAAACTTTCATATAAACACAGATAACTAAGATCAGTAAAAAAAAAATCAAGAAGCACTATACAATACAATATCAAGAAATGAAATCAACCAAAAACAAAAAAACAAAAATATCATTCTAATATAAGTTCATTGTTAATGTACAGATCTATCAAGTATACAAATATACACATCTATTTTGAAACAAATAAATAATATTGATAGTACAAATGCAGCAAATCCATAGTATCCGCTGAGTCTTTCGCGATAAAAAAACCTGTTTGTTCAGCTAATAATTCAAAACTTTAATAGTTTCTAGATCTATAATAAAATAAATTATTTGTTTTACCTTCATTTCTTTTACAAAGATAGGAAAGTTCATGAAACGAGTAACAAAACCACCGCAAGCGCCACGAGCAAGATCGAAGCATAACTTGTATCAACATCAGAAAAAGAGAGTACCAACGCAAAATACAAGACCACTACTAGAGAATACCAAAAAATTTCAAGATCTTTAACTTTAGCATCAACATTTCTTTCTAGCGTTGAGCAATGTGGATTTTTTAGCTCAAAAATGTGAGATTTGTATTTTCCTTTTGCAGTTTTCGATTAATTTGAGGTCTTTGGCAGTTCTTTTCGGAAGAGGAAATGGGTACCTGTGAAGATGAAGAGGTGAAAACCAAAAAGAGAGCAAAAGAAAGAAGAAGAAGGGTAGAGAGAGAAAGGGGGTGAAAGTAGTATTTTTATCGGGTAGGTGAAAATAATAAAAGAACTTGGTGGAAGATGAGATTTAGTCTTAGGAGCAAGAGAAAGGTAGAGACAAAATTAGAGAAAGTACGAGGGAAAAGTAGGAAAGAGAAAGGAAAAGGTTGAGAAATTATTTAAAAAGAGAAATAATGTAGCAAAATTAAATTTTGTTTGAATAAATTTTATATTATTTAATACATATATATATACATATATATATTATAATAAATTAATAATTGGGTTTCGGGTTTCGAATTTTTTTAACATGAAAAACCAAAACCTATCGGTTTATCCATCGGTTATCACTTATAAAATCTAAAACCTAATGGATTCTCCATCGATTTTTGTTATTGTGTTTTTATCGGGCGGAGACCATCGGTTTCAGTTAGAATGGATACCTGTTGTCATCCCTAGCCGAAAGTGAGGTTTTTATCTGGAAAGCGTGTAGGAATTGCCTCCCGACTCAGGATAATCGATTTAGAAGGAAATCAGCATCCTCCCCTCTGTGTCCTATATGCAATCTCTATGAAGAATTAGTGGAGCATCTGTTTTTTTTTCTGTCCGTGGGTGCAAAGGTTTTGGTGTGCTTCTCCCCTGCAGCGTACCTTTAATCCAGTTGTTTCTGTAAGGTTTAGTGAATATTTTCTGGACATTACTAGACGGTGCTGCGAGGCGGGATACTATAAGGAGGAAGCATCTACCAAATTTGCATTGTGCTGTTGACAAATTTGGAAAGAGAGAAATGAAGTTGCAATTAGTGGGATGGAGATTGATGTTCAAAAAGCTATTATTATAGCCCAATGTGTTATTGGGGAATGGTTTTGTGAGGTGAATTGGAGATGGAATATAAGTGGCATCATGGCCAATGATAGACAGAGAGAGATTGTGCAATGGACACCTCCTTCATCAGGGGAGATCAAGGTTAATGTGCATGCATCTTTTGGTAAGGATGGAAAAGCTATTGTTGCATTTATCGGGCATGGGTGGGATGGTTCAGTTCTTTTTGGGCAAACTATATCTCTTCGCTGTTTCTCGGCTGCAGAAGCTGAAGCCTTTGAAACCCGCTGTGCATGTCTATTTTGAGTCAAATGCAACATTCTAGCATCATCATTGAAAGCGATGCACAAGACGTTCTTAAGACAATCGATTCTCCGGAGAATGTCCTTTGTTGGAGAGTAGTCACTATTGTGGAGGATATCAAAAAGATTGTTGCGGGGAACCAGAGAGTACGGTTCCAATGCATCAGAAGAACGACCAACAAACCATGTGATTGGTTGGCAAAGGGTAGGCATAGAGATGAGCTGTCTGATAATTGGCTTTCGTGTATCCCCCCCATTTGATGTGTCTTCTTCATCAGGACTTTAACCCCACTGGGGTCGGTTAAGTTTGTATTGAGTCGTTTTTTTTAATGATAGTTTTGATTTTAGACCCAAAAAAAAGGAATGTCAAGCAATGCAAAAGACAATTTGACTCCTCTTTTTGTAGCATTAATTTTTTTTTTTTTTTTTTTGATTCAGGGGAGGCCAACTTCTCGCATACCGTGAGTAACCTTACCACTGAACCAAAACCCTAGTGGCTAGTAGCATTAATTCTTTCTTGTAGCTTCTTTATTAACTATTTAGGCATGATATTGAAGGATTTATTTCTGTTAATATTAATTTTGTTTGTTCTACACTGTTAGTGAAAGAGCTAGGTAGCTATTAAAATATATAAGGGGTGTTAATGTAGAAAAATTCCTTACTATAATAACAAAAAAATTTAGAAAAATTTGAACTCATTCGTCGTCATTAAGGTCCTGAGTAATACTAATTACATTGAAAAATATTAATTTTCTTCTTAGTGAGAAAAGAGTTGAGTTTTAAAACATTTATGAATTTCACTATTTCACCTTAGAGCGTGATTCCATGTGTTGGGGTGAAGCCGACAAATTGTGTCAAGGACATTTAATGTCTCAAATGTTTTGAAGCCAATTCTGTGATAAAGAGTATTAATTAGGAAATGATTATTATAATCTTCTTATCAAATCTTGTGATGGCCTCGATTCCTTTGATGATCATTTTCATTTTGCAGTTTTCTTATGCAAAGAGTTTAGGTGAGAAAGTATATACTATATAAAAGGAAAATAATTTTTAGTACTAGGCTCCGTTTGTTTGCCGTAAAATAATTTGTTTGTGTAAAATATTTTCCGTGAAAAGTGTTTTTCTGGAAAATAAAATATTTTACAGGGCTCTGTTTATTTGCCGTAAAATAACTTGTTGGAGGAAAATATTTTACTGGAAAATAGAATACTGAAAAATATTTTCTGGTATTTGAATGTGCCGTAAGTTTTGTAAAATGTTTTCTTCTCCCAAAGGACATGAAAACATTTTACATAATTTTGTACTAGCCGCAATTGTTGACAGAAAAATATTTTACAGTTGACCAATTTTCCTGTGTTACCAAACACCGTAAAATTAAGAAAAAGCAGCCGCAATTTTTGACTGGAAAACATTTTACGGTTGACCAATTTTCCAGTGTTACCAAACACCGTAAAATCCAGAAAATGTTTTTCGGAAAAATATTTTACGGCAAACAAACGGAGCCCTAATGTGGACAAATCTTTCTTTACGTGAATAATCCTGACCGCCGCTCTATGTTAGAGTCTAGGTCCATTATTCATTTGTAAGAGTCGTTATGCTAGAGTTCTTTATGAGCCAGCCACTTTTTGTACTTTATAGAGGCTATGATTTGTCTACTCTTTGAATATAATAAATTAATTTAATAACTTATTTTTTACTAATTGAAATTTTAAAAAAATACAATTTAATATGATATTAGAGTTCATCTTACCAAAAAATTAAGTTTTATGTCTTGTTATTGTCTGCTACTCATTTAAAAATAAAAGAATGTCCAAGAACAAATCTCGATTATACGTGTAATGTCTTCATGTAGGAGCGTGTTGTGTGTTAAATATAATAAATAAATATAATAAATCTTACTTTTCAATAAGGTGATAACTTAATGGTAACAATACCATGCACTAAAGTTTAGTACATCCAATCTCCAAAAGTTGGGTGGTTGATAGTAACGACAAAGTATTAATCACTAAAGTTTAGTACATCTGGTCTCCAAAAGTTGGGTGGTTAATCAATAACAACTTGTTATAATTAAATAGCATATTATCCTCTTATATTTTGTTAAAAATATATAATACCCCCTGTATTTTAAAAATTAGCTGATTACTCCCATGTGATTTGTTAAAAGTAACTGATTATCCCATTTTGTTTTAAAAATTAGCTGGTTACCCCTTTCTGTTTTATAAAAGTAGCTAATTACCCCCCTGTGCTTTTTAAAAATTAACGCTTTTGTTAAAAAATATAAAGGGACAATCAATTACTTTTATAAGACACAAGGGGATAATCAGCTACTTTTAGTAAATCACAGGGGGGTTATTAGCTAATTTTTAAAATACAGAGGGATATTGTGCACTTTTAACAAAATATAAAAAAATAATCAGTTAATTTTTAAAACACAGGAGAGTATTGTATATTTTTAACAAAACATAAAGAGTGAATGCACTATTTACCCTTAAACATATATCCCTTCATTGCAAACATGGCTTGATGGTTGACTGGATTGGAACTTCCATTAAGGTCACATGAGTAATATTGTCTGTCCATTAATTCACTTAAAGTTTGCCTTGTAGTCGATCCATAAAATTATCTAATTATTAATTGATTTAAAACTTACTTTACGGTCTATTATTATATTACAAAATTCATAATCTTAATATAGAGCTAATGTAATCCTGCCCAAAGTAGCACTTAAATATATAGTTGGATTGTATCCTCCAGCTTGGATGCTTTAATATTTTGTTCATATTTTGTCAAACTTTCACAGCCTAGCCATGCTAGTCTAACACATGCTAAGTTGGTAAGGCCTACACTACATGTCTGAATCTTCTCACCTCTAATTAAAACCTCCAAAGACTCAGAGAGAAAGAGCCAAAAAACATAGAGAGAGAGAGAGAGATTTTCATGAATTTAGGTGTTTGGGAGTTTGTGCATTGATCTTTTTTTGGTGAATATGGCAACTTTTGCAGGGACAACACGGAAGTGTAAGGCTTGTGAGAAGACTGTGTACTTGGTGGATCAACTTCAGACTGATGGCAAAGTTTATCACAAGGCATGTTTCAGATGCCACCATTGCAAAGGCACCCTCAAGGTAATACACACACACACACCCACATATATGTATAATGTATATGTACATATATTCTTTTCATCGTCTCTCATGTGTATCTGGCTTGCTTCAATATTTCTTGATTATGTTTACATTTATTATAATTATTTATTGTTTTTAAGACGCTTCTCACATGTAAACATGATTATTTTTTAGTCTAGAAAACAGTTTTTTTTTTCTTTCTAATTTTTAAAAGATTGACAGTAAGACTAGAATATAGTTTATATTTATTTATTATTTTCAATACGTCTTGATAAGCCCGTATAAAAATGTTTGTACATACTTAGCATATGTGTATGTGTGCAGCTAATTATTTCTGTTCTTGTTCTTGAGAATTAAGCAGTCTTGTATTAACTGTTCTAATTCTATTACAGTTTGCTCTAAACAAATTGTTCAACACCAAACAACATATTTGGAATATCAAGTAAACTTGTCTTTTTTTTTTCCTTTAAAATTTAAGGGAAGCCTAAATTGTAGAATACACATTAAAAAATGTTATCAATAAAAATAAATCTCGTCACCTCTTGCACTCACAATCAAAAATATACCACTAAATATCAATTAAACGTTTCTCTCTCTGTTAAGAAAATAGTTGTTCTAATGATCTGATGAGTAATATTTGAAAAATGGGGTTATAATTCTTTTTGATTTCAGTGACTAAGATGCTGCGACGCGTCCTTAGACATCGTGATGCAATCATATTACATCTTCACTGGGCATGTATATTCAATTTGAAGCTAAATAATGTTGTTTTGTTGACTGATGATTCAAGAGGATGATAGCTGGGAACAAGTTCTCTGATCCATTGAGATATCAGCATGATTGATTAATGTATTCTGAATTGTGCAATTATGTGAAACGTAAGCTTTGATTAATTTTTGGTGATTTTGGAAATTTGTACTGTTGTTAAAATGAATATTTGAGAAAATCAAGATGGGTAAAATTAGGAATGAGGTAATAAAAAAAAAAAAGTGAGGGTAACTCTCATTGATGATAAGATGAAGAAATCATCTGAAATGGTATAAACACGTTAGGAGACGATACCTAGAAGCACATGTTAGAATATGCAAGTTTATAGAGATAATACCTTGTAATAGAGGTAGAGGAAGATCAAATGAAAGTTAGACGGAGACAGTTAGGCGAGACTTCACTTGTATGAAACTAACAGAGAAAACGATTCTCAACAGGAATAGGTAGCGTCGACAGATTCGTATAACCAATCTCATATAAGACTTGATTTGATTCGATTTGGTTGTGTTGTTGTTTGCAAGACGTCACAGTAATGATAATTAGTGGTCTTTTTTTTTTTTTTTTGGTAAAGATAATTAGTGGTCATCAACCCTCAAAACCGCCTAGCAATCACAAAGTCCTCCTAACTTTGTTGACATATATAGCAAACTACTTTAATTGAATGAGTGCGAAAGGATTTAAGTAGGGAAATGGATTTGAACGTTCCTATAAATTTGTAATAGCCTTGGCTTAACTACTAACACATTGAATCTAATTAATTGACCGAACAGTCTTGCCTTGTATTAACTCTTTCCTGCTTTCTGATTCTGATAGCTGAGTAACTACAGCTCTTATGAAGGAGTTTTATATTGCAAACCTCACTTTGATCAATTATTCAAGAAGACTGGTAGCTTGGATAAAAGTTTTGAAGGTGATACCTCCAGCTGATGTTGTTACCAGTATTGTTTAATTTCTAGTAAATATGTCCTTTCTTCAAGCTCATCACTGCTTGTTTTTCCCTCTCTCTGACAGATGCACCGAGAACCGTCAGAGTTGACAAGTCTGTTGCTGATCAGGTAATTATCTGCCAACACATTGAGTCTAATTAACTATGCAAAATGCTTAAATCTGTGTTGATAATAATAATGATCGCAAGTCATTATAAATTGAATGAATATCTCATACAGAATGGATGTGGAAAAAAATGTCACACACATTCCAGGAGGAGTTACTTTTCTCTACTCTCAAGATTTGTTCCATTAGAGTGGAGTTTCTTATTTGTGACTGAATTGAACAGGGCAATACAAACAGAAAAGTTTCAAGATTATTTGCTGGAACCCAAGACAAATGTGTTGCTTGCAAGAAAACTGTTTACCCCCTCGAAAAGGTAATTCTTTGATTCCGTGCTACATAAATGTATCATGTCTTCTGAAGAGAATTGAAAAGAATTCCGAGATTGAAGTCTCGAGATCCATTTATTTTTTAGGTGAGTCACTAACAACATATACTATTTATAAAACTAAAGGATTTGAGACAGATAGAGAAACTGATGGTGTAGAAATCGAGCCCACACTAACATGATTATTTATAGGACTACTTTAGCTTGTGACCCAAGTTGAGCCTATTGCTACATGGGCTCAAACTGATCAAAACCTAATTAGATATCTTAAAAATAGGGCCTAGGTCGAGATTTTAGCCACTATAGTAAATTAGATAAAGTATTAGTCCAAATATTCTGAAGTAATACTACTATACATAAGAAATAATGGCATATTCAGCTAGATTCATTATAATGATGCCACTTCTAGTAACAATGCTAATAAATCCTCAAAGCGGTTGTTGTAGGTGGCAGTTGATGGAACCTCATACCATAGAGCTTGTTTCAAGTGCAGCCATGGTGGTTGTGTGATCAGTCCATCAAACTATGTGGCCCATGATCATCGAATTTACTGTAGGCACCATCACTCCCAGCTATTCAAGCATAAAGGCAACTTTAGTCAGCTGGAGGATCATGAACAAGCCAAGGTGGTGGTGACTGAGAACATAACAGCCTTTTGAAAATGCCACCATGTAAAGTTTGGGTAATTCTTTCATCCGTCAATGTGGGCTCCATATCATATGAGTGACTAACATCCGACAGTGACGGATTGAATGTTTTTTAGTAAAGTTTTGAATTCAAATCTGTTTTATAAGACAGAGTTAGACATCGGATGCATCTGATGAAGCGTAAATTTGGAGAACTACTTGTGCTGCATTTCTTTACATGTATCTTTTCCAGGACAAAGCAGAAAATTCAGGAGTTTATGACTGGTTGCTAATTTGAGTGTTTGCTTTTCAGTTCATAAGAATCTAAAGAATTATATTCGAGTAATGCTTTATGTCCCGGGTAATGCTTTACCCCTTTTTTGTATGGTATTGTCTAAGTTGAAGAGATAACTCGTGAACTTGAGAGAAAACAAGAGTATTGATTGTATTATTGGGAAGATGATCAGTATTCTTGTTTCTCTCATATTCATGAATTCTCTCTTCAATTTCAACGTCGTATCAGAGTTAGACCTAAGTGCAGTTGCATTCATCCACGTGCCTCTTTTGCTCTTGCTTACTTGTTTGCCTCAATGTTAGTTCTTATTTTTCAGTTCTCGCAGGTCACGCATGAGGGGATGTTAGAATATGCATTATTTCTACTTGAAAAAATCATGAACTCTAAAACCGCCTTATAATATATTTAACTACTCTACCTAACACTAATTGATTTTAGAATGGATTCAAATGATTCTTAATAGTAAGAATTCATGTATTTAATTTCAAAATCTCTCTTAAATATAACAAAAACCCTTACCAAGGGTGAAGTATCGCTCGACTGATTTACATCAATGCTTGTACAAGAGTCTATGCTTCTCCTCCTTTCTCATTTTCTACTCCTTCCCCAATTTCAGGTAAAGGGATCTCTATTTTTTCTACTGCTTGTGATTGATCAAATTTGAGTAATTTTCCAAAAAACTGTATGAGATCACGTGTTGCATATCATTCATACTGGAAGGAAAAGAAATTTACTTCCATAACAATGTAGCACAAGCTTATGCTTGGTCGTTTTGCTGGTCAAGAAGTTGATCTTGGCTTGTAAGACTTTTTGAATTGCAAAATCCAACCAGATAAATCTCCTTCAAACAGTTGGTGAGAAGTCGATAATGTAAAATGACACTAGATAAGTAAGAGGAAAGGGAAAAATAATCTTTAAAAACAACGCAATGCATAAAACTCTCACTATACGTAAAGTTTGAAAAATGGTCGAATCTATTTTAAAATCTATTATAATATTCTATTTTGTTTTGCAAAAATACTTATATTACCTTAGCAAAATAAACAACAATTCAATATGTACACTAGTTTTTTTTTTTTTTCTTCGAATGTACACTAGTTAGAATATTAAACTAAACTAAACTCTTTTGTCACCTAAAACTTTAGCTCATTAAGTCCCTTTAAAAAATTGAATATCTAAAATTGACCCCTACAAATCCAAAAGCATCATATCTCTTAACACTAACCGTAAAATTCACGTGAGACACTTAAAACACACTTATTTCGAAAATTCAACCATTTAAAATATCAACAAAATGAGAATATTAAAATTTTGTAAGAGAAAAATTACAATTCACCGTATTATTTTTTAACATATCTCCGTTAAACTTCTCAAAGAGTGTGTTAGTGCAATGAACCCCTCTATTCCCTCTATTTTAATACTACAACAAAGGGAAACAATTTGCAAACAAAGTATTAGTAGTGTGGCAGCATAGGCTTTTCCTATAACAAACTCACCCAAATGCTTTCAAGAACCAAACTCAAATCCCTCAACTCCACAATTAACTCCAACTGTTTTTTCTCCTCAATATCAATAACTAACTTTCCCCCCATTTCAGATCCAAACGCGAAAACGCTCTCACGACTCTTGCAAAGACGACCACGACCTCTTCAACTCAAACAAATCCATGCCCAAATAATAATAAAAGCGTTATCGCAAAACGCGAGTTTAACCAACTCTCTCATTCACTGCTACCTCCACAACAATAACATTTCTTCTGCAAGATTCTTGTTTGTTGACCCCCCTTTGACTCCACCACCGACTTTGATATGGAACCTTATGATCAGAGCCTACTCAAAGGATCAAAATTCACCAGAACCCATGAATCTTTTTCGCGAAATGGTCAGTTTAGGCCGGCCTTTTCGCGTGTTTCCTGATGATTATACCTTCAATTTTGTCATCACTTCATGTGCTCACCAAATGGACATTGTACATGGTGAGGTACTACATGGAATGGTGATGAAAAATGGGTACTCAACCAATTTATATGTTGCTAATTCTTTGGTGAATATGTATGCAGTTTTTGCGAGAATGGGTGAGGCATATAAGGTGTTTGATAAAATGCCTCAACGAGATGTGTTCTCGTGGACTAGTTTAGTTTGTGGGTATGCGAAAAATGGGGAGATGGATAGAGCTTGTGAATTTTTTAGGGGAATGCCGGTCCAGAATGAGGTGTCTTGGACTGTGATCATTTCGGGTTTTGTTGGAAATGGAAGGTATCTTGAGGCCCTTAAATATTTTCGTGAAATGTTAAGGGTCGATGTGGAAAGTAATGTGAGGCCTAATGAGGCAGTTCTTGTTTGTGCATTGTCTGCTTGTGCTCATCTTGGGGCTCTAGATCAAGGGTATTGGATCGATGGTTATATATACGATAATGGTATGTCAAAGAGCTCTAATATTAGGACTGCTCTTATCGATATGTATGCAAAATGTGGGAAGATAGATTGTGCTAGGCGAGTTTTCGATGGCATTCTTAATCCAGATGTGCACAACTTTACGAGTATGATATCTGGATTTGCAATTAATGGGCTTGGTAGGGATGCTTTACGTGTTTTTAGTAGGATGTCAGATGAATATGTTAAACCAAATGAGGTAACAATTTTGGGGGTTCTGAATGGATGTAGCCATTCAGGTTTAGTGGAAGAGGGATCGTCAATTTTTTATAACATGACAAGCTCGTGGGGAATTACACCCAAGATTGAGCACTATGGCTGTTATGTTGACTTACTTGGCCGGTCTGGCTACTTGGAAAAAGCATTTGGATTTGTTAAAAAGATGCCGATAGAACCAGATATTGTCATATGGAGGGCTTTGCTTAACGCCTGTAGAATTCATAGTAATGTTGGTCTGGCAGAGTGCATTACTTATCACATTGAGCAACTTAATATTGATGGGCGTAGTGGAGGTCAAGTGCTACTCTCCAATTTGTATGCTTCGCTAGGCAAATGGGAGAGAGTTGCTCAAGTGAGGAAGCTAATGGGTGAGCGAAAGAATCAATCGAACATTGGGTGCAGTTGGATCGAAGTGAATGGAGTGATTCATGAATTTCGAGTTGCTGATAAAATGCATGTGCAGATTATAGAGATTAGAGAGAAACTGAACGAAATTTTGAAACAGGCTAGCCTAGCAGGCTATGTTACAAACACTATGCAAGTGTCATTTGATCTGACTGAAGAAGAGAAAGAGCAAGCAGTGGCCTGGCACAGTGAGAAGTTAGCTGTTGCATTTGGACTGATGAGTACCGCGCCTGGATCTTGCATTCGAATAGTGAAAAACCTAAGGACCTGTGAGGATTGTCATTCAGCTTTGAAGGCCATCTCAAAAGTTTATAATAGAGAAATTATTGTTAGAGATCGTTCTCGGTTTCACAACTTCAAAGAAGGCAATTGCTCATGTAATGATTATTGGTAGTGAGCAATTCTCTTGGTTTTGGCATAGTTGAAAGTTGAATGAAGATACATAGTGGACAGACATGCACTCTCAGAGCCTCCTGTTGCAATTTGCTTAAGAATAAAAATTTAGATATGTATCATGAAGAACATTTTCACTATCAGGTAGTGAGTTGTAGCACTTGGGCTTATAGGTGTAAAATTTACACCTCATAAGCCTTTTAGAATAATTTATTTTGTCCCAAAAACAAGAGTTTGCTGCTTGTATAAATAATGTATGTGGTAACTGGAACAATCATTGGGGAAAAATAAACATGAAAGACTTCAATTTTTCTATTAGGGCTCTACACGCAATTGCATTTCCAAGATAAGGCTTTGCATCAGTCTTTCGCTTGATCCAAGCAGTGTAGTGGCTCTCGCATTCCATTTTATTGAGGATCTTGCTCGGATTTCTCAAGTTTCTTTCGAGGTATTATTTCTCTTTTGAAACCTAGTGAAACAAAAGAAAGGATTATCTCTCTTTAGACCCCAACTACGTTCTTGTGCATACTTCTCTTTTTAGTATTGGTTTGTAGGTTAGTCTCCAAAACTGCATCTACTTCTATAAAGAGAAATAAAGAAAATTTGATATACTATATATCCATATAACTTCAACAATAGCTGTTTAGCTGTAAGAAACATGGTTCTTGTGGAGAATACAATCTGCAACCTCCTTATATGCATTTTTCCAGATTCTTTTTGTTTTCTAGTAAACTATTTTGCCATGTCTGTCAGATCATAATAAACTATCAACTTGTCCATCCAGGTTTACTTCTACATTTTAAAAAGTCCCTGCTAGTGTTATGACACTTCTACATTAGGAACATTCACGGTGAGTCATAGGATTGAAAGAGCATTTGACAGTATGAGATGACGTATTAGTCATCCATTTTTTTTCCACTGTAAATTGGCACCACCTAGTATACTTGCTGAGAGATGTTTATTAACTTTGCAGAATCTTCTCCGAAATGCCAAAAATAGAATCCAGGAAAAAATTGGCCAGCACCACTTCTGTTGTATAGCGATTGAAGTTAAGAGATGTAAGTCTACAGTAATGATAAAAACCACACAAGAACCTAGTCATAAAAAGTGAACCATTGCTTTTGCAAGTATGAAAGGAGGAGGAGAATATTACTCAGATGATGCAACACAAATCAGTTTCTGCTTATTGAAGACATGCAACCAACTGGTGGCGTCTCTTGAGCACATAGTAGTAGTTGCATGATATAAAAGCTGTAAAGTGACCTTGGGTTAAGCTACTTTATCCTAATGTTTGAGTTTGGCACCCCGGAAGATAAGATCATGGAATTTTTACAGAAAGCTTCTTTATCTCCTCCATAATATTTTTGCATTGGCTTAGGAAAAGGCATTGACACTGTTATGCATGCATGTGCTACACTCACACGTACATACATTGATAGCATCTGCTTCAGGTGTTAAGTTTGACTAAAAGGTTCGTGCTTTTCTTTAAGCAACCGTGATAAAGTGTGTGTGCAAAAAATAATGTGCTCGAGTTTGATACTATGGCAGTTTATTATCTTACCTTAAGCAGCCATGATGAAGTGTGCACTTAAGAAATAATGTGCATGAGGTTTGATAGATTAGCACCTTCTTTGCCTGTAGAAAGAGTGGTCTCCCTTCCTAGCAGGTAAACGTAGTTGGCTTTTTCTTGCTTTCATGGGATTGTATTCACCATATTAGCTTATTGGAACTTTTCTTTAGATCTAGTGTTGTTTATGTAGAAAGTCGATGCCTCTCGTTGGGTATAATAGCCAAGGAGGAAGGATACGAACTCACTTACGCTGCTTAAGCTCTACCAGCTCTTTTCTTTATGTGGTTACATCAACTTGGAACAAGTAATATTTCAATGTGCATGTTTCCTTTCTGGAAGCCATCTCTAGATTAGGATTGTGGGCTTTGCAGAGTGGAATTAGAATATTTAGATTAATCACTCAACATCATATTGCAAGCATTGAGACTTCTGCAGGAACATTCCTTTTCTCCTCCTCTTGTTTTCTGCGTAACACATACGTCTACATGTCCTTAGTTTCCTGAATTTTTTTTTTTTTTTTTTCTGTGACTATTCTAGTTAAGAATTTGGCCTTCATCTTACTAGTATTGGTAAATTCATATTTGACTTGGTGAATAGATTGACCGGAATATTCTGTTCTTGACAGTCCATCGCTTACAAACCAGCGTTTATATGAAAGGAATAGTAGTTTGAGATCATTACGACTTTTCTTCTAGTTACACACATAGCAGGTTCATCTGTTACAGTTCTAACTATATCAAATTTGCATATGTATTATTAATAGGGTGAGAGTTCAACTATTTATAATCAAGCTTCAACTACACATTTGGGATTTCATGCTTTCTTCAATCATTTGCTGTGGATGAAATAGCATGATATTTCCTATCTCAATGCTTTTTTGGCCAGTTTAGTTTTTGATTATGAAACAATCTGTAATCATATGCATTCTCAATTATGAAATAAATGAGTACAACATAATACTTTAAATCATCTTGACAATAACAAAAAATATATTTAATTTGATGAAACATGATCCATTCTTTGAAAGGCCGTGATGCTATTTTTCTGATTTAATGAGCTAAAATAATATGAACCAAACATTCCCTTAGTCTAAGTAAAGTTTTGTATCGCAGGGTTGTATTGATGCAGATTTCTTCTTTGAAAGCAGTTTAAGCCGCTTGAGGAGTATTGTGTTGGAGGAAGCTTCAACAAGAAGAATGGATGAAGCTAACATTGATTATTGAGCTAACCCATCGTAGCTTTGCAGCATTTTCATTCATGACGACAAAGTTTGTTTAAATGTCCAGCATTCTCTACCTTTTCACAGTACAAATTTAGATTAAGAAGTACGTATTTTTACTCCTGATTGGCATGTATATCTACTCCTCATTAGCTTTTCATGATTACTCAACCAACAGCAAAAATCACTATCTAATACAGCTGCTCGTGTAGATATATACGTTGTAACTTGAAATTTGTCCAGTTCAAAGTGAACGACAGAGTTCAAGTGTAATGAGAGCTTCCAGTACTACAGGCTGGAGTATTAAATTTTTGCCATTTCCTTTTGTTTTTGCCTTCAGACAGGTGAGTTCTTTTTTTTTTGGCCATTTATTGACTTCCTGCAAATTTGTCTTTTGAGCTTCTTATCAGGTCTTGCATCTCTCTATGAACTACAACTATTTTTGCAATTAAAAATTGTGTGCTTCTGTGTGTTTGTACAGATTGTCTTTCCTGGTTTCCTTGTAGTCCCTTTTCCAACTATTTAGGCTACTTGCATGTTCAGCTAAATATTTGCTGCTCATGTTGCGTGTATAGGAGGAGGAATAAGGATTCTTTTCTCCTATCAACTGCACCAAAATTATGTGTCAGATGGGTAGATATATTCACGGGCCAACGGGGTTATAACCATCAAGCCTTGAGGGTGAAACTATTAAGGAGCCTGTGTTTTCTGAATTTTTTTGTATTTTTAAGGTACTTTTAAGTTGAAAAATCAAGTTAGCTCTATGGAAAAAAATTACCCTACGAGTGCTAAATTGTGTGTTTTTTCTAGCCTTCACTAAAAAAAAATCTTAGATCCGACCCTAGTTATAGTCTCTGCTTACATCTCCTTTTAACATTTTTTTTTTTTTTTTTGCTGAATCAATGTGTAAAAGATTTCATTAATGACATGAAATTACAGAAGTTGGGTCAAAGACCAACTATAGAGGGGTCCTAGCTTAAAAATACATTGGAATTACGAGTATGAATCCAGGAATTTTGTGTAGTTACTCCGTTCTTAGACCTTGAAAACATTGTTGTTCAACTTATCGAACCTCAAGAAGTTCTTAGAGTGCAAAAGTTTTTGAAGAGTTTCTTTGTTCGCGAACTTAAAAAAGAATTATAGTGCACAAAATTTATATTGTCGACAGATTCGGAGAAGAGTTATACCCATTTTAGAGGTCTATAGTTCATCAGCTAACAAAGCGGCTAAAATCTCTGCAATGATTGTAGTTGGTTATGAGTTGTTTTCATATTTTTTTATGGATCTCTTGCGCTTTTGGTTGGACCACTGCAATTAATAGCTATGACAAATTTTAGTGTTTCTTTGAATAATATTCCATGATAGTGAAGACAAATTTGTTTATGATTCAAACTTTTAGCCGTTCGCTTAATCAAGCACAAATTTATGTCCCAATGAGTGGGACCATAGTTGTATTTGCAACTTGATATATGGATTCTAAACTTCTCTAAGCGAGGAAAGAGTGGTATGCTTAGTATCGTATTTTATGTCACGTCTTTATCCTTTTTTTATTCAATAAGAATTTATGAATTAAATGTCAAATTCTTATGCATATATATACATGATAAAAATTTTATGTTTGACATCGATGGCAGATAAAGATCATGATATTCATTCCAACCAATCTAGTGTTGAAGGACCCCCGATGAAAGCTATCACTTAGAATCAAGCAAAAAGAGCTGTAGTAAATAGAATTGTATTAAATGTCAAATCTCTTACGTATATGATAAAAATTCTATAGTATAAGAAAGGGTAAAAAGATGACTAGTTATACATAACAATGTCTTAAACTATTTGGGTATCACTTATATGAATCCGTCATTCTTTTCTCCACTAAATTTTGATCACAACATCGTTTCAAGTATTAATTCATACTTACTATTAAATCTCGAATAAACATCATTATAATCATGTGATTTGTTGAAAGTGCATATTACATGGTTTGGTATCGTGTTTTTACTTTTAATCTCTAGACTTCTCTAAAAAATTACATATCACCACACGGGGTTATTTTGCCAAGTTCCTTTGAAAACCACAAATTTGTCAACTAAGAAGAAATTGTGAGATTGCTCTAAAAAAATTTGAGAACTAAAGTATAATTATGATACGGAAGATGATAATGAATACTTTCGACTAACTAAAAAGGAATATAATGTTATGCACCCAACAACTTTTTTTTTTTCCTCTCGCTTTTCACATTGAGTGTATAATTACAATATAATTTCCCAAGATGGCTAGATTCCCTATTGCAATAAGTTGAGACCATAAATAGTTGGCCATCACAATTGTACGATTCCATCCACGTTAGGTTCTTTTGATGGTGATTTGTTTCTACCTTGGAGTTTGTCTAATTGTCTCTATGAACACATTTTCTTGACAAAGAAAAGAAAAAAAGAAAAAAAAACACGTTTTCGAATTAATGTTACTATTATTATTCTTTTCTTTTCCTCTTGCAATTCTCAGCCATCAATTTCTTTTTATTGTAGTTTGTAATCCTATTGTGTTCGAAGGTTTTAACCCTTTATTAAATGTAAAGGCGTTTGATTTAAGTGTTCTGTGAATTGCTTCATAAGGCCCAATTGCATCGGTTTTACTAAAAAAATTAATAATCTTGATTTAAGTTGTAACTTTTCCGTTTTAAGTATTTTGTTTTTTATTTGGAAATAAGTATCTGGAGGTAATTTGTCCAGTTAAGAATTATGCGTTTCATACTAAATTGGTGTAAGGTGGAGTAACTTATGATTCTATGATGAAATCCATTAGTGTTAAATGGACCGATTTAGGATTGTATAAAGTAGTGTTAGAAGTTGTAATTTACCAATTTGAGAATTATTTTATAACTTTCCCGACGAAGTGATAGCTAGGTGAATTACATATGTGAATTGATCAAGGAGTACTTAACTCTCTTGATGAATGATATGGAAGAATCAGTTAGGTGAATTGTAAACATTAGCTGACATTAAAGCGAATAGAGTTAACGAAAAGAGATTGGTCCACATAACATGTGGATTGGATCAAATATAAATAGACACGATTAGATCAAAGACTCAATCCTAATAGGTTACGAATTATAAAGTTTTAAATTAGTATTAGAATGAGTCATCAAAATCTTATAAAATAATTTTCGAATTTATGATTTATCAATATAAAAGAGAATTATACATCCTTTAACTTGTCCATTTATTTAAAAAAGTGGGACAATTCCATCTTTGAAAAAGTAATATCAATTCACAGTCACTCGAAATGATATTTGAAGTCTTTTTGAAATGATTTTTCTAATATAGTATTCTAATAAGGTCAACAAGCAACAAGGCCACATTCTCATTTTCATAGGCTGCATATCTATTGACCACACCAAGAATGATTGTATTTTCAAGTTAACAAGCTCCTGAATTTATTTTGACTCATACCAATCATCATTATATCTAAAAATAGAGCCTTTAATTAGCAAATACTCTATGCAGATCGCATAAGCAATAATATCTTTATATTCGCATGAAAGAAACTGCAATTATTTCGTGATAAATTAATGTGAGTATTTGTACTTTTTATGATATTTTATCTTACTTCCTATGTTGAATGTTGACAATAGGCTAAAGTGCTTGTAGTTGTGCAATCGAATACTTCAATCTGCGTATGATCATTCATTACATTTCCTCTTTTCTTTCAATTTAAACAAAAAGACAACAAAAAATAGCTCCAACGGTTAGCCTAATGATGGGGCATTTGAAACGTAGTCGAAAATTTTAATTTTTTCTTGGATTTAAATTATTGAATAAGTAAATTTCTTTGGGACTAGTTTTGATAGATTTTGTATTCGATTGGGGCGATTTTTTATTTCAATAGAGGTTATAATACATATATTTTTCTTAGTAGCAGCTACTTAGATATTTTAGGAAAAATCTCACATTTAGTCTCTATTATTTACAAAAAATTTTAGTTTGGTCTTTATTGTTTAAAATATCTCAATTTAGTTCCTATTGTTTTCCTAAAAATTTTAATTTCATCTTTATTATTTTTCAAAAAGTTTTAATTTCGTCCCTATTGTTTTTAAAAAGTTTCAAATTCATCCATATTGTTTCTCAAAATTTTTTAATTTAGTCATTGGATAATAGAGACGAATTTGAAACTTTAAAAAAATAATAGGGACGAAATTAAAACTTTTTAGAAAATAATAGGGACTAAATTGAGACATTGTAAACAATAAGGACGAAATTAAAACTTTTGATGAAATAATAGGGATTAAATTAAGACATTTTAAATAATAGGGACTAAACTGAGACACTTTGCAAACAATATGGATTAAATGTAAAATTTTCTCGATATTTTATACTAAACATACACATATTTCAAAAAAATTCTAAGAAAAATACACATTTTCAAAAAAAAATTAGGGCGAGTAGGGACTGCAACCCACCGTGGCACAAAGTGAATTTGCCCTTATACTTGACTAACCTAGATTATAACTTATTTAGACCAGGTTATGTATCTTTGGATTTGTCACTCTTAATGTGCGTTTGAAGGACTTTTTAAATAGAATTTTCCATTATTAAAAGAAGAAAAATAAAGGAAAAAGGACAACAACAAAAAGCAATCTTTTGCTTTTCAATAACCACGCTGGGCTGAGGTGGTGCTTCATAAAGTCAAGAGAAGTATCTAATGGCATCTTAGGTAGGATTTAGGAAAAATGATTCCACTTGTTCAAGTGCAAAAAAAAAAAAAAAAGGCCAAAATGATTGCACAAGTCAAAAAAATGTAAAGCACGCACATGATGATTACAAGTATTTTGTAGCATTGTCTTTGAAAAAATGCTTTTAATGGTAGCTCGATCGGCCCTATCATTAAGCTGCTTCTAATCCTTTTCCAACTTTTAGCATCTAGCCTAGGAAAGCATGGTCATGACAATTGATGAGAAAATGTTTGTGTTCGATTGGTCCGTTAATCGGATTTAAATGACTCTTTATATTGGTAGGACTCACATCATTTTGTGAGAGTCGTTAAATTTGGAATATATAGCAATTTTTACTGATCGTTCGTGGTATGTACAAGGCGATAATTGCAAGATGCATGACAAGTTCAAGCTATAGTATAGTAGTTGTTTATCCATTGTGAATTAAGGTGGGTTGAACATTTTCCGAATTATAAAAAAAAAAAAAATGGAATGGTCATGACAAGGCCTCGACCTAGCTACCTCTGCACTTTATATTAACATCTTTTATGTTATAGTCTATTATATGAGGAAAAACTTTTCAATTATTTTGAACTGATATCAATTTCTCATATATTAGTGAGATTCACGCGAGTAAGTCCTACTAACTATGTAAAAAACTGACCTATAAAACTGAACTAATGCAAGAATTCTCCTCATCTGAGAATGAAATCAGTCCCTAGTGCGCTTTGTTCTTTTTGAGGCTAGAGCAAGATTAATTGAGCCGAGGCCTTTGGATGATCCCCCACTAGCCTACAATTTTTTGGTGATGAAAAAAGTTATGTGGAATCTTTTGTGCAGGGTCTTCTTTAGCATAGAATTGAAATTGAAAAGATAAGTGTTTTGGATTTTTTAAGGAATTATTTGTGGTTGATCCTCTTTAAATTGATGCCATTCTTTCTTCTTTTATTAGGTCTTTGAACCCTATAAGTCTAAATAGGTCACTCCGCTTAAGACTTATCACGTGGGTAATTAGTTCAAAGGACACCTCTTGGCAGAGCATTAAAACTCTAGTTAATTAATGGTCACATACAAGATTATAATCAGGTAACAAGACATGACACTTAATATCTCTCTTACTCAATGCACTTAATCTTCCTAAATCTAATGCATATCAATAAATTATGTTGTGTGTTTCATACTTTCTCATCTAATCTAATCTAATCGTCTTATCTTCTTAGAAAACACAACATGAAAGAATTCCGAGAAACACAAACAACTCAAATTGAAAAAAGATCATCATCACCAAATGAGCTATAAATAGCCCACCAACTATCCATACAGGGGAGTCGTCCAAAACAGACATCATCAAAACCATTTAACATGCTGATCAGACTAGGCGGAAATTCCTCAAGATATTGATCATTTGATAAATAGCGATTATTTGAAAGTAGAGAAGACATAAAACCCTAAATTGAAACCTCAAATGGGAAAATCTAAAAGGTCTTTTGGGAGTTAATCTCGATTCTATATCCACACTTAGTCCTCTTAGTCAGTTAGAGATGAGATTACAACTATAGGCGGATGTAAATTGGGATCAGTAAGAGTTGCAATTCCTGCTAAACTCGAAATCTTTTTAAATATAATGTCATTTTTAAGGTGTTTTTAGTCCGAAAGATTATATATAAACATTACTATCTTTTTTGCTCATATTGTATTCTATGGAGATGATTTGGTCCATTCTTTTTTTGCTTTTTTTGTTCTTTTTTTTCTACGCCCTTAGATAAGTTTATGAAAAAAAAAAAAAAAAAAACCTCAACTCCTGGTACCATTATTCCCCTCATTAATTGCCCTACAAATTTCATAAGTAACTTCAACTTTGCAAAAAAATAAACATCAGAAGACTTAAAAAACAAGGCTAAGAAATTATTATAGTTGTCCCATGGTTTGAAGCACAAGCAATCTTTGAAATGTTATGAGCATATGAGATAAATTTCAAGTTCATGACTTTGTAAAATATTTTAAGGGTGAAGTGCACCACACCCCCTTCTACTTTAGCGAAAGTGCACAACACCCCTCTATAGTTTAAAAACTCCCTGAACTAGTCCCTATATTTTTTAAAAGTGCACAACACCCCCTACAGTTATAAAATCCAGCATATTTAACGGACTTTGTAAAAAAGACGTAAATACCCTCATTTTTTTTTCATTTCTCTCTTTTGTCATTTCCTCTTTTGTTTAGGCAAAAAAAAAATGGTAATTTGGTCAATTCATATAATTATTTAATAAATAAATTCGTTAACAATAAAAAAAAATATCACTTAACGCGTGTGAAGTACACTCTCCATTAAATTTAATGAATTTTTTAACGGTAGGGAGGTGTTATGCATTTTTGAAAAACTACAAAAATTATCTCAGGGGGTTTTTAAATTATAGGGAGGTGTTATACACTTTCGCTAAAATACAAGGGGGTCTGATGCACTTTATCCATATTTTAATTATACACTACATCATACATTTGTTTTCGTGTCTATCGATCTTTTGTAGTTTCTATCAAACCTATGATCCAGAAACATCGTTTTTATCACCTCAATTTCGTTAAGAAACAGGATAGGCAGGAACTAAAAATGTTAATTTCAACACTAAAGTGTTGAGTAGAATGATCGAACAGTGACCTGTTATGGTTAAAAATTGAAAATACGATTTCAGTCTCTATTGTGCCCAAAAAGATATTAGATTGACGTAAATGCACATTGTCTTCAACACTTTTTACAACACCAACTTCATTTAAAGGGAAGTAAGTGTTTGAGTTCATGGTAGTTTTTTGTATAAAATTATTGATTCTAAAAATATAGAAATAGGAACAAGACAAAATTATTTTAAATACCAAGATAATCAGAAGCGTCCCTTCTTCAAAGAGAGAAGGACGGGTTAATTATTTACATCTCATTTGATAGTTAAAGGTGAATTAAATCCTAAGGAGTGATAATTGAATCTGAAAATTTAAAAGAAAAATAAAGTCGTCTCTTACACTACTCATAATATAACGAAGAATTAATACAATTTTGTAGAGTCGTACTGTCTGGACAGCTATGTCGACAATTCGGAAAATGAAGACTTTTTTTGCTTGCTTGTCATTTCTAAGATTTTTTTCCACATCATGCGGTAAAATCAAACTGAACATCTATGTCCACACCGAAACATTAAAATTATTCACCCATGCAGACAAAAAAAGGTGACACACTTTAACAAAGCTGTTTTTTTTTTTTTTTCTATCAGGTACCATTAACTGTTTACAGTGATACAAAATCATGATAGCTAGCTCTAATTTCTTGTGCTATACATCGTTGAAAATACCTACTAAATAAAAGAGGTGAAATATTCTTATAATAATAACGTTGTAATCGACATTCACCTCCAGTAAAAAACAAGATGCACTGACTGGACATGCTTTTAGAATAGCTAGCTAGTTAAACCCATTCTCGATAGCATGTGATGTATGATTGATTGTTTGCCTGCATTACATGTACGATCACAACAGCCTCATACAAAGTAGGGACATTCACAGCTCACAATTATAATAATAATAATCAGCTTCTTCCCTCGGAGATGCTTTGCAGTGCAGGTTGCCATGCCCTGGACTTGGCAGCAGCTGCTGGATTTGCTGGTGGTGCTGCCCTTACCCGATGTCTATCATGTTTTACCTGAAATTTTGTGATAAATAATTAGGCAAAACATGTTAAAACAATGGAAAAGTGTTTCAATGGACTGATACACATTAGTATGAGGTGGGTTTTACATATATGTGAGTGGTGTATACCCTAAAATAATACCTTACAATGATGGAAAGAAACTGATCAAATCAAACTAAGTCTTATCCTAGTAGGTGGTGTTGGTAAAAATTTATCTAGACGGGAAAAGAAAAAATGAGAAGTCCAAGGCTATGAAGAGCAATGAAACAGTGTGCAGATAACTTATTTGCCATCATAAAGTAAAGCTCGAGGGCTATGGAGGGAGGGAAATTATTTACAAGCATGTACAAAGCACATAGAAAGTGAGTTTATGCCGAGCAGAAGCAACAGGGCTTGAGGGTATATCGTGTGGTTTCAGCTTCTATTGTCAAAAAGAAAAAAGAGCACACAGGAAATAAAATAGAACAATTCGGTACATAAAACTCTAGCTACACGCAATGAATTTGGGGGAGGGTAAAGCACACAAGAAATAATTTGGAACACAAATAGCTGGCAACTATTTCTTGCAAATTAGGGGTAACAACTAAGTCTAAGCTATTACGGAAATTACCTGATTCTTCTCCACAGATCTTCTGGCTACTTGCTCAAAATCTGAATTTTCCAATTTATCTGTTATGATCTTTTGTTGCTTCTCAGCCAACTCTGGATGCTGCTGCTGCTGCTTCATCTTAGCATACTTCTTAGCCTTTAACCCTTTCATCACCTCTATCAAACAAGAACCATAAAACCCTCAATTACCCCCATTAAATAAAAGTATTCTCAGGAGAGATTTTTCTATAAAAAAAAAAATTCCGTATACGTGAAGTTGAAAACAGGTCGGAAACAAACTAAAAACAACAAAACTAACCTTGAGTAGTGACAAGTCTATAAACATGGCCAAGAACAAGTGTATCAGTTGGTCTGAGAAGCTTAATACGCGTAATCCGAACAGGAACGTTGTTATTGCTGGCAGTGTTGCTGCTGTTATTGGTGTTGGTGGTGGTGGCTGCAGGAGGGCAATATGTGGTGGTGAGGAGAAGAGCTACATAATGGCCAGGGTTGGTTTTCATGATTTCACTAGCAATGACAGGCCTATACAGCTTGTCTACTCTACCACTTGGGTGTTGGATTAGTAGAGTTGCATTATCAATGGCTTGGCAGTTGCCCATCTCTTTGAGTCTCTCTCTCACTTTGATGGATTCTTGGCACAAGAAAATTTAGCAGAGGAAGAAACTTAAAAGAGTACTTCACCAGCCTTTATAGCCACACCAACCACCTATATTAATACTTGTACAAAGTCCACTAAACAAAAGAAAAATGAAAAGACGAGGTGGGGTAAAAAGCCAGTAAAGAAGGAATCTTATAAACCAAATGTATTACCAGGAGGCCTTCGGTCAAGTCGTATGTTTCTTAAAGATTGTGAGATTAATTTTTATAAGTAATATATTTTGATATATATTGTATGATTTATATTTTTCTTAGATATTTAAAAAAAAGAAAAAAAACCCAAATGTATTAGCCTAATGTTAATGATGAAAAATTTGTTTACGTCTCGAATTTGAAATAATTAGAATATTAAGTTTTTGGAATCAATCTCTATATGTCTTATACATAATTAACTTAGACTATACTTCTTTCAAACGAAGTTAATATATTTCAGAATTTAGCACTCTAGTTTGAAGCTGAAAGACTTCTCCAATAAAGCAAAACTAATCTCGATATGCAATATATATGCTTTATTAATTTTGACCATACTTCATTTATACAAAATCATATATTTCAAAATTTAGTCCTTCAATTTAAATTTGAAAAACTTCCCAAATGTTCTTCGTTATTAAAAAAATGTGGAATTTTGTAATGTGTTCCAGATTTTTCAAAGAAGAAATAATATTGGGTGTATAAAATAAATGAAAACTACAAGTGTTTTTGTCATCTTAGAGCATGACACATCACTGCATATGGGGCTTAGGTCTAATATAGGATGCCAAAGTTCATGCTTCTTTCATCATTATGATATGGTGAGTTGTGAATGGTGATTTTGAGGGGTCAGAGAATGTCGGGACCAGAGCTGAATATCTCATAATTGAGATCTTCTTCCTCTTCTTCATTTTCTTGTTTATTAGTTTTTTTTTTTTTTGAAGTATGTGTTTTATTTTTTTTTTATTTTTTTCTGGAGATACGTTACATACTTTAGTCAACAGCTAGTGTGCATAATTATTTAGAGGTATCGAATGAAGACCACGTGTTCATATTCTTCCATAAAAGAATGTAACCTTACGCATAACACATAGCTAAAGAAATTATTAACGCTTTACTTCAATAATATATAATTCGTTATATATGTAAGAGGTTATAAGTTTAAATTTTTTTTTTATCACATTTCTGAAATTATGTACATTTTTACTCTTTTGAATCTCAGCCATGGGATTAAGATTAATAAACTAATGAATTTTGAAAAAGATGTTTAAAATAAAATTTGAAATAAATGAATGGTTGAAATTTAAAAGTCAGGACCAACTTTCAAACGATGCCCTTTTTTTTTAGTCGAAAAATTATACTCTTTCACTCACAAATATTATTTGATATAAATCGGTGTATTACAAAATTTATAATATTTGAATAAATCTAATATGGTCCTATTTAATTTAAGTTCTTCTATCATTTGCAAGTACTATCTGGAAAGATAATCTCGTATGCAAATTTTCACTATGTGAGGAGTTTCGGAAAGTCGGATTTATTGTACACATACACCCTCACCTTGCAAGTACCATCTATAGAAAGAAAAATATGAAAATGATAGATGTTGAAAACTAATATTTACAAAGAGAGCTCGCTGTTTAAGGAAAATCCGAAGACGAGATTATCAATATTGAAAACAAATGCTAAACTATAATTATAGATGACTTTATTTTTGTTCGAACAGAGGGCTAGCCGATAAAATCATAAATGACTTTTTTTTTTCTTTTTTTAGATGACGGGAGTAATCAACTAGTGGAATTTAATCATCAAATTATTCGGTGGAGCCCAATCACTAACTTATAAATCACTAAATGCAGCGGTACGTCCCTATAGATGCACTAAGTCAATCAAAAACAAAATTCTAAAGTATTAAAAAATATCAAATCTGTATTCTTACATGAATGATTTCACACCAACTACCGTTGGAACATGCCCCTCGTGAGCACTAAGTTAACGAGACGTTTCTCATGGCTGACTACACCACAGGCGTGAAAAACCTTGTAAGATGACATAGAATGAGGCATTTAATTTTGTGGGCCTCAACACACACACACACAAAAACGCACGCAGCAGCATGCATAAGCATACAACACAGACACACCGCAATAAGTGGTTGTCGCGTGTGAAAGACTCAGCACTCATTCACCATTGTGCGTCACATATATATATAATAACACATTTGCGATACTTGTTCTTGTCCATGACAGCTTTATTTGAAGTATTTGATAAGTTAAGGTGGTCGATGGTTTTTTTTTTTTTTTATCTCAACATCTTCTGCTATTTTTCTGAACTTATCTTAAATTTGTTACCCAAGATAGGAACAACTATGTTTTTCTTCCTTACTTTGAAGTTTGAACGATCTTTACCTAGTTGCTTGTAATATAACTTTTTGAGAAACATGAAATTTTATACTAAAATTAATCGGTATTAGATAAAACAATTTAAAATTTTATATATTGATCTCTAAATTTTTTATATATTTATATAGGACAGTTAGATGCACTAATACTTCCTCACATGTAATTTAGACTTGATTGTTGAATACGTAATAGTGTATGTATAATTAAAAGAAGAAGTGAATTTAGAAGAATTGTATACCAAAGTAAGGAATAAGATCAGTCGACGGTGGATGGTTTATATTGGATCTAAGGCCTAACTCTAATTTAGGGCATATCTAGAGATTCTTGTCCATGAGTGTTGTATACATATAATGTGGTATAATATTTTCTTTTTCCTTATCGAAAGGTACAAATATGCGTTATTTACAATTTATATAATATGCTATTTTATATATTTATCAATTTAAACACCATTTATCCCAAAATTTAAAGTCTGTATGACTTTTATTCAAATTAGTTCTTTTTTTTTTTTTTGAAAAAATAAAATTTTATCAATTTTAGTGAGATATCAAATGGGTTAGAAGACGACCAGTGAAGGCACCTGTTAATAGGTGTGAAGGTATGAAGATAGTATCCCAATAAAGGGGTACAGAAAGACATAAGATGGATTGGACAAAGACACTTACAGAGACCATACATGTTTTGAGCTAATGGATTAGACAACTCTAAATAAAAATGAGTAATGTTATTAGATTTATATAATCGACACCACCTAGTATGAAAATGTCTTATTGGTTTAATTTAGTGATATATCAAATGGAATAAAAACTAGGTTGAAATACTATCAAGTTAATGTGTAAAATGTTGAGGAAGTAAAAGGAAAATCAAATAGAACATCATCTAGAAAACTTACCATCAGAGAGTGAAACAAAATTAAGATCTCAAGTGAGATCAAGTGCTACTTTTAGTATTCCCACAATTACTAACGAAAGTTGGCCCAAAGATTAAATTATATAAAATTTATCATTTTAAAAGATGATAAATTTTTTATTTTGTAGAGTAAATATTGAAAGAAATAAACATGACACTTCACTCTAAAAAGAAATAAAATATACTTCATCTTTTTAGTTTACTTAAGTAGGGGTATGAAATTGAAGTGATGGTTTTGATAAATCAATTCTAATTTGTTCACTTTCCAAGATTTAATTAACAGAGGTAAGAGAAGAAGAAAAACCAAAACAAGTTAATGGTAGTGACTCAAAAGACAGTTGTGTTAAAAGTTTGTAGGCTTATTCGAGTTTAAGTGATTTTGAACACCAAAACTTAAATAAAGAGAGTGGAGGGCTAAGTAAGTTTATGGCTTGGCTCTTTGACTCTGGTACTATATTAAAAAATATGAGGTTTAATTTTAAAATAAAATGATATTAAATAGAATAACTCAATATTTATATATTGATTTTCAAAGTCTTATTTATTCATGTGAGAATAAACTAGTCCTATATATTAGGACTGAAGTTAGGACTTTGCATAGAAAATATAAACTGCATTGCTAATATGGAATGAAAACTATTCACTTGCTTATCAAAACAAAAACAAAAAAACAAAAAAAAAAACAAAAATACTAGCCCTATATCTTAATGGTAAAATCTCCAATACAGCGCGCTCAAAATCCTTCCAATTAGTAATTTAAACATTGTGAAACCCTATCCAGTTTACAATAATGATTAATGTCAAAGAGTAAAAACAAGAGTGCCAATCATATATATCATAAAACCTAATCAGCAAATGTGAGTAGTGACATGTAATATTGTTAATTTAGACTCCAATTCCAACGAGATTAGTGACTAGCAAGAGAAGAAAAAAGATAACTAAATAAGCGAGCTCATTCTCTATTTTCAGTCTATCCAACAAATTATTTAGAAAGAATATATTTGGCTAGAATTTGTGAAATTGGATACTCATACAACGTTATAATATTACGAAAGAGATCATTAATGGTAAAGTGATAATACAGTTATATATAATAAAATAATCTGATTATTAAGTATAGAGATTAAACAACTATATCATCACTTTACCATTATCGATCTGCAAAACAAACAAATGCTCCATGGCAAGCATGATCTATAGAGGGACCATAACAAAAAGTTTCATAATTGGTAGTTGTGGTTTTGGGAACAAACGACCGATACAGGTCAATCAATTTCTTTTCTAACTTGTAAAAGAACAACAACAATATCAAGTTCTGGGCCAGATATTCTGTAAGGTTTTTCTGTCCTCAAAACGGACGAGTGACAAGTCATAGTGCTCCATTCCTTTTCTTTAAAGTATAGCTTCCGACTTGCAAAACTATTTACATTATTATACAAGAAAACATAGCTCCCGATCTACAAAAATATTTACATTCATAAAAAAATTTATTGGTATACACTCTCAAACGACTCGTAACTCCAGTCAGACTTAGTAAAAATTATCTTCCTTCACAAATTTGTCTTTTTCCTCACCATATTCCTAAAATCCTCGAAAATCATTGTCACGACTAAATCATTGTCATGACTTCTTTTACTATGTGAAGAATCTAGAATTCCTCTATTACTGTATGTCATAAACAATGGGTCTCACAATTTCTATACCCTAATCTAAAAAATAGATCATATTAACTTGTCTCTAGATCAAAAACTATTCTACGATTTCACTTAGTGCTCTTTCAACCTAAAGGCGTTTCCATTTCTTTGATATTTTTGGAATTAGTGAGCAGAAAGTTCAATGTCTGAAGCAGCAAAAGGGAGAGCCTGCAAAGTTATTCCAATAAACAAACAGATATTGACTACCGGGCCAAGCCAACCGTGTAGCAAATTAAATTGCTTATTCAATTAGGATAAATTCCCTCCCCGTAAACTGGCTTCTTAATCTCCCGCTTGAACTCATTTTCCTTGTAAAGAATGATAGATTATGAATCAGCAGGCATCGATCGTTTGATGCTTTTGTGTGTAATGAAAGTATAGCTCATGACCCAAATTGTTAAACTGAATGAGAAGACTTAATCATTATGTATATAGTTCAGGTGCATAAAATGACTTCTAAACAATTTGCAATCATAAAAAAATCTGAGCGATTGATCAATAAATGTGCAAACTGGCATGTTAATCGGTCGAAGATGTTGGAGATCGATCGACAAACGAAAAGAATGGCTTCTGGATGAATGGGCGGAAGGTAACAGTCTATTGTGCCGCATTCAACAATCACAAGATAAGTATTAACTTGGGCAAATTTAACGAATAGTCTTTAATGATTACACTTTTTTTTCAATTTTGACTTTATTGTTTTAAAAGGACGTACTTAGTTCTTAAAAATTGTCAAAAATTTTAATTTAGTCATCAATATTTATACTTTTTTTAAATAAATAAAAAAATTTGTTCCCTTTGTTTCAAAAGTGACGTTCCCAAAATTTACAAAAAGTTTTAGTTTAGTTCTTGTTGTGAGATTTCATTTGTGGCTGGTACATACAACTTTGCAGACTAAAATGGAAAAGAAGTAAAAATATTTGGGGCTAAATTAAAATATTTTGCAAACTCTAGAGACTAAGTGTGTTATTTTAACACAATGAGTTGAAAAAAAATGTAAATAGTGGAGACTAAAAGTGTCAGTTTAGAATAGTAGGAATGAAATTGAAAAACAAATGTACAAAACATTAGGGACCATTTGTAAAATTTAACCTTTTCATTTTATATATGTCTTGCAAGCTTATCATGTAATAAGTCAACAATTGTTTTTTATTAGTGGATTTAAGATCTAAGACAGTTATTTCCCGAGCCTTTAACTTTTATCTTGCCTAGGAGGCTTGGAGTTATGGACTTAGGCGTGACAAATATAACACTAAAACAGTCAGCCAAAAGTGTGCACTCCACACTGCATGATAGTTATGAATTGTGATTATGTTATGTCTTATACTACAAGAACGTCACATATTCAAGTAAGAAAATTTGCAACCCTCCATTGTCCTTCAAAGGACAATCATCAGATAAATAGTTATTATATAAGTAAGTCCTGGGTACATTAAAACTCTTATTTCTCGAGCCTATAACATTAATTTTTACTTTGTCGATTTGAGGCTCTTGGTCTAGAGCACGAGAAATATTATGGAGACATTTGGTTTACGAAATAATTTTTTATTTAGGAATATGATTAAAATTGCTTAGTACATTAAAGATATTTTTAGGAATAATTTGTCAAATTTTTAGAAATGTTATATTGTTATGTTTGGTTTAGACTTAATATTTTGAGCAATTTTTCAACAATATCCCTACTTCAGAAAAACAAAAATATCATAAAAAGTATAAAAGTCATTATACACTTTGTATACTTTTGCCAATATGCGAACAAGAAAATGCCACACTTATTTATACAAGTAAAATGAATTTATTTTTATATTTGTAAATTTTAACTTTAAATTTTAAAAATAAAAAATATAATTTATCTTTTAAAAAAAAAATTGGAAAAACAATTTATTAATTATTATTTTTAGATTTAAAAATTAAGAATTTAGAATTCATCATTTAAAAATTTATTTTAAATGTAAAATTTAGTTATAAAATTTTAATTTAACTTAACAGTTCAATAATTTTATATTTAATTTTATTTAATTTTTAATTTTTAATTTATTTTTCTAAATATTTTTTTATTTTATTTTAAAGTTATATATAAAAAGTATTTTATATTATTATTTGTTACTTTTACATTTAAATTTTAGTTTTTTTAATTTTTGTTGTTATTTTAAATTATAAAATTTAATTTAACTTAAGAGTTTAATAAATTATATTCTATTTATTTTATTTTATATTATCTTTATATTAATCTATTATTATATTTATTTTATTTTTGTTTTTGTTTTTATTATTTTATTTTTATTTTTATGTTGATTTTGAAGTTATATATAAAAAAAATAATGTTATTTATTTATTTTTCATATTTAAGTTTTAATTTTAAAAATATCAATTTAAAATTTAGCATTTAAAATTTTTATTTTAAATATCATATTAAATTATAAAAACTAATTTAACTTAAAATTTTAATAAAGTACATTCTATTTATTTTATTTTTTATTATTCTATTATTCTATTTATTTTATTTTTATTTTATTTTTTTACTTACTTTATTTTATATATTTTATTTTTGTATTTTTTAAAAATGTGTATTTGCGTTTTTTTTTATTTTCTCCAAAACATTCTCATGTTTTGGGAATGTTTTGGATTCCTACCCTCTCGCATGAGAATAAAAATTAAGCAAACCTTGAGAATATTGCAATTCCAAGAATGTGATACTTGGGAATATTTTTTATTCCACAAACTAAATATGAAAATATCATATTCCAAACTTAATATTTCCGAGAATCCTGTAAGATTTCGCGAACCAAACGTCTCTATTAGCTTTTCTATTCATTTTCTGATTTGTTTAGCAGAAAATGAGGTTGAAATCAAGATCACGACATTGAGATCAATGGGCATATCAAGATTTGAAATTTAAAGTGTTTGGTAGAGATACAACTATACCATGAACAGGAGCTTGTAATTATTGTTTCGAAAGAAAATTTATTGAGTGCATATTAATATTTAATGATTCGAAGAAGTTGGCACGACACACTCTTCAAGTTTTGACTTCAGAACAGAGACTGTGGCTCCTCAGACTTGCAGGTGATACATCGGATTTCAAGAACTCCTTTCATTGAACACGTTATAAATAAGGTTTAATAATAGAGAATTGTTCATATAATTTAAAATGACTAAATAATTTATAATTTTTAGATCTTTTTCATAATATTGTTACAAAATGATTCAAATCTTCAATCCTTTCAGGTCCTAAGCTTTACTAGAAGTACCATATCACTCTTACTTGGACTTGGATTCTTCCTCAACTTATTATTTTATTTATTAGATGAGGTATATTATAGGTTATGAGATTTGATCTTTGTAAATTTTAACTATTCATTTTGAATTTATTTTAGCTACCTTTTTCAAAAGTGATATTCAAAATGAATGGTTGAAATTTAAAAAGATTAAATCTCATGGCATTTAATATACCTCATCTAGTAATAAAAGAATAAGTAGATGAGAGGATCCAAACCCACTCTTACTTTCCCGATTTATGTTGTCTTCAAGAAAATGTGGCAAAATGGCAACAACTAATTAATCAATCTTGACGACATTATTATTGTTTTTTTTTTCACAAGGAACCGACCATTGAAACCATTAAAGACTATAAATCTCTTAATGTAACAGTATATAGTCTTGTAGATATATGAAGCATCCAATAGGGGGGGCCGGCTAGGCCGAGGCCGGTAGGTGCCTCAAATCCTTCCCATTTTTTTTTTTTCAAAAAAATTTATGTAATATCATTAAAAAAATCTATGTAGTATCGTTAAAAATAAGTTAACGTGTCCCCTCTATTTTTTTTTCTTTATCATAAATGTTCTTATTTGAATCTTAACTCCCTCAATTTTAAAATCCTGACTCCGTCTCTAATTCAATATCCACCCATCCAAAGGTCTAGCACTAAACTAGTTGCGGGTGCAAGCGTATGCTACTTCTCAAATTGGGAGAGCAACAATTATCTGCATCTAAATTCTTTTATAATATTATAATTATGTATGAAAATATAATCCTGCAAATTTGACTATTCTACACCTGAAAATGATGATAATAAATGATTTTCTATCTTTTTAAAAGATATTGAAAATGATTGAAAACAAAGGCGCAATAAATTTGACGACAAACAATAAATAATAATAAGTTGAGCCAGCCATAAAGTCCACTTAAGATTTGAATATTGGTTTATATGAAAGGAACATACTTAAGCTGCAGGTGCAACTTGGAGTCTTGGACTTGACTGGTCTAGGTAGAGTTTTAATATGAAAGCACATTAAAAATCCAGTTTTGGACATGCTGGTTTCGGCAGATGGACGGCGAATGGGGGTGGTTGTCTTTGAAAATTCTTTCAAACCTATTGTTAATTTTAGTCTGTAAAATTATTTTTATTTTTACTTATTTTGTCACCAAAATTACTTAAACTTTCATTTAACTCTAACTGATAAGATATTCTAGATCCGTCTTTAGATAAATGTAATGTCTTCCAAATGGTAATCTGTTTCTCGTCCAATATATGAGTTGAAGTTCCTACATATAAGTAGAGCGGATACATTAAGAAATTAATAGAAGGTGCAACCTCTTTTTTTTTTCTTTCCAAAATATAAGTATTTTAATGTGTTATTTATCTAATAAAAATATTATTCGTATATAAATATTAAATTTTATATATTTATAATTAAATAAAAATTTTAAATTCGTCTACGGAAATCATCTTCTCCACAGTACACTATCTGAACATTCGATGGCAAGTCAAAATCTTGTCATTGCATGCATGATTTACACGATAAACAAAACTAGTGGATAGCATTGCACTCCACTTCTTTTTCACATATTTAAGTTGAGATAAGACAATTTTTTAGGTCCCCTCCTCGCAACCTTTGCATTTAACGTTCTATTGAGCCTAGCCTCCCCACAAAACAGCATTTAGAGTAATTTTAGGCTCTTGTGAGTTAGATGAGACAAATCTTTCTTTCTTTCTTTTACCTAATGCTTCTTCGTACACGACCATAATAAAAAATAGCGCCTCCTGTTTCTAACTACTTGTGCATATTATTGAATTTTACTGCATCTTTTCGGTTTAGTATGTTTGAGACTAATTGTTCGAGAATTTAATTATTGTATATGAAATAATTTAAATTTAAAAATTAGCACCTAAGGTCTGACTACTCGATTCACTTAATATAAAATAAATTTAGAAAGAAAGCTATACACGCATCTTCGTAATTGTTAGAAAGTATTATGAACCTTACTCTCACCCTCACCACAGCCCGATGCTTAGATAGAAAGTTCAAATTTTTTGACTTTACTTGTGCACCATTATCTATCATATTTGGAGAGAGAAAAATAGCAGAATCTTCATTTTGAATGCTCTCGCTGAAGAACAGATCTATGCCAATATTCAACATAATGCCCATTCTAAAATTCTTTGGAAATGAATTTTAGAAATACTTGTCTCAATAGAAGCACTTGTGCAATTGGCAATTTGAAAATTTTATTTTGTTGGGCCTTGATTGAGGCTAATTTTTTTTGTTTTGTTTTCGGCCAGTTTTCTGACCTTTCTTTTGACCTTTGGCCTTAAATACTTCACCTACATATTAATTGAATGCTCAAGCAGTTTTAGAGGGGGGAAAAAAAAAGGCTTTTGGAATAGACTTAAAAAGTTTTTATTATACAGGATTGGTTAAACTTTACACTTTGAAGTAAATCTTCACAATTTAGAAGACGGTTAAACATCACGCCTTTTGATATCTCACATCCTTCTAAGGTAACATATATACATGTATTAGCATGTTGCAATTACAACCACCTCAAGTCATCCGGGCTAACCCGACTCTCATACAAGAACTCTTGTCCTACTTCTGTATCAAATGATTCACGTACAAGAACCGTTGAAAAAGTGTTTAAATGCGCCGTAATCACTACTTTGACTCTTTTTATGTAATTATGAACTCAACGGAACTTTCCGGACAAGAATGTGCTTGGTGGAGAATATTCTATATATTTAGCTCATATTCTTCTTATGGTTTTCTATGAATTCTATCGGTAAAGATAGCATCAAATGAAAGAAGGATCATAAAACTATTCTTCAAGGTCAAATGAATTAACAATCAGAGTCTCAAGCTTGAGTTCCGTAAATTAGATTCTCACGTCATCTAAAAAAAGAGGATTTGAACTTCCAGGAACTGTTTTACACTTCCTAAACACTAATGATCCATAAGTGACATGATTAAGATGACCATGCCCAAGCAACTTGAACCATAGATCGACACCCTTTTGAGTGATTTATGAGACCCCAGAGACACCACAAAATCATTCATTGCAGTACTTTCACATCCAGAGATAAGAGCATTTCCATGGATTCTTGGAGCACATGTCCACGTGAAAGTTAATTAGCTGTCATGAGATGAGATGCTCAAATGGCCCCTCCATTTTAGGAGAATAATTGGAGTGGACCACCGGATATTAGCAACCAGTGGACTAAGTTTCTGTGAAGCTTTACATCAATGTTAGCGAAGTCCTATGATTGAGGTCTTGAATGCAGAATGTAAATCATCGTTTCGTCTAAAAATTTAAATTGTTAAAAAATGTATACTGAATTAGTTAATATATTTCAACATGTCCTTTTACATGCAAATAAAGTTTTTAAACTATACACATAAGCGAAATAAAAGTGACAAAACGCTCCCCCCAATACAGAAAACGTATGATTCTTAAGAAAATAGCATTCATTTTGCATTGAATATCTAAGTTTATTGTTCTTATGTATATAGACAGCTCTACTCATCAACTGCTTGAAGTCTATCCATTCTTTCTTTTTCCTACTTCATTTAGTTGACAAGTGGAGCTTCACATGGATAACTTCCATAATCTCCATTGTTAATTCTTTGTGTATTTTCGACTTCCTAACCATCCACTTAATTTTGCTCAACCTCCCCTTACAGTCATACATCTATATAATAGATAGAAAAAACCCCATATGATTAGCCTTTAGGGATAAACCGTCTTTACTACTTATGTTTACTTTTATTTTATTTTTGTACATAGGAAATAAGACTTAATCCTTTTACTGCAAATTTACAAGCTATTTTCTCTTTTGCTTGAATTCATTCAAAAAAGGTAGCCGAAGACATTAAATAAATTAAATATAATTTTTTAATAACTTAAGTTTTTAGATCAAATGATTACGTACTTATTATGATATCAAAAGTCTTGTTGCCAAAAAAAATCTTAGAGTCAAACTTCGCTATAATAATCCCGTTTACCACACACATAACTCAAACTTCGCTTACACATGAAGAGACATGTTAAAATATCAAACCTTCTATCACGTGCAAAGCTCAAAATCTTTACTTGCACATGAAGAAACATGTTAATGAAACTAATTAAATTCACATATGTAACAACTTAAGCACTTAGCTTAATGGGTCACTTATCATCTATGGCAATCTTTTTATGACAAATCTTTTTAGTAAGATTCTCATCCAGATGCCAACACCTTCCAGTGGCTGCAAATTGGAAGAAAGAACAAAGGATGCCCTAACAGATTCTCCCCAATCAGTAAAAAACACCAAGTAGATAACATAAATAAAGTTGCCTCCTTTAGTGGAGAGTCTAGTAGATTGTCATGTTCAATGGAAAAGAATTGAGAAACTTGAGCCAAAAAGTATCATTCACCATATTTCAGAAAACTTTAGCCAACTTTGAGAATTTGAACATGCAAATGCAGGCTCAGCCCTTATCACCACTTCTGTAGTTCAGTTTTCCAAATTGACAACCACTCTAAGCTACAGGGGTTGGGCTTTTCATAAAGAGCTTGGTCTCTTAGTTGCGTGGCGACCCGATTTGGTAACCCGGCCAGACAAAGATTGTTGAGGATCCGAAAAGGAACTTTTTGGAAGATTTAAGAGGCCCCAGGTTTTTGTCCAGCCATGACAGACTTGTAACTTAGAATACCTGTACTTCTCTCTGAAATAGTAAATCTCTGCAACTCCGTGAACATATAGGCACAAGTTGCCAAACCACATAAATCTTTGTGTCGTGATTGTTTTTCTCGTTATACTTTTTCTGTTCTCAAAATATTATTATTGATGCTAACAAGAACCAGAAACTTGTGCACCACAAAAGCAACAGTAAGTAAAAAGCAGCAAACTTGTTTCATTGCTACTGCAGATCCATAAGATCACTAGATTTACAGCAAGAGAAACAATAAAGAAATGTTCTAAGCGATCTTGGGCTATTTGTGCTTCTTCAGGTTGTAGAGAAATACAGAAGTAAAAGAACAAGATTGTAGTCACACTGCTCCACATTTTGCTTTCAAGAGCAACAAAGGAGCAAGATTTGGTACATATCAGTTCTCTCTTTGTGACGCATGAGTTACACGGACGGGAAGTATTTGTTGAGATGGAACGGTAGGGAGTAGAATTCTTCACTTCTCGTGTCCGTTTTAAAGGACCTAAACTTATCCCACCAGTGTTTACCTCTGTCTTTCCTTATTTGACCTTCCTTCTTGTGCATTGTGTTGTCCAAGAAATATGCTACCACGCCGGCAACAAATGCTTCCGATGAGAAAGGAACATTAACTACGTCATTGAACTGTCCAAACAGAACAAAATATGACGATGTCAGCACAATCGCAACCAAATATGAAATGAAATAGATCAAAATGCTTAGCTTCAAGAGTTAATTGCGTTAGTGTGCATACCCATCTCCCTCCTGTGTGGACAGGGCCATATCCGTTAATAGCAGTGTACTCGTTGAAGTACTGCGGTACAGACAAGCCCAGAAAGATGGAAAAGCCCAGTATAAACTTGGTCCGGAAACTGTTAAGGTTGCAGAATTGTAGAAAACTCAGTCCTCCGGCACCTGTACAAGTAAACAAAAAGATTATATATAGAAGGAACTCGAGGAATGTAACTTGTAAGTTTTCAGGGACACGAATACCTACCCACATAGGCAAAGAACAGGCAATATAAAGCAGCAACAATTGGAGCTGGAATTGAAGCAAAGACTGCTCCAAATTTTCCTGCATGATATTTTCAATTTGGTTCAGTTGACATGTGTGCAAGGAAGCAACTAATAATTCGCATGCATCAGAACCTCGTACAAAAATGGATTACCAAGAATGGAAAAGAAAATCATAAACCCAGCAGATATCTGTACAACTCTTCGACTCCCAACACGCGTTAGTGCTAAAAGTCCAGCATTCTCGCTGCACAAACCAAGAAAATCATCACATCAATAAGGAAATTGTCTGCATCAAAATTAACTGGAAAAATAATGCAACAAATATATATTGCAGTGTCTTACACAGATACTGAAGTTCCATTCCCAGTTCCAAACAACCCAGACAATAAAATTCCAATTCCCTGAGACGAGATCAATACAATCAGAAGTAAGTGATTGCCAAACAAAAACTATGTGGTGAAATAGTTGCGATTTATTCACAATATATCCATTGAATGATCTGCAATTTTTAATAAGCCTCCCATCTGGAGGTCCTTTTCCTTCTCTTTTCCTATCTTCTTCATTGCAAGACTTTTCATTCTTTTCTCGGCCAAAAGAACCTAGTTTCTATCATTTTATTCGTTACTTTTCTTTGAACGGTCAGAAAGGGGCCCAAATCCCCAGCACGAGGTTAGATTACGGAAACATTTCAGGGCGTTGCACAGCCGGTCAAATCATCAAACAAAATGGGTGTACAAAAACAACTGTTGAGATATAATTTTAGGTTTGCATTATCGAGCCCAATTGTTGAAGCAGGCACGTGTACTTTTCACCTTCACTTTTAACTTTTGGTGTCAAATCCTTCTTTACCTGCCAACCAACACCACGGCTAAGAATAGAAGCTGGTAAAGGAGTTGCACTTGCATATCTTGCCACAGCAACGAAGGCACCAGTTGACTGCATCCATCAAATACAAATAGAGAAAGGAGATCAATTAAACGGAATTCTGGAAAGCAGCTGGAGATATGCAAATATAACTTTAAAAAAAAAAAACTACTTGATATTAACGGCAATGCTGAAAGATCCTTTGCAATACAAGATATGCTAAATTATAACATAGAAATATCTATGTACTAAAAATGTGTTCAGATTTGTACATGTACATTGAGTTACTCTGTAGATATGAACAAAAGATAAAGCAAATTTATAAACTAAGCAGGGACGCGAGATTTAATATAAGTGAATACAGTGAATGAAGAAAATGCAAGAAATAGAAATAAGACGACATGGAGAAGGTAAAGAACAATGCAGACGGAAGAGACGTAGAGAAAGGCAAAAGAACACAGAACAAAGAGAGAAAGCAAGTAATGTTACCCAGGGACTATTTATTAATAAAGACTTGGCTATTAAGGAAGGTTTGATTTCTAACTAGTAAATAAGAAGAACGTTGATTTTGTCAGAGATTAGGAGTTCCATCAAGTTCTTGGAAATAGAGGAGAAATTAATGTAATAAAGCATATCGTATCTTCTACCTCACATGAAAATGACTGGACGAAAATAAATGAGCCTAGATTCTAATCTTCCACTGGAAGTACTCCAATCATGTTTTATCTGTAAAGTGACGACCTATAAAACCGCAACTATAATAATAACAAAGCATTGAATTTTGCCAAATAGCAGCATATTAGCACTAGGATGAAACAAACCTCTACAAGGGCAACAAATGCAGCCATCATCATTGCAAATGTTTCACCAGCATCAAATGAAGGAGCTCCCCACTGAAAAGGGTATGGAACTCTTATCCTGCAGGTGCAACCCAGTAAATGATAAGGAATTTCTTTGCCCTAAAGTCATTACAAAAGACATGAATCTCAATGTGCTAAAGTAACAAGAAAGCCATTAGCATTTTCAAAATTAATTTCTAAAGCTAAGGTGATCTACTTTTTGAAGTAGCAAAAGGCCAAATAAAAAGAACAGAAGGAATATTCAGTCGTCCAGACAGACAAAGGTATGATGACCATTTCTTTTTCTTCTTTTCTGGAGTACAAGCAGATAATTTGCTACAACTCTGGAGATATATTATTCCGCTTTTTAATTACAAATCGTCAAGTATGTGTTGTAGAAGCCAACACAGTGGTACCCCAACAAATTAATGATAAATGTCATGATTTTACAGAACAATCACTTGATAGATAATAGTAACTCGTACTAAAAGAATTTCATACAATGAACTTAAGCACTCGGAACAGGTTTGATCACCATGCTTTCCTCCCAAACCCACCTCAGTAAAATGAAGAATGGATAATTTAAAGTATAATTAAATATTATTCGCCCGAAAAGTAGTATGTAAGCCATTTTTCTCAAGGAATATGAGATTTCTTAATACCAACCACAGCTACAGCCCCACCGCTTTTTAATTACGAATCGTCAAGTATGTGTTGTAGAAGCCAACACAGTGGTACCCCAACAAATAAATGATAAATGTCATGATTTTACAGAACAATCACTTGATAGATAATAGTAACTCGTACTAAAAGAATTTCATACAATGAACTTAAGCACTCGGAACAGGTTTGATCACCATGCTTTCCTCCCAAACCCACCTCAGTAAAATGAAGAATGGATAATTTAAAGTATAATTAAATATTATTCGCCCGAAAAGTAGTATGTAAGCCATTTTTCTCAAGGAATATGAGATTTCTTAATACCAACCACAGCTACAGCCCCACCACCACACAGAAGGAGAACAACGGAGCTGGGGATGCCTCAAAAAGGAAAGGAAATCTGAATAATAAAATAGTTGATTTCCTTTAAAGGATTAAGTCAACTCGGTGTTATCTTATATCGTCTTGGAACTAATTATTCAGGGGATACAAGAAACTCTGACCATCTTGAATGTTTTAGGATACTACAATTAAAAAAATTCAAATAGCCATGCAACGTGGAAGATATATTAGATTTGAGTAATTGGCTTGATAAGAATTTATGCTACCATGGAGCACCACTGATTAGTCCAGCACGATCTGTACGACAGCTTATTTGTGTCTTTGGTGGCTTGCCGTTGTAGGCTCCACCAACAGTAAGTAGGTGAGCATATATCCATACAATTGCCACCGAGAATAATACAGCAAAGCGGTCGAATATATTCTTCCCAGGACGTATAATATGAATTAAATACTGCAATAACCAACAAAATTAATTAAAACCAGTGGGAGCAATTTTAAGCGAGCACATCATTGATTTCAGTGAGATCTGTAAGACTTGTGCAAGAGATGAAAATGATAAAATGCAAAGATAATTACCTGAGAGAATACAACTAAGATGATGAGCTCTGGCAACCCAACTTCAACACATTTTGCAACCTAATAATCAAGGTCATAATAGTTCCAGTTCAATATCAAAAAAATTGAAAGCAAGCCAGCATGAAAAGAGCAAGCACAGAGTGAGTGTGTGTGTGTGTGTGTGTGCGTGTGTGTGTGTGTGTGTGTGTGAGAGAGAGAGAGACTTGTACTTACCCCAGGAAAACCAAATTCATAAAGCCCAAAGCCAACAAGACCAACCAAAGGAACAGCTGAAAGTGGACTCAGTAACCTAAATATACGTCAGAAGAGGTTAAAATGCTTATAGACAAGGGTTAAAATATATTGACAGGAATTGTTCAGAACATTATATAGCCCACTTGTTTGTTACAACTGGTATCTATGCGAGCAGTTATTTGACGGCATTAGCAAGAATAAGACGATTGAAGAATCAGACGTGTTCCAGAACTAGATTGATTAGAGCATTGCAATGAATATTAACGCGAATAATAAATAGGAATTCCACCTACTAATGTATGTAAGATCTAAGACACTTTATGTTCTTCTACATGATGCAGGCTCCAAGTTTAGAGCAGATATTATGCAACCTAACTTGTCATAGAAGTCAGAAGTTCAGAACAAATAATGCAATATAATTCATATAGGTTGAACCAACCTCACAACATTACGCCAAAGACCACTGAAGCCAAGGACTATTTGAAGAGTTGAAGCAACAATCAATGCACCCTGGGTAGCACGCATTACCTTCTTGAATCTCTGCGAAGGAAAACAAGAAGGAAAGAAATGTAAGAACCAAATAGCTTCAAGATGGACACTACATACCCTAATTTTTCCTCTGTTAAGGATAAGTTATCGCCATCAACATTAAAATCTAAAGCTACTTTTGCTCCCTTTTGTTTTCCAGCTTATGAATTGCAGGCCACAGGAATTGGTAGACTTACACATGAAATGAAAACTAAAGAAAGTAGCTTCCTAAGAAAAACTGAAAAGTGACATGGATGACAGGATATTAAGTAAAAACAAATTAAAAATGCAGGCTTCAAAGTTTTCACACTTCTATGTTCTAGCAGTAGACAAAGTTAAAACAATAAGAAAACATGTTAAGGTATGTGCAACACTGGCCAATTATAAATGGACAATTCTAAATGATTGATCCCATTTTTGTTAGAAAATCAGGCCAATCAATTCGCCCTCCCTTCCAACAAACGCAAAAGTCACATAATGGTAAAGGTTTAGATAACCAACCGAGACAGGGTCTGGATCACTCCATCGGCCTGATAATATGATTGATATAGTGGGTGCGACGAATGTATATGACGCTCCCATTACAGCAGGTAATCTAGTCCCAAATAATGTCTGTAACAAGGTGTTCAATCCAGCAACAAAGAGTACTGTCTGAATAACCTTAGCTTTCTCCTCCTGGAATTAAGCCAAATATGATTAAAGTTAGAGCAGTGAATTCTACATGGAACAAGAGAATCTGAGAAAAAATGAGCATATGCAATAAACAAAGGAGTGAACAAATGAGTCGACATCAGATTTGCATCATTTGGCCTCACATTTCCTCCTCCCATTTGAGGGACTAGTGCAGTTGGAATGATAACTGTTGTGCCAAGCATCACCAAGTAATGTTGAAAACCAAGAAGTATAGCCTCAGCTGCATCACCAAAATCACACATTAGCTCAGTCCAAACGCATTAGTTCTAGAAATTGGAAGGAAATGAATTCAATTAAAAATGCAGAGAAGACTAGAATAAATAAGACCAAACTACAGCACATTCTAAAACCATTAGACTTTCCAAACCAGAAAAAAGGGATTCAACTTCGATCGACACTATAACCAAGACAAGAAATTTTATAAACCTAATCCTACCATACGAAAAAATATCATATCAACTCGTGCAAGTCAAATGATATATGCATACCTCATCACGTGGGGTTATCACTTGAGAAAGAAATAAGCTCAGTACTTTACCAATACATCTATATACACTTTCCACTGAATTCAGTATTTACAATCACATGTAAAGTTGCTATTGATATCAAAGCAATTTTTTTTTTATATAATTTAAATTACTGGGAGAACAAATTAATCCCAAAAGCAATAGGACACAAATAATTTTCCCTTTATCTTCCATCTTCTAGAAGAAACCTATGAGGTAATCAATTTTTTTCTTTAAAGCCAAGAAACATTTACTAAATAAAATAAGGAAAGTCAAACTCAATAGTGAAGGAGAGTGACATATAGCCCAATTGGCAATTAAACAAAACAGAACCTACTCAAGAAAGATTCAAAACCCATATGGCACATTATAAACAAGACAATCATACACACAAAGATAAATAAAACCAAAAGGTCAACAAACAACAGCTTGCCCTAAAGATTAACACTTCTTATTAGTGTTAAGCTGTGGATAATATCTCGGATTTATCTCAAGTTAGTTAGGCTGCATATA